>CM050326.1:50396656-50659997 GCA_027475135.1 Bactrocera correcta
TTTTACTAAACTACAGGGTTTCTACTAAAATATAAGCTTAAACATTTTCCATGTCTTTTCTCTCTTAAAAATAAGCGCATTGAATGAGGTTGGTCACTTGCTTTACTGAAATCCTGCAAAATTTTTCTATATATAGGTGATATAAGGGGCTCTATCGGAGCCGGTGTAATAATTGGACAACTTGATAGTTGGCGTGGCACCGCCCACTTTCTGGTGAAATCCCATATTTCTGAACCCGACTGACCGATTTCGACAAAATTTGGAAAGTAACATTCTTTTCATATACCTATATCAGTCTCTGAAAATGAGCGAAATCGGACTACAACCAGGCTAACTTCCCATAAAACACAATTTAAAATTATATTTGATTCTCTCACTTTCCAATACACAAATAGAGAATTAATTAATATAATGGAATAAAATTTTGCGGTAATAATTCCCTTAAAGTATGTTGGCTAATTGTCCAAATCTAACCAAAACTGTTCAAGCCCCTATGTAGCGAATATGTGGACCCGATACTAAACATTGACTTTTGACCAAAAATATCGTTCAAATTGTGATATATGAAATTGAAATTCACACAGAATCCTTTTCTGGTAACAGTATTTCATTGTATCAAAAATGGGTTGAATCGGGCCAATACTTTCCTGAGCCCCCAAATCGCAGAACATATTTTATTCATAACAGTGTATCTTTGCGCCTATAATAGATACAATTGCGCAAAAACTTTATAATAACAACCATATAACGGGTGGGCCATATAAAATTTTAAATTCGAAGATAGGGCGTAAAAGATTGAGTGTAGCGTTTGCTGTATGGCACGAAGCGCCGTCCTGCTGGAACCAAATGTTGTCCAAGTCTTCTTCTTCAATTTGCTTGAAGAAAAATTCGGTTAACATTGCGCGATAACGCTCATTGATAGTTACAGCGGTTCCTTCTTCATTTTCGAAGAAAAATGGACTGATGATTCCACCAGACCAAAATCCGCACCATACAGTGATTCGTGCTGGGTGCGTTGGCTTCTCGACGATTACGTGCGGGTCTTCTGTGCCCCAAATGCGGCAATTCTGCTTGTTCGAAAGATGATTTTCCAGTAAAATTGACCATCCTCGGTCAAACGAACTTTGGAAAAAAGTATTCAATATTTCCCAGTTTTCTTCTAGTGAATAACGACCCATTTTGTAAATTTTAGACTTTTTACTGAATAACGACCCATTTTGTAAATTTTAGACTTTTTACTGAATATCTGTCACTTTCCGAATGGTATTTGACGTTTCCAATGTCGAAATATAGATAATTCAAATTTAAAACGTTAGATGGCCCACCCTATATAACTATTACCAAGATTTTCGGACATCCATTTCACCTTACTCCATACGATTGGTGATTGTATATAAGGTACCTAAACGAAACCGAGACAACATTATTTTTTAGTATGTGGCATATTAGTAGTATGTGGGATGAGCAAAGACGGATAAAATCTGGTCGACACTACACGCTACTCAAATATATTCAATATGAAACGTTCGGTTGCACCCCAACCTAGTCCTTCCTTATTTGCAAAGTTGAAATTTGGCAAGAGCATACCAAAATCTACATAATTGCCAAATTTCAAAACTCCCGGAAAACTTTTCAGGTAACCTCTATTTTTTCGACCAAATGACTGTACTATTGAATCTAAAAAGAATTTTATTTAATGAAAAACCCGTACATTTTAAAGCTTCACAATACCCTATTATTGCTCCTATTTGTTCACACCAATGTATATGTGATAAAACTTTTAATAGTGATGATGCCAGTTGTAAAAATTCATTTTAGTTAAAATTGTGAAATCTTTTCTCAAGTTTTGGGCTTTTATACGTACATATTTAAGGCAGTTTTATATATCTACATATAAGAAAAATAAAAGATACTTGTGACCATATAATTAAATTTTAAAGATATTAATTTACTCTGGAAATGTATTAAAATAATAATACGCACTTAAGAAAGAGAACATACATTTAAAAAAAAAAAAATAAAAAAATCATCAAGTAAAAATTTATTTACGCGGTATGGTATTATGAATTGAGAGAAGCACACAAATGGAATTCAAACGCTAATAGGTGTGTGCTGAGCGGTCATTTGTGCCTATGTGTTTGAAGAAACAGTGGTTCATAAACTGAACTTATTATAATGTGCAGAAATATTATCCAGCCAGTGACAACAGTGTCCAAAATTTAAAAAGAAAAATTAATTAATTTAATGTGGAAAGCTCTGGCAGCAAATTAAACAAGTAAGAAGTAGGTTATATGATTAAATTTTTTTTTATTATTTGTCTTACTTTTTATAAATTTATGGTAGTTGTAAAAAACTTAAAATTGTTAGGCAATTTTACAATTGTTACCCACAGTACAACTTCTCCTATATGAGCGCGCTCTCATTTGTAAACATGGAGTGGTAAAATATGTTGCTCCCAACTCCCTCTTCATGTTTGGCCGCGAAGATCCCCTCATCTAGCCTTCAAAATGTGTATGCGTGCCCGAACGGTGTAAAATGCCCCTGAGGGATAATATGCCCACCTCTCTCTTCTATGTGTTCAGTTGTCTCAGACGAACCTAGCTTATCGTCCTTCAGATGATACAGGTGACCGGTCTTAGCGGCATGTATTCGCAGATTTTCCATCTTTAAAATTTGTTTCTCGTCTGACTCTGAGATTTCGTGTTCTCTTTTTTTCTTACCTGCTTCCCGCTTTGTAAGTATAATTGTACGGAACGTGTTTAAATTTAATAGATGCCAATCAGCAATCCGAACCAAACAACGTATACAATCCAATTGAATCATATACTTTCGATGATCTTCGTTAATTCTCTGAAGAGAGTGATTCAAATCCCATGAGTTGATTTTACTACAAAAATTCAGTTCGATTGTATTATTTATCTACATTAATTGAACTCACAATGAATTGCACAAAACTATTCGAAAAACGCCACCAAATGATAAATACACACATATTTGGCTATGATTTTTCTGCTTTACCAGTGCAAATATTCATACAAAATAGCATTGGATAAGTTCTAGTGTAAGTTTCGTAAAACAGTAATTATAATATTGCCACATTTGCAAAACAACATATTCAATAATCGATATTTCGATAGCAGTGGCGCCATCTGTTGAAACCAACTCAGAAACCTTCTTTGGCTCATTCACAACAAATTTGTTTATATACAGGGTAGGCCATTTAAAGTTGACCCATTTGTTTCTAAAAAAAAAGAACAAAAGAAAACAATGTTTTTCGTTCATTTCAAAAATAATTTATTTTGGTCCAAGGGAATTTGTTTCAGCTAATATTTAAAAATTAGATCGCGTAAATGGGCACCTTTAGCTTTGACAGCTAAATGCACTCTTTTTTCGACATTTTCCATGACTTTGGCCAATGTTTCGGATGATATGGCGGCTGTTTCACGTCGAATGTTGGCTTTCAGTTGAGCTAAGGTCTTTGGCTTATTAGCGTATACCTTGGATTTCAAATAACCCCACAAATAAAAGTCTGGTGGCGTCAAATCTGGTGATCTCGGTGGCCAGTCAACATCACCATTTTTCGATATCAATCGCCCGGGGAAAAACGGTCGCAATAAATTGATTGTTGGTCGAGCTGTATGGCATGTAGCCCCGTCCTGTTGACAACCAAAATTATTTCCCATGTCATTTTCGCGAATAATGGGTATCACAAAATCCGTTATCATGGCTCGATAACGCTCACCATTGACTGTTGTCGTGGCTCCATCATCGTCTTCGAAAAAATACGGTCCGATGATCATATTCGCGCAAACACCGCACCAAACTGTTACTTTTTGGTCGTAAAGAGGCTGTTCTTCAATTAATTGAGGATTTTCGGTGGCATAAAATCGGCAATTTTGCTTGTTTACGCCTCCATTCAACGAGAAATGTGCCTCGTCTGACATGATGAGTTTTCGCCAAAAGTCAAGTTCGTTTTCAGCCATTTCGATGGCCCATTTGCCAAAATTAAGGCGTCGCGGATAATCAGCTGGGTTTAGTTTTTGTGCCATTTGAATTTTATATGGAAACATCTTCAAATCTTTATGAATTATGCGTCGGAGAGTGGTGCGAGAGATGTCTAATTCCTGAGAGCGGCGATAACTCGATGTCGATGGAGTCTCCTCAATACTGGCTCGTACAGCTTCGATATTTTCATCAGAACGTCTTGTGCGTTGTCTGGATGCATGACTGGCATTACTGAGATTACCGGTGTTCACAAATTTTGCGTATAAAGACTTAATTGTGTTCTTAACTGGAGCACTTTTCACTTTATTTTTTTTGCGAAACGCACGTTGAGTTAACACAATTGAAAAGTTATTTTGAATATAAAGCTGAACAATTTCAGCGCGTTCTTTTGGAGTGTACTGTTCCATGGTATAAATTGTCTTCGAATGACGCTTCTAACGCGGTATGACATTAGCCGATTTGTCAGCGCTGTTAAAAGTTACAGCGTAGCCAGATGGGCCAACTTTAAATGGCCTACCCTGTATAAGATTAAAAATTTTCTACCTTCAGAATTGTATAAAACATTGGAATCTTATTTAAAAAATAGAAAATTTAGGGTAAAATTCAGGGCAGTATTTTAGGCCCAACACCATTTACGCATTCATTACATTTATTTTGTAGGTCTTCAAGTTGTTTACCTACAGCTACCCTTACATATAAGGTCATCCGCGTATGCGATTAGCTTAACGTTTTTAGGCTGTGGAGTTCTTAGCACTCAATCGTAAACTAGATTCCATAAGAGAGGGCCTAAAACAGATCATTGTGGTACTCCGCTTGTAAGAGGGTGGCTCTTGATGCCTTCGGTGGTATCGGATCAGCCTTCTATTTTTAAAATAACTCATAACGATATTTATGAGGTACTGAGGCGTGCGTATTCCATATAGGGCTTCGAATATATTTTCCCATTTAGCAGAGTTGAATGCATTCTTCATATTTTATTTTTTGTACCACCTTTCCATCTTTTGCTACAACTTTGTACAACAACGACAACTTCTTTCAGTGCATCGATAATAGACCTCTGTTTTCTGAAGCTGTATTGTCTTTCTGATAGTCCGCCGGGCTCCTGGATTGCAATCTCCAAAGGGTTTCTTACTATGCTTTCGTACACTTTGCCCATTGTGTCGAACATACACAGAGGTCGATACGAAGAAGGATCATCTGGTGGTGTTTTTAATTTTAAGATTAAAACCAGGCGCTGGACTTTCCAGGGATCGGGGAACATCCCTTCTTTTATAAATGCGGTGTACATTTTTGCGAAAAGAATGGGCTTTGAGATTATGGCTACCTTTCGAGCTCTGTTTGGTATGCTATCGATACCAGGCGCTTTGTTGTTTTTGATTCTTTTAGCTATGGCCAATAGTTTCGTCGCACAGCGTTAGTAATCGGGGCGTGCGTAGGAAATAATGCCTCGACGACTTTCTTCATAAACGGAGCGCATTTGGGTTGCTGCCGCTTGTTTTGGAATTTGGACATACAAATTTTATAAGCACTCCCCCAGGGGTCTATATTCGCTTCTTTACAGATCTTTTCAAAACAGTTTCTCTTGCTAAGGATTATAGCTGATTTTAGAAGCTTCCTTTGGTTTTTAAAAGCTTCTTTGAGACTGTTTTCGTTTTCGCGTTTGTAGGCGACGTCGGGCTGAGTGACAGAGCGTTCTCAGCATGGCAATGTCTTCATTCCACCAGTATACAGGTCTTCGCTTGTTGTGACATTTTGTCCTTCGCATTGTAGCGTCGCATGCTGCTACTAGTTCCTTTTGCAATGCGGTTACTAAGTGGACGCCGCCTTCGCCTTCGCCTGGTGCTATTGCTGCACTCCAGGCTGTCTCAAAAACGTCAGTGTCAAAATCTGTTTGATTCCAGCTTCGTTCATGTGCAGTGTTACTGCGTGGGAGTTCCTGGTATCGAGAGAATTCAACTTCTGCGATGATTGCCATATGGTCACTATTTGTAAACATGTCTGAGACCTTCCACTTAATGTGTCTGCTCAGTGCGTCATTTGCAAACATCAGGTCTATTACAGAGCCCTTATTTCCTTTTTGGTAAGTGTTTTTTGTGTCACTGTTCATTATTGTGAGGTTGGTTTGGCTCAGGAATTCTGAAACTAGGCGCCCACGATGGTTTCAACTTCTGGCCCCCCGGGCAGTAGACCATGCGTTAAAATCGCCTGCCATTATTATCGGTGATTTTCCTCTGCTTTCTAATGACAATTCCAGGAGGAAGTCTTCAAATTCTCTAACGGACTGGGACGAGCATAGCAGCTTAAGTGATAAATTCCCCCTATTTGCGCTCATGTAAAGCCATTTTTTGTTTCTCTGCAGCAAATTTTAAATCTTTGTCCAATGCAGGATTATATTGCTGCTTTGCCACTTCTGTCTGTAATCCAAGTGCTTTCCGAACTTTGGGAATATTGCTCACTCAATAATTCGGCATCAATGTTGCTTTCTATTAGTGTTTGTTGCACCAGGGCTTGTGTTGCAGCGTAGTGGTTTAGGTTCAGCTGCACTATTCTCATTTCTGCATTGTCTTTAGCAACTCGACGTATTTGGGGCAGGTCGTGCTTAGAACCGATTGTTCTCCTTTGCAGAGCATGCATTTCGGTGTGTTAGTGCATTCTTTCGCAACATGTTCCGCTCCCACAACGTGTGCAAAGAGAGGACCTGTCGTTCAGACTGCAACATTTACGCGCCATGTGGCATGGATGGAAGCATCTGTAACAGCGAGAAACAGGGGAGTACCCCGAGAGGCGGCGGATCGACCACCCAATCTTTACTTTGCCAACTTTAAGGGCAGTCTTAGCATCTTGGGCACGCAGGGATATACGGGCTATTTGAGTGCCGCTTCTTGTTTTCCGCATGTTTCTAACATTAGCTGCCCTATGTTTTGTATTCAGTACTCTTTTTGTAATGGGCAACAAATTTCTTCTTGAGTAGTTATCTCATCCAGATCTTTGCACATTATAGTGGCGTTGTGTGTTTTCGGTTGTACTACTGCCATCTCGCCAACCACTCCTTCTAGGGCGCTCTGAAAAGTTTAAGCTCTTTTGTCTCCTTGGCTTTTTAGCTCTATGAGCACGTCTCCTTTAAGAGTTTTCCTGATGTAGGTCACGTTTGAACACAGTTCCTCGAGGCCACTGTCACCTTTAAGTTTACGGAGGATGTTTACATACGAGGCTCCGTCCTTTTTTGCTAGAATTATAACGTCTGGTTTCGACCTAATTATCTTCTCCAAGGGCCTCTTCTTTTTCCCCACTTCTACCTATTTCTCGGATGCTGGTTTATTTACTGCGGTGTCTTTAATATTTATTACGATGACTTCACTAATGGTTCCTTTCACTTTTTGAGTCATGTTTTTTGGCTTCTTCGTAGGTAGCCTGATGTCTCCCGTGCTCTTGGGGTATTTTAGGGCGATACTTGAGTGTGTGATGTCATTGTGTGTGTGTGTGTGTGTTAGAGCGTGGTGTATAATGCGAGTAAACAATGATGATGCGTGTGGGGAATGTGGCGTATCAATGAAGTGGGAAGGCTGATACTCAGTTAGATGGTTGGACGGCGGGTTTGTGGCCTAGTACGGTGCCGCCGTTTCGCGTTGTATTGGTGTCGCGGACGCGAGTCGTCCGGAGTGGTTATTGGCCTTCGCCAGGTCTCGGGGTTGGTGATGCGGTGCAGCATAGTATGGTGCGGAAGCATACACATTTGGCACACATAGCCGGACGTACACTCCTATGTATTTCGGCCCGCCCCCCTGCACACGATGCGCTGGTAAAATAAACATATACAGCTTAATACGAGAAACAAAAACAACAATAACAAAAGCAGCAACATCTCTGGAATAATAGAAAACTTGAGCGAAAATAATAATAACCTGCAAAATTCTTCCCAGAATACAAATACGACGATAATGGACCCAGACCTCTTTAAGAGGGCACCAAACTGGGTAGGTCCCCGATATAAAACCTTGGTGTTGAAAAACCTCTGAGAGCGAGGTCATCACCACCAGCGTTGAGCGACACCACTCCCTTGGCAAAGGCGATACAACATCCTGGAGACTGTATGGCTGAACTAGGGAAAGCGATCAAGAAGCTGATTGAAACAATGCGCCCACCCCAGCGGACTATCAACAACACCATGAGAGATCTTCTCGGTGTGATAGCAAAACTACATGTAAGTGCTCAGGAAGAGCACACTGAAAATAAGGAGGCACGACGAAGTTTTCTCGACATGCCAACAACCGGAAAGAATACACCTAAGAGGCCTCGCGACGAAGTTCAACCAAAGCGAAGAACACCGCCGCAGAAGAATAAAATCAGTTGGATCGGAGTCAAACGTAAGCAACAAAAGAAGGCACCACATAAGCTGCCACCTCGACCTGATGCAATAGTCATCGAAAAAACAGGTGACATGTCATATAGCGACATCCTAAGGACTGTTAGGAAAAATGGCACACTGCAGAAGCTAGGCGAAAATGTAACAAAAATCAGAAAGACGGCCAAAGGACAAATCCTGCTAGAGTTAAAAGAGGCACAGATGAGGAGCACAGGCATCTTCGAGACCGAAATAAGCAAAGTACTTCGAGAAAATGTGCAGATAAAAGCTTTAACTGACAAGGTCATGCTAGAAATACGTGACCTCGACGAAATCACGACTAAAGAGGACATTGCCGAGGCTATACGACGACAAATAAATGGGCTGAGTAAATTTGATGAAAACTCGATTAAGAGTACCAAATCAGCGTATTTAGGAACCCAAACTGCAGTGGTAAGCCTACCCGCGCTGGAGGCAAGAATACTTGAAGACACACACAAAATCAAAACAGGTTGGGTAGTGTGCAGAATTAGGGCGAAACAAAACCTCAAGAGGTGTTTCAGATGTCTGGAGTAAGGTCATCTGGCGAAAACTTGCAACAATCCTGATGATACGAGCCAGTGCTTTGCCAAGTGTGGAGATACTGGACACTTTGCGAAGTCGTGCGATAAGAACCCGTCGTGTAATGCATGCAAGAAAAAGGGCAAGGAAATCACCGACCACCAAATTGGTAGTAAAAAGTGTCCGCTCTACCAAGAAGCATGTAGAAATAGCAAAAAATTAGAGTCATGCAACTCAACCTCAATCACTGTGAGGCTGCACAAGAACTTTTTAAGCACGAGGAACGTGGTCGCGGGCGATTTTAATGCTTGGGCGATGGATAGCATGGTGGGGTAGCATCTGTACAAATTGAAGTGGAGATGGCCTACTTAAGGCATTCTCGTCGTTAGACATGGTGTTACTGAACACCGGCAATCAGAACACATTCGAGAAGAACGGCCGGGGCTCCGTTATCGACATAACCTTCGCTAGCAGCTCTCTGGCGCAGAGAACAAATTGGCAAGCCTTTTGGCGACCTTTATACACACAGTGACCATTATGCAATTATATTTGAAATCTAAAACTCGGTGAACAATGAAAGGAGTATGCCCACTAAGACAGGACAAAACAAAGGATAGAAAATTGAAACTCTTGACATCGAACTATTCAATCTCACGTTAGATGATAATCTAACATTCCAGGAAGACATACATAGATCGACAGACGGAGATTTTAGTAAGGCACATTTGTAAAGCATGCGACTCTTCCATGAGTAAAAAGAAAAATGGAACCCATAGAAAGCCTGTTTCATGGTGGAGTGAGGAGATCGACACATTAAGAAAGGAATGCCATAAAGCGAGAAGGAGGTGTCAAAGGAGTCGGGGACTCACGGAGCAAACACAATTACGCGCATGCTTTAAAAAAAACGAAGCGATCTTAAAAAAACAATTAAAAAAAGTAAATCTTGCTGCGAACTTTGCCGAAATGTCGATGAAAGCCCATGGGGCGATGCTTACAAGTTGGTAATGAGGAAAATAAGAGGTAGCAAAGGACAAGCACCAATGTGCCCAGCACTACTGAAACCCGTTGTGGAGACCTTATTCCCCGCACAGCCCCCAGAGAACCAAACGGTTAGCATGCAAGAACCTGCTGAAACAGAAGATGCAATAGTTACTGATTTGGAGGTTATAGAAACAGCAGAGAGATTTGGCAATGTCAAAGCGACAGGCGTGGATGGTATTCCTAATAAGGCCTTAAAGGTTGCCATTAAGCTCAACACGAGACCATTCACAGAACTGTATACGCGGTGTTTACAAAAAGGCAGGTACGCAGATGATATTGCCATAATCGCAGTGGCAAAAGAACTTGGCCAACTCGAAAACCTCTGCAATCATGCAGCGATGGCAATCAAAGACTGGCTCACGGCAACAAACCTCCAACTCGCTGGACAAAAAACAGAAGCTGTGCTGATCACAAGTAGGAAAAAACTCGAAGACATTAACCTGAATATCAGCGGTCATACCATCATGACACAGAAGTCGCTTAAGTATCTAGGAGTACTGGTAGACAATAGACTCAGCTACAAGGAGCACATCGAAAAGGCTTGTGAAAAAGCAGCACATGCAACGGCCGCCCTTGCAAGAATAATGGCCAACATCGGTGGACCAAGCCAAAATAAGCGTATGCTATTGGCCAAGGTGAGCCAAACAATTATGATGTACGCAGCGCCCATAGGGGGACCAGCACTACAGCAAAAGACGTATGCTAGGAAAGCGAAGTCTGCCATGCGACTCAGTGCCATTAGAGTCACATGTGCATTTCGTACGGTATCCCACGAAGCGGCTGGGATCTTAGCAGGCATCATGCCACCAGATATAATGGCCACGGAACTCAAAGGAGTATATGACAGGTCTAAAAGTCTGGGCAGGCGACTGACGGCTGAAGAACGGAAGGATGAGAGGCAAACAAGCCTCGATGAGTGGCAGAAACGATGGGATGCAGCTACGTTGGGAAGATGGACCCACAGACTAATTAGCAGCGTGCAAACATGGATAGAGAGGAAACAAGGAGAAACAGATTTCTACCTGACGCAGTTTTTGACGGGGCACGGGTGTTTTAGGGAGTATCTCTATAAGCATGGGCATGACGACGGGACGAATTGTTCCTTCTGTGACAACAGCGGAGAAAACGCGCTGCACATCTTCTTTTTCTGCCGACGGTATGAAAAGGAGAGAGCTGATTTACAGAAACGGAACGAGTGACACCGGATAACATCGTGCGATTCATGACTGAATCGAAACAAGTGTGGGATAGTGTGAGAGAGGCGTGTGCTGTAGTTCGGAAAGATCTAAGAAGGAAAGAGTGGCAACGCAGAGAAATCAGAAGGATGAATGAGGAGTAGGCTGGAATAGTGTGATTGACGAGTCAAATGGCAATGCTTGTCCTCACGATGTAATGCTTAACGGCAGTTCCGTGGGGCAAATAAACAAGCAATGACGATGGAGTCAAGAGTTTAGTACGTAGGCGTATTGGCCAAGGGCTTCAGCGGCCAACACGAACCGTGCATACCGACCGGAAACATGTTGGTATCTTTCGAAAATTCCCCCTCCAAAATCAAAAAAAAAAAAAAAAAATGAATGGAAATGGCCATGGGCCCGGGCAACCTGCTGGCGTTGGTGAGGGGGCATCCCTTTAAATATGCCGCAGTGTGGCAACCGGTGATAGCGACAACACAGAGGACATCGGATGCGAGGTGGCTCATTCGGTAGTGACGTCGGAGTTGTTCGGGTTGACGGCGTTGTTCCCGTGATGGTTCGTGGCGCTGGTGCTAGGACAGCCCAACGGGAGTGAAGGCAGTAAAGTCTGACGGATCTTGCGAGAAAGATGCGAGAGGCCGTGAGTTGAATTTATAGTTGCCATCTAGCTTCTTAAAATGAGGAGAGCTTCTAAATATGAGGAGCGCTTGGGGAAATGAACTGCCAATTGATACCTTGCGGAGCGTATTTTTGGACAATGTCAGGTGAGACATGTTTTATTAAATCTACAAACTGTTTTTCTGTAGCTCGTTGTGCTCCGATAAAGGTTTTGCCATTTTTTTTCATGGAAAGCTACGTCGTCCGACGAAGCGAGCAAACGCCGCGAGAAAAGCCTACGTCATCAGACTAGTACATAGCTCAAGATGTACTGCTTTTGTCGTGCGACTTTTGCCTTTTGCAAGTCTTGGTGCGACAAGGTATCGCATAGGGGATAGATTGCTCCTTTCACTTTATGCTTGAGTCGCATATAGCCGACTACTCTGATCGCTCGGGGGAACGATGAGAATCGTTCAAGGATGTCAGTATCATCCAGAGTTGTATGATAAGTGTCGATTTTTCGACTTTCTGTGGCAACTATGTTGCACATGGGCGATTGTGGGCAAGATTCGGGAGATTCTGTTAACCATTGGGGGGCCATTCCACCAAAGGGTGGAAGTGGCGAGATGCGGAGGTTTGCATCCTCTTGTAGCTAGATCAGCAGGATTGTCAGCACTGCCTACGTGTCGCCAAGTGGCTGACCCTACTAGGTCAAGTATTCGAGACGTTCTGTTAGAAATATATGTTCTCCACACATGTGTTGGTTTTTCTAACCAGGACAGAACTATTTCGGAATCTGACCATAGATATAACTTGTATTTTGCCATGTTCAAGTGGGTCTGCACCATGGAAACTAACTTGGCTTGTAGCAGAGCGCCACAGAATTCAAGTCGTGGTAGACTTATCCTTTTTAGAGGTGCGACTTTTGCTTTTGCCGCCAGTGGGTGGCTTGTGGTTGCAATATCGCGTTGTATGCGCACATAAATAGCGCCACAATATGCCTTTTTAGAGGCGTCGCAGAAGCCGTGTAGTTCCACTTTGTATTCGAGGGAATAGTTTACCCACCGTGGAATTTGTATCTGCGAAATGTCTTTTAGGTTATTAGCAAACTGGGATCATTTTTTTTAAGCGGAGAGGCTTCACTTGTTCGTGCCAGTCGGTTCGGTCTAGCCATAATTCTTGGTTCAGGATTTTCGCTTGTATCATAATTGGCGAAAGCCATCCTGTGGGGTCGAAAAGTTTCGCCGAGGATAAAATTTGTCTCTTTGTTATGGCGGATTCTGTAGTATAAATATGAAAACTGGTCAGATATCGCATTCCATTGGATGTCTAGTGTTTTTGTTGTACTTTCCTTTTCAACTACGAGTATGAGGAAATTAGTATCCAACAAATGGTCCTTAGGAAAATTTTTTAAAATATTTGGGTGATTGGCTGTAATCTTTTTTAAAAGAAACCCTGGGGTATTGAGGCCATGTATTACCTGTGATAAGGTGTCGTATGCTAGTGGAAGACTGTAGCTTTCAGACATGATATCGTCTACATACGTCTGTGCTTTTAACACTTGTGTTGTCAGAGAAAATTCTGACTTTGTGTCTTCTGCCAGTTCATGGAGTGTACGAATGGCTAAGTATGGAGCACAGTTTACCCCAAAGGTTACTGTTTTTAATTTAAAGTCGCGTAGAGGACTATTGGCAGATTTTCGGAAAATAATTCGCTGAAAATCTTGATCTTCTTTATGTACGACTATTTGTGGATACATTTTTTCGACATCCCCATTGAATACGTATTTGTATATACGCCAATTTAATATGAGGAGCATTAAATCTGGTTGGAGTATGGGTCCCGTAAATAGAATATCATTTGGAGAATTCCCCGAGCTGGTGGTTCTTGAGACATTGAAGACAACTCTGACTTTTGTTGTTTTTTTTGTCAGGCTTTACTACTGCATGATGGCAAGTAGAATGAGTAATATTTGCCTTTTATGATTTCTTCACATTGGCTTACTTCCTCCATGTGATCTAAATGAAGGCATTCTTCTAAGACATAGATCATAATCTTGTTTAAGCTCATCTTTTCTAAGTAGGTTTTTTTCCATACTTAGTTGAGTTGTCATTGTTGTTGCTGGTTCCGCAACTAGTCCACTTAGGACCCAACCGAAAATGGTATTTTGGTCCGAAGTGTTTTTGAAATTTTTTCAACACCTTCTACTATAATTTTTGATATAAGGTCGCTGCCTAATAGAAGGTCTATTTCAGCGGGGGTGTTGCAGTTGGGATCTGTTAGCTTTAGGGTAATAGGGCAGATTTTATTTGAGTTTTGTACTACTCTTCCGCCCATTCCCGTAATTTCATAACTGGCTTGTGTTGTTGGCAGTTTTAGCCCATTTTGTGCCCTAGACGCTATGAAACAACGTTGTGATCCTTTTAGGGCGCTGAGCTTAAAAAGTTCTCCTCGATGTTCTATGGAGACGATTGCTGTGATTGTGTGTAGATTTTGTGTTTCGGGAGTTGCGGTTGCAACTAAACCGGTGGCACTTTTTGAGTAAGCGCTACTTTGGGGTGTGTTTGGAAAGTTATTGAAGTGCAATATACGCAATTGAATTTGCTTTCGCAATTATTTAGATTGTGGGCATACGACAAGCAGTTTGTACAGAATCTCCTTGATCTGACAAAATTGTTCCTTTCATTAATATTCAATTTTTAAACTTATCGCAAGATTTGAGTTTATGCCCTCCTGTACATATTCATTCGCATGACGTAGTTCTGACCATTTTTTTTATCTACACTTTCTGCAATTTCATATTGGTTAATAGCTGTCTGTTATGCTACATGCATATGTATGTTTAATGTAATATTAAAACAAAAGTGAAAGGATAGATTAGTACTTAGAAAGTAGGGTTAGTGAGTTAATTAGAGTAGCTATAAATCTTTATATTCGTCGAAGTAGATCTGTTTCCTTAAGAAAATTATAAATCATATTCACATTTTTAGCGGTGGGCTCATTCAGAAGCTGGAATGGATCGGCCGAATTGAAAATCTCATGTCGAATTGTTGCAGTTATAGGGCAAGCGGTTAATATGTGTTTTAACGTCGCGTTTTCGTCGCACCATGAGGGGCAGTTGCAATAAATGAGCGTTTGTAATTATGGTGTGTCCCAGACGTAAGCGGGTAAAGGGCCTGATGGCGCGTAAGGTGATGTCGGCAGTGTAGGTCGGCTTAATTCTGAACGGGTTGATTTTAGAATAGTGATGAATATATCCACTCCAATTATCTTTTGCTGATTTTTTCCTTATTCGTGTAATCTCAGTTATAATGTCTTGTTTTGTGAAATAACCGAAAGTTATGGTTGATGTATTCGCAGCTGCGTCTGCTTTTTCATTACCGGATATCCCTGTGTGCCCCGGGATCCACATCAGTTTCAGTTTGTTTGGATATTTCAGAAGATTGTTGCGTATGGCGACTATTTCATTTTGTGTGTTTTCCGGCGATTCTATGGCTTCGATGTAAGATTTGCTATCGGTGCATACGATATACTTTCCCCTGGTGTAATTTACATAAGTAACTGCTTCTAATAAAGCGCCGACTTCGGCCATATATGATGAACATATTGTGTGGAGAGAGCCGTGTCGAATCAAGTCACCATTTTCTTTTGTGACTGCGAACGTTAAGCTGTTTGCTGTTTTTGAGCCGTCGGTGTATATCAAGTTCCAACCGTAACTGGAGTATTTTGACTTCTCCGAAGCGAAGAGTTGCCTGTATTTTTCGCTAGAGGTCTTATCCTTCGGCATTTGCAGGGTCTTAATAGCAAAGGAAGTATTTTTTATCATCCTTTGAGGACGAGTTTCAGGTCCAAGAGAACATTTATAGGAAGGTAACTCAAGTTGCTTGGCGAAGTTAACGGATCGCGCGATGGCTGACAAGCACTTAGGTTTCCGTTTCCTCGAGAGAGCATTGTGGACGTCTTTGGCGAGAATAGTGGTGATCGTGAACAGAAGCTTTGGTAGTAAACGTCTGGTGCAGTCGATCGTCCTGTCTGTTATAGTTGGCAGGCCAGTTTCAGCAAAGAGATTCTTTAGTGGTATTGTTGGAAATGCTCTAATGCTTCTGCGCATGGCCACATGGTAAGGGGAGGAGAGTATTTTCATTGTAGAAACTGGGCAGTTGCTGAAGATAGGTAGGGCGTAGTCTATCTTGGAAATCACTAGAGCCTTGGTGACGTTGATAAGCGTTAATGGATGAATTAAACTTTTTTTCGAGGTTAGATATTTGATTATATTTAGTCCCGTTAAGAGGCAGTCCTTAACATGCTTACAATGGGCCTTAAAGCTATATTTAGAGTCTAGTACTAGCCCTAAGATTTTAAGTTCATTTACCATACTAATATTAATATTGTTAGAATAGGTTAGTAAACCTGAGCATGTTCGTTTTTTACAAATGTGTAATGTTTTTGATTTTTCGTAAGAGATAGCAGTTCCTGATGATAGGGACCATGTCGAAATTTTGGATAGGATATTCTCAAACAGTTAAGCTGTATTGGTGAGGTTTGCATTCTTTGTGTAGAAAATTACATCGTCAGCCTAAAGCTGGCACTCGATGCCGCCGTGGTTGTAAGTGAGTTGAGTAGTCTCTTCGAAAGCTATTATAAAAAGGAAGGCGGATAATGGAGACCCTTGCGGAGTTCCGCTGTCAAGTGAAGCTATGGAGGATAGGAAACCATTTATTTTTACTTTGCATTGCCTGTGACTGAGGAAGTTCTTGACAAATTTCTTGATTTTAGGGCCTAGTTTCCACTTATCTAATTGTCTCAGAACGATTTGGGCACCAACACGGTCGAATGCTTTCTGAAAATCAATTGCTAAAATTGAGACATGGTTTTTAGAGAAAAGAGCGCTTGATATAAAGTGATCTAGGTGCAGAAGAGCATCGATGGTGCCATAATTCTTTCTGTATGCGGTTTGGTTGGGGCTTATGAGTTTTCTTTTGTTGCCATACCACACCAGTCGGTTAACTATAACTTTTTCAAGAAGTTTTCCCTAACAGGGTAGGAGCGATATCGGCCTATAGTTGTTGGCATCAAGCGCTGACTTATTGGGCTTCAGTATAGGAACTATACACGAAGTTTTCCAGGCATGAGGATAGCATCCGCTTTCAAATATATTATTATAGAGGTTGAGTAAACGATGCTTGGCTTGGATGGGCAAGTTTTGAATGATTGGATAGGTAATTTTGTGAATACTTATTCTTTGAGATTTTAGGTTGCGGAACGTGTCTGAGAAGCTTGCATCGGAAGAAGAGAATGACAGGAAAGAAGCAAAATGGTTGGCAATATCTACGGGAGCCGTTAATGGTCTGCTTTGTGTTTGAATGTAGGAAAATAGAGGCTGTTTAGGAGATCCGGTTAGCATTTTGATATCATCCCATATTTTCTTTGGGCTAGTGCGGGGGTTTATGGTCTCAGTGAGATCTTCAAACTTTTTCTTTTTATAATGTTTGGCAGAACGTCGGAATAACGCATTTGCCTTTTTGTAAAGGAGCAGGTTTTCAGCTGAGCGTGTTCGCTTATATTCATACCATAAATTCTGCTTGGTGAGCCGTAGTCTGGACAAGTCAGCGTTCCACCAAGGAATATTTTTTCTACTTTTGTTGGGAAGCGTTCGAGGGATGAAAAAGTGAGAAGCGGTACGTATGATTCTCGAAATTTTAGCAGACTCCTGGTTCGATTTGGAGGAAACTTGCGTGGTCTCACAAAGATTGTTGCATATTTGTCTGAACTTTTTCCAATCAGCCTCATCAGTTTTGAATTTAGATGTAAATTTAAATGTACTCGTATTTTGATTGTTGCGCGGATTTGTTTGCATGAATATTGGGAAGTGGTCGCTGCCAAACAAAGAATTTGGCACTTGCCATGAGCATTGGGGCGCTATATTAGTAGAGCAAAACGTGACATCAATATTGGAGAAGGTGTTGTGGGTGGAAAAATGTGTGGCGGATCCATCGTTAAGACAGATAATATTGGATGCAAGTAGCGCATCTTCAACTTTTTCGCCTCTTGAGTTTGTGTGCGTAGATCCCCATATTGTACTCCAGGCGTTTATATCTCCTCCTAAAATTAGTGGTTTATCTAATTGCTTTATCAATTGCAGAATATCAAAAGAAGCAAAATCTTGTGTAGGTGGAATGTAGATGCAAGCTGCTGCTAGTTTTGTTGGTGCATTAATTTCAATGGCAACTACTGAGAGATTAGACCGAACAGGTAGTACTTTGTGGGGTATGCTTCTTCTTATTAAAATAGCAGCGCCTTGTTTTTTTGTTGTTACGTGCGGGAGATTGTTAAAATAGCCTACGTAGGATTTTGGCGTGTGAGCAGGTTGATTATGTGGAATATGAGTTTCATTAAGGAAGATCATGGATGGAGTGTAAGGATTGATGAGAGTTTCTAGTTCGTCATAATTGTTGGAATAACCGTTCATATTCCATTGTTTGATCGACAGCATACCGAAAAAAGTAAAGACAAGAAACAGAAGAGGGAGAAATATAAATAGCTAGAGAGTGGGGAGAGAAAATTGAGTCTTGGCAACTATGAGTAAACTATGCTTTGGCATCTAGTCGCATGAAGAAGAATGTTTAAGACTTGAGCTATTAGCGAATTGCGCAATGTCATTTAGCTTAGCGCTTGCTAAGTTGGAATGCATTGCTTCGCTGAGCTGAGAGTTTAAAAAGGTGGGAAGATTGGTATTAGTACTTTGGGGGGATGGGGATAAAGTGGTAAGGCTTATTGCATTTGATTTTAATGAAGAGGTGGATGGTGTATCGATTGGTGGAGATATAGGAATGATGTTTCCATTATTGTTTGTTGTTGTAGTTTTTTCAGTGGGTATATTGATATTGTTGGTTGCTATGGGAGCAGGTCGCTTAGTAATTTCAGAGAATGATTGAAGAGGAGAGGGTGTGGGAGCTTGCGCTCTGTATTTCTTTGCTGCTTCGCGCTTACTGTACTTTTCTACCGTTTTTATTTTTAATATTTCTTTCACTTGTTGGAATTTTGTACAACTAATTGAGGACGCGGGATGTTCACCAGAACAATTTGCGCACATTAATCTTCAGCATTTTTCTTCTTTGTACGGAGGGAAATTGCAATTGACGCATGATAGAAGATTTTTGCAATGCTTTAGTGTATGGCCAAGCTTTTGGCAAGATTTGCAACGCATTGGGTTGGGGAAATATGGGCGAACAGAAATTTTCCTCCAAGCAAACTCGGGAAGTTTGTAGCTTTCAAAGGTTAAAAGTAACGCACCTGTTGGTGTTAGAACTTCTTCAGTTTTTCTCTGAAAAATGGATGTTACACCATATGCTTCTAAGCCTTCCACAATTCCGTTGTCTGGGACGTGATTGAGGAACGGAGCGAAAATTGTGCCTTTAACACTATTGAGTTGCTCATGGTATTTTGCTTCGATTTGGCAGATGCCTGAGAGGTTTTTGATGTTGATGAACTTTTCGGCAATTTTTTTTATTTTTTACAAGTAGCAAGAGATTTCCATCTCTCATCTCTGTGATTTTCACATCTTTAAGCGTTAAGAGCTTTATGTACCAAAAAACATGAAAAACGTGATAGGGGCTTGTTGTTGTCGCACGATTTTAATACAATGAACTTAGGATCGTCGTTCTTTGTAATGTTTACACGAGGGAGATCAGGAAACTCTTCAACAGATTTGTTGGCTTTTTTCCTTTTTGATTGTGGACTAGAGGAAAGCAGGGCAAACCTGTTTTCCCCTAGGTTAGTAGCCCCGGGGGCATGTTGCACTTTTAGATTATTAGTTACTTGGTAGAGTATACCTTTGTTCGCACAAACAAAAGAAGCACGTGGGATAGCGCGCAAAAGAAGAATAATTAAAGATAACTGCACTGAAGCGGGTGAGAAAGTCAGACGAGATCCGCGAAAGAGAGCAAACGTATGCACACGGCGGGGTTTAGTCGATGACTGAAGAAATCTTTTATTTGCAGTCTCTTCTTAATGAGAGCGACTGCGCCCATAAAAGTAATGATTTTTCTGGTAATGCTGTGGAGCATATGTTTACCAGTATAGGGTCCCAATTGCCTGTGGGAATATTTTGTGTCGATAGAACCGACAAACAATTTGAAACAGGGGTTTGAAGTTTTATGAATTCTTCTTCACTTGTTTCTTTCTGGATTCTTTCATTCTCGTATCACCGTTTTAAAGCTTCCTAAGCCAAATTGTCATTAAGAGCGAACTGTTTTACTAGGACGTCTGCTTGGCCTTTTGTTTTGTATCGGAGGTGATGCAATTTTTGCGCTTCTGATAATTTGGATTTATGTACACGGCAGTAAACATGTCCCGGAAAGACGGCCATCGTTCCTCTGCCAAAACTTGCTTCTTGGGATTGTATTTGTGGCAGCTCTACTCTCAAATGGCTAATAGGTGCGACTGATTTAATGAGTTTTTGTTGATCTGCGATCATAGTTTTTGTGTCTTCAAACTGGTCTAAGCAGTTTTAAAATTTGGCGTAAGCAGAAGATTTAAAATTTTCTGGTAGATCTGACTTGTCAGTATCTCCAATTGCGTCATATGTAGCTTGGAGATGTGTCCAAAAATTCTCAATCGTTTGGATTTTTATTTCTAACGCCGATTCAGAATTGTGTTGAATCGGCGAAGAAGCAGTATTTTATTAGACAGTCACTCTCTGAAATCAATTTAGAGTATGATATGTCTTCCCCCCTCTTTTGTTTTGTAGCACTGTACTTAGAGCATGTAGCTTCTGCAGATGTACATGGACACTTATCGTCAGAAATCATTTTGAGAATTTTCAAAAATTGAGATGTTTTAGATTCTTTTGAATCTATATTCATTTTTAGAATTTAAATTTGTAAAATATTTGTATCTATTTTCTTTCAGTGAATACTTTATTAACCAAAAACTCTTTTAGGTAAATAAGAGTTTTTATTTTATTTATAGTTTTGATCACTCGCCGTTGTATTTACTTGCGCTTATGTTTATTATTATAATATAAATTATATAATATAATTTATTATAATAATATAACAAAAATAATAATATTATAATAATAAATTTTTTTTTTTTTTAAAGTATTGCGAGTATTTTTTTTTCTGGATTTATTAGTATGCACTCGTACGTATGTGACGGAATGATTCAATACCTTTTGTATATAAGGATATATGTGCTTTTTTATGTGCTTGTACTTATGCTTTAATGTTATGTGCGCTTCTCTTGTCCTTTTTCACACATAAAGTAGTATTTGTTGCAGCATAATTGTCATTTGTTGACATTGGCAGCGAGTTTCGGTTTTGTTCACTTTGTTCACTGAGTTCTAAAATGCAACTGAACTCATCATTCCTTATTCTTTGGTACTTCCCAAAGCGATAACATGTAGACAACCAATCACAGCATAATCAACGGTTGATGCAATTTTGAGGAACTTAGTCTTCTAATGAAATTCCCTAAATTGTATACACATACACTCTTCTTGCAAACCAATATCCACACACTATTAGGTTGCGCCGACACGACCTCGTGCAATTTTACCAAAAATACTATGTTACAATTCAATCAACTTATAGAAGTTTATTCAAATGTAACTTCCATTTTTTTATCAAATTTTATAATTTCCATTGACAAATTACATCTTCATATTTCTGTTTCCTTCTTAACTAATACAAAATCTTTTTTTTTAACACAGCTCATTTTCCCATTATCATTAACCACACATGTGCAACATTATAATATCCAATGCGCCACACACCATGATCAAAACAATTGTTTTGAACTTGTGCCCACATTATTTTTACTAACATCATTATAAGCCCTTAAGGCAACTGTACTGTCTCTTTGAACTTTCAACTTTCTTTATTACTGTCTCTTTCAACAGTGTGTCTTTCAACTTCCTTTATTACTGTCTCCTTTAACAGTGTCTCTTTCAACTTTCTTTATTACTGTCTCTTTCAACAGTGTCTCTTTCAACTTTCTTTATTACTGTCTCTTTCAACAGTGTCTTTTTCAACTTTAACATTACTGTTACATAATCAATTCATTACTCAATCAAATGCCCCACACGCCATGATCAAAACAACCATTAGTATGTTTTGCACTTGTGCTTGCATTATGATCTGAGTACTCTGCCATTTTCTTTGGCCAGCCATTCATATATTTTGTCATTCTTATTCGTTTACTTTACTCTCTTTAGTGATTTCAACATTCTCAACATCTTCATTCTAATTTTCTTCAGTAACTTCAACACCCTCAATTATTTCAATATTTTCATTTTCGCTCTCTTCACCGTACGCAACGGATTCTCTACTTGCAACAACATCCTCATCATCATCACACACATTCATATCCACAACTTACCCCATTGATCAACGATTCCAAAATGTACCTGTCATCTTCTACAACCTTTACTATTCCAAGTCCCTTGAATTTCGGACTTAACTTGGTCTGATGTCTTTCTTCACCTTCAACCAACACAAAATCTCCAACTCTATGTCCAACTACTTTTGCCTCTCCTTTACCAAACCGCCCTTCATCACAAACTGCTGTGGCTAACACATCCTTTGCAGCTTGCGCTCCCAAGTTTGGCAGATCAAGAAAATTTTCACCAGGAGGAAGCAATCCTAATGAACGTGTCACCTTTCCCAATAACATTTCTCCCTAACACATCCTGCCAAGACTGAGTTCCAGTTTCAATCGCCGTTAACATATTTTTTAATGTGCTCAAGACTGTAATTAAAATTGAACTGTGAGAACTTGGAACCGTAATCTCATTCAAAACTTGGCACTGGTCGCAGTCACCCTTTTCTATAACATTATGCAACATTGTGTGATTATCACTGCTTTATCATCCATTCGCTCGACTTTTATAGAACACTTTTATTGCACTTTTATTGCACTTTTATTAAGCTTTTTCCATGACAACATACGCATTTTTTATTGCAATTTTACCAATTTTTTTTTTTTTTTTTTATTGAATCACTTTATTTTCTCTATGTTTTACTTAACATACTCACTTTGCACATATTTTATCACTTTCTACCCCTTAACTTTAAACTTTAAAATATTATTTACAGCAGCACTTTGCACTTTGCACAACTATTTCTCAGTTAATACTCGAAGCAGTTTCACTCTATCGCCCGTCCGTCTGTCCGAACCACACATTTCTCACAAATGCAACTCTGATAAAAGTAATTACGCACATTACCTTCTTTGAAAAACCTTTCAACGCACAACCAAAACAACACTATTTGCATGATCGCATCGCAAGACAGCTCCGGCATTTTCTCAACTCGGTCTAATTACTCTTTACATTACAGTGCCCTTCAATACACCCTCCTGCAAAACAACCTCAACAGTAGTACACCACGACGAGACGCTGGCGCCTGCTTCACAGCACAATCAATGGCTGAAGCAATTATGAGCAGGGATGGGCACCATCACAATCAAACAAGCATCACAAAATGAGATTGTGTTAGTGCGCTTACTGTGGAACCAAGCGTACCAGCAACCAAAAATAATCAGTCTGCTTGCAGATGTCGAACGAGCAGGTCTATGTCGCACGAAGCCGCAATGCTACGAATACGTATGTATATACATTATATATATTTTAAGAATATGTGCATAAACCATTGAATATAAAATATAATTATTTTTCATTTCAAGCAAGAATAAAATTTAAGTTATTAGTTAATTATAAATTAGTAATCTAATTCATTTAAAAACTTAAAAATAAATTAAATTTGTATATGAAAAGAAAATATAAATCTATATTTGAATTCATCGAATATTTTAAATATATAACGAAACTTCAATAAAGTTAAAGCTATTAGAAAATGAAAGCTATTATAATATGAAATTTTATGAATACACATTTCAAGAGGTCAGTTAATTTCAAACAATTATCCGAGTGTCAAAAAAAAAAAGAGTTCATTCTGTAATAAATTTAAGAAGGTCGTCATAATTTATATCAAAATTTGCTACCTTTATTCTAAGCAGGTCTTCTAAATGTTTGTCTGAAAGCCTTGTTCTATAGGAATTCTTTATGTATACCATAGCAGAAAACGCAGATTCGCAAACTTATAAATTTCGTTTTTTAAAATAGGATATTTATTTTCATCAAAATTTTTCCAAAATTGAATACCACGGTCTAAAGGAAGGTTGATATCATTTTGAAGTTGACTGAGCTCTTTGTGTAAATGTTCGTCGGGTAACTGTTCGACGGGACAAAGGAATATCATTGATATTTCTTGCTAATTCGATTCCAGTTTCCCCAAAACAATGAAGCACCGCTATTGCCATTTCTTTAAAAAAAAGTCCCATCCTCTAAGGGTCTTCCTTTCTTTGCTAATGCGTAGCTTACAATACACGATGCTTTTAAAAATGCCGAATTTAAATCATAACTTGGTTCATTAACGTTTGCGTTAATTAAAAATACGTGTTTTAATTCAAAGAATTTTATTAATTTTTCTTCGTTATTTAAATTATTTATTTCTTTGTGAAAGATTATAAAATGTCTTTTTAAATTTTGCTTAAATACAAAATTTAAAACTTTTTGACATAACAAGCACTGCGGCTTCCCAGAATTATTCAAAAGAAAAAAAAATTCAAATTCCCACTCTGTCTGAAACGTTTTTTGGTCTTCCATGTTTATACTCGCATATGTGTTCATTTATATACGGCATACAACTCGTGCGCATCAACCTGCTCAGTTCAACTTCTGATTGCAGACTGATTTTAACATCGCATTGTTCCATCGTAAGTGCTCGTTTTACGCTCTTCGCTTGTGCGTGTTAGTGACAATCGGTGTGTGTACGTATACGATAGCTTACGCTCTTTTAGCACCTGCTAAGACTTTGCCCATGCCTGATTATGAGGAACTTAGCCTTCTAATGAAATTCCCTAAACTGTATACACATACACTCACACTCGCATACCAATATCCACACACTATTAGGGTGCGCCGACATATTTTTTTTAAATTTGTTTGCCTATTAGGACTGTGAATATATAGTATGTTTATATACATGTAAATAATATGCATATATGGTTTATGTATATAAACCTGTATTATTTTTTTTAGGAGAAAATTGTTATGATTGCCGCACTGTTATTTTCTTCTTTTTTGCCACAAATTTAAGGTTGTTATAGTTATTTATAATCATTCACTTATATCCCATGTGTGGGATATTGTATGTATAGACGTTCGTACATATAAGTACAGGCCACATGTATTCCATATGTATGTATGTCTATAATTTTATTATTTTGGCGGTACGAATAAACAGAACAAGAGAGAAACTGTAATATTCAGGTATTTAACCTCTACACTTATATGTAAGTATATGTGTATGTATATAAATAATTTAACGTATGTGTGTTAATGTATATTAACAGTGACATTTATTTAAATTTATGTATATGTGTATGTTTATACCAGTGGTCGGCATTTCTTAGCACAATTGTGCAAACTAATTTCACACGTACGCTTACGTTCTATCGTTCAGTCGTTGTCGAGCCAGCAACGAATTAACATCGAGTAAGACTATAACGGAAAACGAAATATGCCCTGCGAGAAATATTTTATGATTCTAAATGCCTTTGATGCCATGCAATGCCTTTTATGTTCCAAGTCTTTAAAAGATAATAGGGAATATATCCTCAAAAGACATTTTGTTAATTTTCATTATACTATTATTTATTAAAAAAATTGCTTAATTTTAATTACAAATTCTCACTGGGCTACTTTTTTTTGGTGCTCACCAACACAGTGACAGATCCTCTCATGCCGACCACTGGTTTATACTCTCTCTCTCGCTTTGGAATTTTTATTGCGCCTATTGCTTCCTTTGAGCAATTCAGCTTACAGCTTTAAGAAGCAGAAGAAGTAGTGCCGGAAAATTTACAAGTAAATATACTGCGATAATACTTATTAACTTTTTGGTGATTGGTTGCATAAACGAAGGTAAGAATACGTGGGTGATATAATACCAAAAAAAAAAAAATTTTTTTTTGTTTTTTACTATCGGTTTTTTAATTTATATCGTATATATGTAGGTATCCGTTTAAATAAAACGTTGCTTAAACGGTTTTGTATGCAACCTTAGTTACTAGCATACATATGTACATACATACATGGGCCATTGATCAATTGGCGACATGGTTTTGTACCCGTGGTTCTCCGATTTTGACCAACCTTTAGAATATCATAATATAGACCAAAGGAAGAATATCTGTTAACTGTTTAGTGGTCAAAGTTGCTCCATTGTTTTTTGGCGCACAATTCAAATTGAGATCAAACAAAAAACTGACTATTTCTTTTATTTTTTTAACGACCTCAAAATTGAATGAAAAAAATTGTTATGTTATCCAGTTTTATGTAAAAAATCTCATTTTTCTGATAAAAATATCCAAAAAAAATTTCAAAATCCAAAAAAAAAACATTTTTTTCCAAAAATCCGGTTTTTTTGCTTTTCCACCAACTTTTTTTCAAAATTAACTTTTCCATTCGAGTCTTCGTTAAATTCTACATAAGAATCAGTGTTCAAAAATACGGGACTCTGATCCCATGAACAACAAAAAAATGCAAAGTTGTCGCTATTTTTTCGTAAACTTTATTTCTATCATATAAAAAATATAATTTAATGATTTTATAATATAATATTCTCAATTTATAGACTTAATTACGTTACGAATGATTTTAAAAAATCTCGTGAAAGCAGTCTTCTAAATACAAATCAAAATTATATTTATTAAGCAAATGATAAGCAAATATTCGCTTCAATATTCAATTTTGCGGCTTCCATTGCTGTAAATACCAATGGCAAAACGAAAGCAGCTATGGTGACACAGATTTTATTTGTCGGTCTTTAGTGAAATGTTCACCCCTTTTAATTGATTCGATTGTCTGAGCATAAAAACCTTTCATTTTTTTTGATTTTTGTGAAATCCTTAATGAATTTTCTACAATAAGAGTCTAATCCTAGGAAACTTTTCAGTTCTTCAAGTATTTAGGCGAGACTCCATCCTGTGTAACCACATAATCCAAAAATTGCACATGTGTTTTGAGGTTTCTCGATTTTTCATAGTTCACTTTCAATCCTGAATTTTGGAGTAATGTAAATATATCATCTAAATTTCTTAAATGGTATTTTCTATCCTTACCTACAACAATAATAATCAATATAAACATAACCGCTTCTAGGTTCCAAAAAATCGTTAACAATCTTTTTGCCTTAATGCGGGCAGTGCCACGCCTATCATACAAGTAAAACATCGGCTTCTGTCTACCATTCTCGGTGTAAAAATACATAGTTCTGAAGAATTTTTTAATCGAATTTTTAGTAGTTTTTAACAAAACCGTTTTGTTCATTTTCACACTGTCGGTAGCGATGCTTACAGGATTTGCCCTCAGTATACTTAGTTATACATACTCCAAGTGTCCCTTGCTACTGTAATCTCCTGTACCAAAGTACAGTTATATTGTATTAAGTGCTAAGTTGTGTCACTTTAAAGGTTTCGCTTAATGACATAATGGGGGCATGACATTAATTCAATTACGCCTACCAGCAATACCGATCTCACTTTTTCGCTAAGGAACTTAGGAATAAGAAAATGGAGAACAAAATTGATCAGTCAAAAGTAATTTCCAACATTGCCCAGCATACGAAAATGGGTAGCAAAATCAATCATCCAAAGATGGTACCTTAACTACATGCGTTGTTAAAATTGAACGTCCTCGGATCGAAGTAAAGTCTATCTGAACCAGGCTGTTTTCGATGTTGGTATGTGTCCTGCTGATGGGCGAATCTTTAAGCAGTCATTAACATTCAATTTGCGGGTGCAATTAGTTATCTTATAGCGGGATTAAATATCAATTTGTGACTAGTTACTATTCACTAAACAATCTCTAGCGTTAGTCTCAAAATATTGCATAAAATTTGAGACCTGGTAGTTAGCAGGTCACAAAACCAAAGAGAACTCATGTCTGCCATTTTGAATAAACTGAATAGAGATCATAATAGATATTAATCGATTGTCCTTTTTTTATATTTTGTAAGCAACTCAAACAGGAAAAGGTTAGAAATAAATCAATTTTACATAAATTTCATAAATATTATGAAACAAAGTTAACATATATTTTTATTTCTGTGGATAATTATGGTTTTTGACTATGTTATAGAAAATTTAATATTTGTTATCGACATATTTATTTTCATTTAAGTGTAAAAACATCCCTGAATAATGAAATGTAATAGATTATAGCAAAATAGGCCCAACTCTCAAAAATTGTCTCTAACTAAATATCTGAAATTTAGAGACTTGAAACTGTATCACAGTACAGAATCGCACGGTTAAATTAATTACAATATATCTTATAAAGCTATACAGTGTTTTTTTAAATTTAAGTAGTCATTCTTCTTCTTAGAACGTAAAGTTATTAAATTAACTATTTTTAAAGCGAAAAAAAAAAATTATCTTTCAAGACATGAAAAAAGTGGTTGGTTTTGTTTACTTGTTTAAGTTCGGTTTGTCAATGTGTTTCTCTTGTCTTCTTTTAACTAAATAATATGTTTCATCTAAGATTACTCTCGTGTATCCTTTTGCCGTCTATTAAAATTGTTGTACCAATATCTTTCTCAATAATTTTCTGTACAAAAGCTTTATCCAATTCGTTGCCAAGTCTTTTGTTGCGCCTTAAGAAGACATTTTCACCGGAGTGATATGTTTTCATAATTTACTTTTGGTTACACCTTTTTAAAGTATCTTCCTGAGCTGCAACTAAAGACTTCCTAAGGCTCACTAAACCTTCTTCTGAGTTCTCGTGAAACGCATCAATTGGATTAGCATTAATCAGGGAATGAATACTGCAATTGTACTCATGCGTTGCTAATAATACTAATTCAATAATGTCATCAATTTGCTGCTGCTGCTTAATACATCGGATAATTTCAAGAAGTGTGGAATGAAACCTTTCCATCTGGACATTGCTTGTACTGTGGAGGGTTGGTATAAAAACGGACTAATGGAAAAATTGTCTCTAAGCAATGTTGTAATAGCGTTAAATTTCAGGGATTTTTCATTGTCGGAAACGAAAGTTTTAGTATTTTGGAATACCAGCAAGATTTCTAAAAGTGCATATCTGATATCGATCATGATTATGCACGTAATAGGTTTCACGATAGCAAATTTAGTTAATTTGTCTACACAGGTCTAGAATAAATATTTGGATTTGGCCAGTAAAAGGTGATAATATAGAGTTTTGAATTTCACCCAATGTGGGAAGAGTACAGTGTGTTCCATTGGTAACGTCAGGGTTAATAGCAAATTTTAATCACTTAATGAGATTTGGGAGGATGGAGTCATGTGTAGAAGTTCACGCAAGTGAGGAAAGTTCTCTGATCGCCATTCACTTGGGAGTGGCCAGAAACGTTTCTTTTACATATGACTCAAGCAGCTCACGACTTCCGGTCTTTGACCAAGTTTCCTCTGGGTAGCCTAAGAACATCCGTTTGAAGGCGAGCTAAAGTGAGAAGGCGAAACATCCCCTGCATAGGGTTGTGCGCTGGGTTTGGGACCCGCCACGTAAAAAAACACCCCCAATGAAAAGGAAAAAACAGCCTCGGATAAGTGACCCCTCTTTTGATGACGACTATGGCAAACGAATTAAGGACTATGATTTGAGGGCATGCACTTGGAATATCCGGTCCCTTAATTGGGAAGGTGCCGCTGCCCAGCTGGTTGATGTCCTCGTGAAAATAAAGGCTGACATCACCGCCGTCCAAGAAATGCGATGGACGGGACAAGGACAGAGACAAGTAGGTCCTTGTGGCATTTACTACAGTGGCCAACTAAACGAGCGCAAGTTTGGTGTTGGATTCGTGGTGGGAGAGAGACTCCGTCGCCGAGTACAATCATTCACTCCGGAGAATGAACGTCTAGCCACAATCCGCATCAAAGCGAGGTTCTTCAACATATCGCTGATTTGCGCCCACGCCCCGACGGAAGAGAAGGACGATGTGACCAAAGATGCCTTTTATGAGTGCTTGGAGCGCACTTATGAGAGATGCCCTCGCCACGATGTCAAAATCGTGCTTGGCGACTTTAACGCCAGGGTGGGCAAAGAAGATATCTTTGGCACTACGGTCGGTAAATTCAGCCTCTACGAGGAAACATACCCAAATGGGTTGAGGCTGATCGACTTCGCCGGGGCCCGAAATATGGTTATCTGTAGTACTAGATTCCAGCATAAGAAGATTCATCAAGCTACCTGGCAGTCTCCGGATCGAAAAAGCGCCAACCAGATCGATCATGTTGTGATAGACGGAAGACACGTCTCCAGTGTTTTAGATGTGCGTGCACTCCGAGGTCCTAACATCGACTCGGACCACTATATTGTTGCAGCCAAAATTCGCACCCGCCTCTGTGCAGCAAAAAGCGCACACCAACAAACACAAGGAAGGTTCGACGTCGAGAAGCTGCAATCACAACAGACAGCCGAACGATTTTCTACTCGGCTTGCACTCCTGCTCTCTGAGAGCACTCGTCAACAACTCGGTATAAGGGAACTGTGGGACGGCATTTCAAACTCCTTACGTACAGCTGCAACCGAAACCATTGCTTTTCGGAAAGTGCAAAAGAACAGCTGGTACGACGAGGAGTGCCATGTCGCAGCGGAGAGAAAACAGGCTGCCTACCTCGCAAAGTTACGTTCGACCACAACACGTGCGGGATGGGATAGATACCGAGAGTTGAAGAGGGAAGCGAGACGCATTTGTAGACAGAAAAAGAAAGAGGCCGAAATGCGTGAGTACGAAGAGCTTGATAAGCTGGCCGACAGGGGTAATGCTCGAAAATTCTACGAAAAGATGCGGCGACTTACAGAAGGTTTCAAGACCGGAGCATACTCTTGCAGAACCCCCAAAGGTGATCTAGTCACCGATGCCCAAAGCATACTTAAATTATGGAGGGAACACTTCTCCAGCCTGCTGAATGGCAGTGAACGTACAACGCCAGGAGAAGGCGAACCCGATTCCCCAATCGATGACGATGGAGCAGACGTTCCTTTGCCCGACCATGAATAAGTTCGAATAGCAATTGCCCGTCTGAAGAACAACAAAGCGGCAGGGGCCGACGGATTGGCGGCCGAGCTATTCAAACACGGCGGCGAAGAACTGGTAAGGAGCATGCATCAGCTTCTTTGTAAAATATGGTCGGACGAAAGCATGCCCAACGATTGGAATTTAAGTGTGCTATGCCCAATACATAAAAAAGGAGACCCCGCAATCTGCGCCAACTACCGTGGGATTAGCTTCCTCAACATCGCATATAAGGCGTATTGTGTGAAAGATTAAAGCCCACCGTCAACAAACTGATTGGACCTTATCAGTGTGGCTTTAGACCTGGCAAATCAACAACTGACCAGATATTCACGATGCGCCAAATCTTGGAAAAGACCCGTGAAAGGAGAATCGACACACACCACCTCTCCGTCGATTTCAAAGGTGCTTTCGACAGCACGAAAAGGAGCTGCCTCTATGCCTCGATGTCTGAATTTGGTATCCCCGCAAAACTAATACGGCTGTGTAAACTGACGCTGAGCAACACTCAAAGCTCCGTCAGGATCGGGAAGGACCTCTCCGAGCCGTTTGATACCAAACGAGGTTTCAGACAAGGCGACTCCCTATCGTGCGACTTTTTCAATCTTCTTCTGGAGAAAATTATTCGAGCTGCAGAACTGAATCGAGCAGGTACAATCTTTTATAAGAGTGTACAGCTACTAGCGTATGCCGATGATATTGATATAATCGGCCTCAACACCCGCGCCGTTAGTTCTGCTTTCTCCAGACTTAACAAGGAAGCAACACAAGTGGGTCTGGCAGTGAACCAGGGCAAGACGAAATATCTCCTGTCATCAAACAAACAGTCGTCGCACTCGCGACTTGGCTCCCACGTCACTGTTGACAGTCATAACTTTGAAGTTGTAGATAATTTCGTCTATCTTGGAACCAGCGTAAACACCACCAACAATGTCAGCCTGGAAATCCAACGCAGGATTACTCATGCCAACAGGTGCTACTTCGAACTAAGTAGGCAATTGAAAAGTAAAGTCCTCTCTCGGCGAACAAAAACCAAACTCTATAAGTCGCTCATAATTCCTGTCCTGCTATACGGTGCAGAGGCCTGGACGATGACAACAACCGATGAGTCGAACTTAAGAGTTTTCGAGAGAAAGGTTCTGCGAAAGATTTACGGTCCTTTGCACGTTGGCCACGGCGAATATCGCATTCGATGGAACGATGAGCTGTACGAGATATACGACGACATTGACATAGTTCAGCGAATTAAAAGACAGAGGCTACGCTGGCTAGGTCATGTTGTCCGGATGGATGAAAACACTCCAGCTCTGAAAGTATTCGACGCAGTACCCGCCGCAAGAAGCAGAGGAAGAGGAAGACCTCTACTCCGTTGGAAGGACCACGTGGAGAAGGATCTGGCTTCGCTTAGAATATCCAATTGGCACCACGTAGCGAAGAGAAGAAAAGAGTGGCGCGCTGTTATTGACTCGAGCATTACCCCTGTCGGCCAGCTTATCAAGCTCTTCGTACTCACGCATTTCGGCCTCTTTCTTTTTCTGTCTACAAATGCGTCTCGCTTCCCTCTTCAACTCTCGGTATCTATCCCATCCCGCACGTGTTGTGGTCGAACGTAACTTTGCGAGGTAGGCAGCCTGTTTTCTCTCCGCTGCGACACGGCACTCCTCGTCGTACCTGCTGTTCTTTTGTACTTTCCGAAAACCAATGGTTTCGGTTGCAGCTGTACGTAAGAAGTTTGAAATGCCGTCCCACAGTTCCCTTATACCGAGTTGTTGACGAGTGCTCTCAGAGAGCAGGAGTGCAAGCCGAGTAGAAAATCGTTCAGCTGTCGGTTGTGATTGCAGCTTCTCGATGTCGAACCATCCTTGTGTTTGTTGGCGTGCGTTTTTTGCTGCACAGAGGCGAGTGCGAATTTTGGCTGCAACAAGATAGTGGTCCGAGTCGATGTTAGGACCTCGGAGCGCACGCACATCTAAAACACTGGAGACGTGTCTTCCGTCTATCACAACATGATCGAACTGGTTGGTGGTTTTTCGATCCGGAGACAGCCAGGTAGCTTGATGTATCTTCTTATGCTGGAATCTAGTACTAGAGATAACCATATTTCGGGCCCCGGCGAAGTCGATCAGCCTCAACCCATTTGGGGATGTTTCCTCGTGGAGGCTGAATTTACCGACCGTAGTGCCAAAGATACCTTCTTTGCCCACCCTGGCGTTGAAGTCGCCAAGTACGATTTTGACATCGTGGCGGGGGCATCTCTTATAAGTGCGCTCCAAGCACTCATAAAAGGCATCTTTGGTCACATCGTCCTTCTCTTCCGTCGGGGCGTGGGCGCAAATCAGCGATATGTTGAAGAACCTCGCTTTGATGCGGATTGTGGCTAGACGTTCATTCATAGGAGTGAATGATAGTACTCGGCGACGGAGTCTCTCTCCCACCACGAATCCAACACCAAAATTGCGCTCCTTTATATGGCCACTGTAGTAAATGTCACAAGGACCTACTCGTCTCTGTCCTTGTCCCGTCCATCGCATTTCTTGGACGGCGGTGATGTCAGCCTTTATCTTTACGAGGACATCTACCAGCTGGGCAGCGGCACCTTCCCAATTAAGGGACCGGACATTCCAGGTGCATGCCCTCAAATCATAGTCCTTATTTCGTTTGCCGTGGTCGTCATCAAAAGGGGGGTCTCTCACCCGAGGCTGTATTTTCCTTTTCATTGGGGGTGTTTTTTTACGTGGCGGGTCCCAAACCCAGCGCACAACCCTATGCAGGGGATGTTTCGCCTTCTCACTTTAGCTCGCCTTCAAACGGATGTTCTTAGACTACCCAGAGGATACTTGGTCAAAGACCGGAAGTCGTGAGCTGCTTGAGTCATATGTAAAAGAATCGTTTCTGGCCACTCCCAAGTGAATGGCGATCAGAGAACTTTCCTCACTTGCGTGAACTTCTACACATGACTCCATCCTCCTGATAGTGCATCCGCTACTTTATTTTCTCTTCGGGGCTTATAATAAAACTCAGGTGAAAATTCCTCAATAAATGTGCACCACCTTTTAATTTTGTTGTTTGGGCTTTTTTCTGACATTGCAAATATTATTGGTTGATGGTCAGTAAAAATTTGGATATCCTGTTTTCCGTATAAATAATGGCGCAGTATTTTCAACGCACACACTATAGCAAGTAATTCACGTTCATTTACGGCGTAGTTTTCTTCACTCTTCGAAAGTGTTCGCGAAATCATTGTTATTGGACGATTTTTTTGTGACAAGACCGCACCCAGTGCCTTTGACGGAGCATCGTTTGCAAGCTCAAATTTTTGGTTATAGTCGGGATATTGAAGTAAAACGTCCTCAGAAGCTAAAATATGCTTAATTTTTTCGAATGCACCTAATGCTTCATCATCAAGATTGATTTTGATCTGTTTCAAAGTTTTTGTACCACAATCAATTTCTACAATCAATTACCATACGTAAATTAGGCTTTCCATTTTCATCAACGCCTTTTTTAGAAACCACGTGCACAGGAGAATTGTAAGGTGAACAAGATGTTTAAGAAGTGATTTTATCTCTTTGTCGGGTATCGGGTATGGATAGCTTTTGGTGTAAATTGGATCTCCTGTAGTTGTACGGATACGGGTCTGAACTCTAGTATTATACGACAAAGCTCTATCGGAATCAACAAAGGCATTAAAATTGTTATTTATAATCTTACGGAATTGTTGCTGAATTTTACTGGTGCTGAGACTTCTTCTATGGTTATTAGACTTACGGTATCACATGAAAGAAAATGTAATTTCGATAAAATAAATACTCTCTAACAGTGCCAATTTTCGAATCGACTTGTTTTAAAAAATCGTACACGATAATACCGTCATACGTGCTTAAGCTTGGTAGCAAGTAAAACGTTGAGGTATTTTCTCAAAAGTTTATTTGGCATTTTTTATTATTGACATTTTCACCATTTATCGATTTTAGCTTAAAACTGTTTTCTTATTCCTTAATACCTCGAATAAATGGTAATGGCTTAATATAATTTTTTGATGTATATGTGTCAATAAGAATGTGAAGCTCCTGACCGTTCTTGCGATTTTAGTTTAAATAATTGATTTCATCTTCACATTCCAAAATTGCGCCATTAATTTCATCATATGTAATTATAGTGAGCTTTTTCATTTTATTACAATTATCATCAATGCTTTGGTGTTCATATCATTCGAAGAAAACACTTCTTCTGGCATAAAATTAACTTTCTGTATCTTATGAAACGGCGAACGATCAGATAGTAATCGGTTATTACTACTTTAAATGCCACTGGCGAAGCAGGATTTGGATTCTGTGATTCTAAGTCATATTTAGGGGTAAACGCCTTTTACGGTAAAAAGGAACTTCGCGAATTATTACGTTGCCTGTAAAAGCTTGAACCATTATCAATTTCGATTGGGATTGGTTTTTCTAAATTCTTGTTTTTCGTCTCTGTCGACTGACATTGGTGTAAAAATGGCCTTGATCGGTAATGCTTATTTAAGTTACCTAATGCAAATGCTTATGCTTAACGCATATGACTAGTTTGAAGCTCTTGCGCAACTGCCAGTGCTGATGGAAGGTCCTTTGGTCTAGCGAAAAATAAGACATTACATAAGGCTCTTCGAAGGCCAGGTATGAAGACACGTAAAGCATTCTCTCTAGCCCGTTCATTGAAAGCAGCTGGGAGCTCGTTGCTTATTAATAATCAAAGATAACGGTTTGATTATTCTATTGCAGTAATCAGTTGTGAGAGAAATTAGCCTGCCTTAATTTGCTTAACTCATTTTCTAATACATATAACGGTTTTTTACCTGAATAAGTCTGGTCAAGCCTAGCGATTATTGCTTTAAAATTCAGAACAGTATTAAACGATGCAAGAGTGGAGTTAGCAGATTCGATAATTTTATTTCTAAATATTCCCATAGCAATATAATACCTCTCTGAGCCTTCTTTGTAGTAATTCTTAGCGAATTGCGCAGCACTTCGTCAACCTGGGTAAGAAGCGGAATCACCTTTGAATTCAGGTAAAGATTTAATCAAGTCTAAACTGGCATTATCTTGAATTATTGGATTTATAGCTACCGGAAGGTATAGTTCTACGTTCGGTGGATGAAACTTGTAAACTGCTAAATTTAACTGACGCAACTGTCTTGCAAATTCTAATTTAGTGCGCTCATTGGTTTCCTTAACAATTTGCAGGACCTGCTCTTCATTGACACTCATTTTACAAATTTCCTTTGGTAAGACTGAATTTACTTGAAAAAATATTGGTACTTTTTATTATCAAGGAGATATTAATTAAAAAATATAATTCACAAATTTTTTGTCGGCGAGATAAGAACACAGAGATAATTTTCCTTAAAGTAAGCTTAGAAACTCCTACTTGGAACGTTAGAAAGAAATAAAGTTATTCACACAGATGTATACAAGAAACGCAATAATTTATTTTATTTAATATCAATATCCCGCACTTTAGAAAACTTATAAATATTATTTATAAACCAAAAAGAGTTAATATTTTCTGTCACCAATTTTTACAGAAAATGTAGCAAAATTATAACTTTACATTCCGACAATACTATGTTAAATAATGAACACGTGTTTTTTCGAAATATCATCAAACTTTTTCACAGTTTAATTATCAAATATAACTTCTTATTTTACTTTAGCCCGCTTTAAACGTATTTTAAAAAAGTCACTTACAATTTATCGTTATCCTATATTAGATATTTTTCTGCATTGAGTTAGACAGCTTAAAAAGATTCTATGATCCTCCGGGTAATACAGCTTCAGGATTCTATGACCCTTTTCGGTAGAGCAACTTCTCAGGATACTATGGTCCTTTGGTTTTTTTATTTGTCCCACGTTGGGCACCAATTACATATATTTTTGTGGTTTTACTGGAAATTTATTATTAAATTAATATTTATAATTTATTAATTTTTATGAAAATAACTGATGAATACAACTTTTAAGTTTACGAGGATTCACCTCCTCTGCATACGAAAATGGGTAGAAAAATCAATCATCCAAAGATGATACCTTAACTTGTACAAAGATTAATTATGTATGTAAATTTTTTCTTAAAGTTTCCGCTTGCACAGACACGGCGAACAGTCTCCCGGGTTTCAACTCGCTTCCTCATCGTGGCCATTTATGTATACTTATGTATATATAAATCTATATCTATCTCGATCAGTTTTAGGTAATATAAACAACCATGAGGCAGCAAAGTTATTATACTATGCACAGTGATCGGTCTTGTATGGAATCAGCGGCCAAAATAAAAGTAAAATTTTTTCCAAAGCTTTTTAAAGTCTCCCTCTCCCGTTTCCCACTCCACCACCTCCCGATGGTGATAAATTTTAATTAATTATATTAAATTAAAAAAACCTGATTAACGAAAAAAGGAGTTTTTTGAATATTATTCATCTTAATCAAAAACTCATTTTAATAAAATTGATTTACTTTTTCATGATAGTTTCTTTGACTTGAAAGCCGCTAAGCTTAAAAGCAATAGGTTTAGCAAATCCTGATTTGTAGCGATCCGTTCTGTCGTATATGACGGAGTCGATATATCTTAACGTTTTTATTGGTTGACTTAGCAGATTCTTTTAAGAGCTCTCCAATTGAAACTGGTGCATATTCAATAACATCGGGAGCGTAAATTAAAATTTTACGGACTGACGAAGGAAGATAATACCAGGGTAATTTTGAAGTTAATTCCTTTGAAGGATCTATCGCAAATCTAGTGCAGAGATGATTAAACTGTATCCTTTTGAAATTGAATTCGAACAGGGCTGCAATAGCGGGTGGATGAAAGGCTGCAGTTTTTCCAAATTTATGTATGCTCTTCATCATTTTGCGATTTTATTATCAGCTGTACAGGGACATACATATGTCCTACAAATATATTATTGTCTTCCAAAATTGCCATCACCTATTGATAATAGATAATTAGAGAACTCACTCCGTTCATATATTTGCTCTGGAAAACTGTTTTTCCTTTAAAATGTTATCAAAGCAGGGTAAAAAGTTAATACCAAGTTTTTTGTTAACGAAACTTCTTATAAGTAGATACTGAAGCTTTATTAAAATTTGGCATGGATATTTCGCCATAATCGCCTCATTTTTTGTTGTAGGAATGCTAAGTTTACAATTCTCTTCTATTGGTGTTTTCGAAGAATTGCACTCTAACATTCCGAATTGCTTTACTATTGATTCCACGTATGTCTTCTGCGATATAAATATTTCGCCTTTCTCTAGATCCATACCTAAACAACGATTAACGTAACGAAATGTTGCGAGAGCGTTTTCTTCGTTGTTTTTAACCAACTTTCGTTATTTGATGCTAACAACAAATCATCTACGTATATAATGGCCAACATAATGTTACCATCTTCTCGACGAACGTAGAAACATGGATTAAACTTCGTTGATTTTAATCCAATCTTGTTTAGAGTTGCTGATAATTTGTGATACCACATTAACCCTGACTGTCGCAAACCATACAATGCGGGGAATACGGGGTTTTCTCGTGGCTGCTTGCCACTCTCTTGCTGTTTGTTGTATTTCGCTACTATACTTTGTCAACCCTTTTAAGCCCACAGGTTGATCTCGTTGAATTTTCTTCAACACACTCATAAGTAAATCTTGAACATCCATGTAGATGTTTTCGTCTAGATCTCCATTCAAATATGCAGTGACCACATCCATCTGATGTATTTGGAGATCCAAGTCTGTACTCAGTGCAGTAAAGAGCCGTACTGAAGTTGATCGTGTAACCGAAGAGGAAACTTCGTGAAAATCTTCCCCCGGTCGTTGAGCATAACCCTTTGCAACCAGTCGAACTTTCTTTAAATGTTCATCTCTGGTACGGAACACAAGCTTGTTACCAGTTACTTTACGATTCAAGGCTTTCCAACTATTTGATAAGTTTTGTTTCTCATGTGCGCCAAAAATTCGTCTTCAAGCGCCTTTACCCATAAAGATGCGTCCTCGTAGTTCAATGCCTCTGCCAAGGTTTGCGGATCATGAATTATAAAACGAGCTTCGTTGCACTCGTAGAAATCGTCTGGATCAGTAACCTTCTCCTCTGAAATATTATTAGCGATTAGCTGGCGATACACTTTTGGTGGTCGCCCCTTTGCCCCCTACGTACATACATACGATGGTCGGCCTCTGCCACGTAGTTTATTACCTGCACCTACCTCACAATTAGACGCGTCTACCGACTCTTCATTCTCACATTTGACCTCGGTATCTGTATTGTTATTTTCGAATCTAACGTCCATTTTGTTTTCATGTTCAGCGTCTTTTTCATTTTCGTGCTCAAATTCTTCAAAAATTCCATCAAAAGCAGATTTATCGATAAACTTTACACCACGACTTATTATAATGCACTTTTTAGTCTTTGAATACAAAAGATACGCTTTTGATTCGCATGAGTAGCCAACAAATATACATGACTCAGCGCGCGAATCGAATTTTCCTTTTGAAGGATTTTTGTTTGGAACGGATGCTATTGTACCAAATGTTTTCATATACGCCACTGTCGGATTTTTCTTGGTCCATACCCGGTATGGAACTGCCCCTATTGTTCTTGTTACACAACGATTTCGAATATAACACGCCCTATTCACCGCTTCAGCCCAAAATGATGGTGGTGCATCCGCATGTTTCATCATGCACCTGGCCATGTCAACGAGAGTTCTGTTTTTACGTTCAGCCATACCGTTTTGCTGCGGAGTATACGGTGCCGTAAGTTGCCGTTTGATTCCGCACTCTTTTAAAAATGTATTAAATTCATTATTAAAATATTCGATGGCAACGTTTTTATTTTCTTTCCCGTGAATGTCTCAACTTTAGCTTTACATATATTCTTTAAAATCACTCAATATGTGTGATTTTTGTTCTATGAAAAATATTTCACACCACCTTGACTTTTCGTCAATAAATGTCACAAAATATTTCGCACCGCCATGGGATTCACAACTCTTTGGTCCACACATGTCACTGCGCACAATATCTAGCAGATCGCCAACTCTGTTTCCATCTGATCTAGGAAAAGTCGCACGCACTTGCTTTTCACTTGCACAAATTTCACAATCGGAGAGTATTTCAGTTTGTTTAAATTTTAAACCATATACCAAACCGTTTGCCATTGATTTCAAATCGCGTTCGTTAACGTAATGCCACAAATCAATATTGTTTTTATAATTTGGAAAATTTGCGAAATCTTTTGAAGTTTTTAAATAATACAAATTGCCAATTCGTTCGGTATTCCAATACCACTTCATTATCTCTGTTCATAATCACGGCTTCATTCTTTTTGAATTTAACTACGTAACCCCTGTCAGTAATTTTAGCAACAGACAACAAATTCGTACGCAAATCAGCCACATGTAAAACGTTTTCTAAGTCTAAGTCAATTTGTTTTCCGCGAACGTTTGCTGTGGTGCACACTTTACCAACACCACTTATCTTCGTTGAGCAATTATTTGCCAACCTTAATTCCTCATTTACTAGTTTAACACTTTCAAAAATGTTTTTATTCGCACTCATATGAGATGTGCAGCCACTGTCTAAACACCATCTCATATTTCCTATAGGGACGGCAAATGCTTTTTCTACTATATAAAGCCATTTTTGCCTTTTCGTTTGCTTCTTCACTCACACAAGTATTTTGTTCTTGTTGTTTGTCATTATAGTTTCTCGCGAAATGTACCTGTTTACCGCACCGATAGCACTTTTTTGTTTCCTTTGAATTTGACGAATTACGATCAACGTACGATTGGCTTTGCTTTTTCTTTATGTAAAGCCCGTTATTGTTTTCCACTTTGTCTTCTTTTGACTTTCGCGACTCGTGTTCTTCGAGAATTTTAACACGAAGAATGTCCGGCTTCGGTAGCTCATCTCGCGTTTCAACTGCACATCTAAATGTCTTGTATGACGCCGACAAACTGTATAATAACAAAATTTCCAGTAGCTCGTCGCCAATTGCGACGCCTATTTCTTCAAGCTTCGCTACTGCATCGAAGAACGCGTTAAGGTATTCACGAACTTTCTCATCTTCTGACATAAGCGACAACGCTACACGTTTAAGTAACGTCGCTTTCCTAGCTGGCCCCTTTGATTAAAATGTCGATTCTAACCTTATCCAAATATCACGTGCACTTCTGCACTCCGAAATCAGTCCTAGCTCTGATCGCCAACGTAATGTCCGTTGACGCCTTCTGGTCAGCTTTTTTCCACTCGGAGAGTTTTGTCTCGTCTGTGGGACACACAATTTAGTGCCATCAGTGTATTCCCACAAATCAGTTTTTATTAAAATTGTCCGCATTTTCAGCTTCCAAGAATCATAATTTTCCGCGTTTAGCGACTCGATTCTTACTATACCAGCCGTTATACTGAAGTCTCAAATTCTTTTTTTAAGTAATTAAATACACTTTTATTCTATATCGTCCAGTCGTTCGCGATTACATGGGATTCTGGGCCTATAACCTAATGGTCCGAGAAGGTTTAAGGTTAAATAACGACTGAATCTATTCAATATGAATAACCATGTCCTTACAGTTTATAAAAGGATATAACACAAGAGAATATAGAAAAGGAATACAGAGTTGCAAGAGGCACATAGTTGTAATTTAAAGTACATATTCATTTAATACTATTTACTACGAACTACTACGGTTATTTTTAGATGATACAAACAACCGTTTGGTGAACTTAACTTTATACCTTGCTGCAAGAGTATAAACTTAAAAATAAATTACACTCAAAGTATAAAATGTATTCAGTATAACGAAACGACATGAGAAAGTCGCATTAACGGATCAAGATGAATGTCTCCGGACCGAAAAACTATGTACTAACCAGATCGATCATGTTGTGATAGACGGAAGACACGACTCGGACCACTATCTTGTTGGAGCCAAGATTCGCACCCGCCTCTGTGCAGCCAAAAACGGACGCCAGCAAACACAAGGAAGGTTCGACGTCGAGAAGCTGCAATCACAACAGACAGCCGAACGACTTTCTACTCGGCTTGCACTCCTGCTCACTGAGAGCACACGTCAACAACTCGGTATAAGGGAACTGCGAGACGGCCTTTCAAACTCCTTACCTACAGCTACAACCGAAACCATTGGTTTTCGAAAAGTGCTAAAGAACAGCTGGTACGACGAGGAGTGCCTTGTCGCAGCGGAGAGAAAACAGGCTGCCTACTTCGCAACGTTACGATCGATTAGCAATTGCTCGCCTGAAGAACAACAAAGCGGCAGGAGCCGGCGGATTGCCGGCCGAGCTATTCAAACATGGCAGCAAAAAACTGATAAGGAGAATGCATCAGTTTCTTTGTAAAATATGGTCGGACGAAAGCATGCCCAACGATTGTAATTTAAGTGTGCTATGCCCAATCCATAAAAAAGGAGACCCCACAATCTGCGCCAACTACCGTGGGATTAGCCTCCTCAACATCGCATATAAAGTTCTATCGAGCGTATTGTGTGAAAGATTAAAGCCCACCGTCAACAAACTGATTGGACCTTAACGGTGTGGCTTTAGACCTGGCAAATTAACAACCGACCAGATATTCACTATGCGCCAAATCTTGGAAAAGACCTATGAAAGGAGAATCGACAGCACGAAAAGGAGCTGCTTTAATGCCGCGATGTCTGATTTTGGTATCCCCGCAAAACGAATACGGCTTACACAGCCGTTGAGCAACATTAAAAGTTCCGTCCAAACGAGGTTTCAGCCAAGGCGATTCCCTAAAAAAATAAATGGATGGCAGTGAACGAGGGCAAGACGAAATATGTTCTGTCATCAATCAAACAGTCGTCGCACTCGCAACTTGGCACTCACGTCACTGTTGACAGTCATACCTTTGAAGTTGTAGATAGTTTCGTATATTTGGAAACCAGCGTAAACGCCACCAACAATGTCAGCCTAGAAATTCAACTCAGGATAACTCTTGCCAACAGGTGCTACTTCGGAATGAGTAGGCAATTGAGAAGTAAAGTGCTCTCTCAACAAACAAAAACCAAACTCTATAAGTCGCTCATAATTCCCGTCCTGCTGTATGGTGCAGAGGCTTGGACGATGACAATAACGGATGAGTCGACGTTGCGAGTTTTCAAGAGAAAAATTCTGCGAAAGATTTATGGTCCTTTGCGCGTTGGCCATGGCGAATATCGCATTCTATGGAACGATGAGCTGTACGAGATATACAAAGACATTGGCATAGTGCAGCGAATTAAAAGACGGAGGCTACGCTGGCTAGGTCATGTTGTCCGGATGGACGAAAACACTCCAGCTCTGAAATTATTCGACGCAGTACCCGCCGGGGGAAGCTTGGAAAGAGGAAGACCTCCACTCCGTTGGAATGACCAAGTGAAGAAGGACCTGGCCTCGCTTGGAATATCCAATTGGCGCCACGTAGCGAAAAGAAGAAACGACTGGCGCGCGGTTGTTAACTTTGCTATAATCCTGTAAGCGATGTCTACGTCAATTAAGAAGAAGATATATTCAACGCTATGAGAACTCAGCCCAATCAACAAATCGTAGTACTTGAAAAGAGCATAAATCAATTTTGAATAATAAAGCACTACTAAATTAACAAAAGTCTAAACATAGCCAACGCTGTCGCGAGATGTCGATACATAGAAACTTTTAAAACTTTGTTTCCATCTGATCCGTGCCTACGGCCGTTCAACTGTTCCGTTGTGGAAAGAAAAAGTGCAGAGTTTGAAATATTGTGTATTTGAAAATCTAAAGAAGTATGCGTATAAAAAGGGGTATGGAAATAAAAAAAAATCGAACGCCAACAAACTTTTCAGGAACATGCCCTGGGCCATCCTGAACATTGTTCTAAAATTTCATTGAAATTGTCCAGCCATTTCGGAGTCTTTGGGTAACATATAGTATGTATATAGAAAATTTCTCTTTCTCTTTTTTGCCTGGTAGCGTGGCTGCGTTGCAGGTATAGACTATTTTTAAATTATTCTGTGTATTTCTAACTGTCTCAATTCCGTTGGCTGGCGAATTTAATTGTGTTCATGCCCATATACATATGCGCACATACATTTCGTACACACGCATACGGTAACAAACAAGAACAACAATTTATTTCTGTAGAGAGAAGGTTATTACAATATTCAACGATCTGCAAGATCAACTTACCGCAGTGTCTCAGCCTATCTCTCCGGCGTTCGGAAATTGGAGTTCCAACAGTATGGACACCGAAAACGAACGTCGGGAATAAAGGATACTGCGATAATTCACAATAATGTGCTTAAACTAATAATTTACAGTGATTATTAAACTGATTAAAACTATTAACTATAAATTCGTTACAAATAATCGCCGTTTTGTTACATCCCCCCTCCGTGAATCGATCCGATTCACATACTCCACGTCAAAAACGGCTAACTTTGGCACGGGGCAACGAAGGATTCCACTGCTGGTGCGTACATCAGATCTTCTGATAATGCCTTCAGATCGACGGTGTACCGCTTCTACCCGAGCACGGCACCATTGCTTCCGCGGCATGTTAACGTCGCACACAAATCACCAACCTGAATTAGTTTTGGTCTTTCACATCACTCCATTCGACGCATAAGTGTCGGCAAATACTCAAGAATTCATCGTCTCCAGAACGTGTATCTTAACTGTCGGACGATGCGCCACTGTTTACCAAGGCGCAGGGTTTCGTGACGACATCGTTGACGGCTGGCGTTTGTGAAGTATTGGCAGTACCAAGCAAGAAATGAATCGGAGTGAGCGACTCATCCTAATCTGATGATAGTGGCAGATGTGTAAGTGGTCTAGAATTGACGATGTCTCAGCTTCAATCAACAAACTCTGCAGCGTGTGCTCGCGAGGTGCAACTCCCTTTAAAGTAACATTGCGGACACGCTGCTCACCTTACCATGCGCTCCCATAACCCACCATCTGCAGGATTGTTCGGATAATTAAACATCCATTCAACTCCTTTCACAGAAAGATCGTTCTGAATGCGATGACAATCAAATACCTCGGAAAATCGTTGTCCTTTATTATTGGCTCCTACGAAATTGTTGCTGTTGTCGCTACGAATCCTTACCGGCATGCCGCGACGCTTAATCGTACATTTAAATCGATAACCTTTTCAAAGGAGCTTCATCTACGTCAGTTTTTTGTAAACTTTGTATCGGAAGTTGTAAGTCCTGGACGCCGTAGACATGATGCAACTTATATTTCTGGCCTGAAATGGAACCACTAATCTCGATGTCGACGATAGTTGCATTATCAGTAGGAGCTCTTCCACCCAGCCATTGTAGAGATACTCGGCTTTGATGACCCTTTACTCCGACCTGCTCAATCAAAGAAGAATCGGCAATAGTTATAGATGATCCTTCCTCCAGTAAAGTGAAGGTCTTAATACGAGCTTTTTGACTATGCACTGTAAATGGAACTATTCTAAACAACACTTTTTGTTTTTTCATTCCACTGTCTGTACAACTGAGTACTGCATCGGCTGTGATTGGTCCAAATCTCAACCCATTGCAGCTTTGACATGTTCCTCGGTTTCTCGTGTAAAAGTTAGTTATGTACCCTTTGACAACCGTTCGTTCTGCAGGTTTTCCATCGGCGACAATCTCTTGTGGTATGAACACCCTGAAGACAAGAGAAACATAAACGAAGGAGCTTGACTTTACTCCATTTGTCAAGGATGCTTAGCGACTTGAACGTATCACAATCGATTTCTCTAGCGTTGTTAGCGATTTGAAGAAGGAACGCGGCGTTTTGGATCGTTAGAATGAGTCAGCCCACTATCTTGTATTTTACATATTAGATCGGCTACTCCACTTAACCAGGTATTGATATCTTTGATTGTGGGATTGAGGTTTTTGCCCACTCGACTTTCTTGCTCATGGGCAGCTTTCCCACAAGCTCCTTCAATAACGTTGGGTTACACAAGTGCTGCTGACCATTTACTGATTGTAGGAACACGGCTAGGTTTTTTACTTTGACTGAGAAAGGAATCATTTTGTCGATAGCGGATTCTGATATGTATGGCATCTCCCGTACTTGGCGTAGCTGACATTTGATAAGTATCTCTGGACGGCCGGAAGGAACGTTATCCGGATAGATTAGGAGTGAGTGCACTGTCTCTCTAGCCTCTTCTTCTTCTTTACTGGCGTAGACACCGCTTACGCGACTATAGCCGAGTCAACAACAGCGCGCCAGTCGTTTCTTCTCTTCGCTACGTGGCGCCAATTGGATATTTCAAGCGAAGCCAGGTCCTTCTCCACTTGGTCCTTCCAACGGAGTGGAGGTCTTCCTCTTCCTCTGCTTCCCCCGGCGGGTACTGCGTCGAATAATTTCAGAGCTGGAGTGTTTTCGTCCATCCGGACAACATGACCTAGCCAGCGTAGCCTTTGTCTTTTAATTCGCTGCACTATGTCAACGTCGTCGTATATCTCATACAGCTCATCGTTCTATCGAATGCGATATTTGCCGTGGCCAACGCGCAAAGGACCATAAATCTTTCGCAGAACCTTTCTCTCGAAAACTCGTAACGTCGCCTCATCGTTTGTGGTAATCGTTCTAGCCTCTGCACCATATAGCAGGACGGGAATTATGAGCGACTTACAGAGTTTGGCTTTTGTTCGTCGAGAGAGGACTTTACTTTTCAATTGCCTACTCAGTCCGAAGTAGCACCTGTTGGCAGCAAGAGTACTCCTGCGTTGGATTTCCAGGCTGACATTGTTGGTGGTGTTTAAGCTGGTTCCAAGATAGACGAAATTATCTACAACTTCAAAGTTATGACTGTCAACAGTAACGTGGGAGCCAAGTCGCGAGTACGATGACTGTTTGTTTGATGACAGGAGATATTTCGTCTTGCCCTCGTTCACTGCCAGACGCATTTGCGTTGCTTCCTTGTTAAGTCTGGAGAAAGCAGAACTAACGGCGCGGGTGTTGAGGCCGATGATATCAATATCATCGGCAAACGCCAGCAGCTGTACACTCTTATAAAAGATTGTACCTGCTCGATTCAGTTCTGAAGCTCAAATAATTTTGCAGATTGAAAAAGTCGCACGATAGGGAGGCGCCTTGTCTGAAACCTCGTTTGGTATCAAACGGCTCGGAAAGGTCCTTCCCGATCCTGAAAGAGCTTTGAGTGTTGCTCAACGTCAGTTTACACAGCCGTATTAGTTTTGCGGGGATACCAAATTCAGACATCGCGGCATAGAGGCAGCTCCTTTTCGTGCTGTCGAAAGCACCTTTGAAATCGACGGAGAGGTGGTGTGTGTCGATACTCCTTTCACGGGTCTTTTCCAAATTTGGCGTATGGTGAATATCTGGTCAATTGTTGATTTACCAGGTCTAAAGCCACACTGATAAGGTCCAATCAGTTTGTTGACGGCTTTAATCTTTCACACAATACGCTCGACAGAGCCTTATATGCGATGTTGAGGAGGCTAATCCCACGGTAGTTGGCGCAGATTGTGGGGTCTCCTTTTTTATGGATTGGGCATAGCACACTTAAATTCCAATTGGTGGGCATGCTTTCGTCCGACCATATTTTACAAAGAAGCTGATGCATGCTCCTTATCACTTCTTCGCCGCCGTGTTTGAATAGCTCGGCCGGCAATCCGTCAGCCCCTGCCGCTTTGTTGTTCTTCAGACGGGCAATTGCTATTCGAGCTTCTTCATGATCGGGTAATGGAACGTCTACTCCATGGTCGTCGATTGGGGAATCGAGTTCGCCTTCTCCTGGCTTTGTGCGTTCACTGCCATTCAGCAGGCTGTAGAAGTGTTCCCTCCATAATTTAAGTATGCTCTGGGCATCGGTGACTACATCACCTTTGGCGGTTCTACAAAAGTATGCTCCGGTCTGGAAACCTTCTGTAAGCCGGCCAGCTTATCAAACTCTTCGTACTCACGCATTTCGGCCTCTTTCTTTTTCTGTCTACAAATGCGTCTCGCTTCCCTCTTCACCTCTCGGTATCTATCCCATCCCGCACGTGTTGTGGTCGAACGTAACTTTGCGAGGTAGGCAGCCTGTTTTCTCTCCGCTGCGACACGGCACTCCTCGTCGTACCTGCTGTTCTTTTGTACTTTCCGAAAACCAATGGTTTCGGTTGCAGCTGTACGTAAGAAGTTTGAAATGCCGTCCCACAGTTCCCTTATACCGAGTTGTTGACGAGTGCTCTCAGAGAGCAGGAGTGCAAGCCGAGTAGAAAATCGTTCGGCTGTCGGTTGTGATTGCAGCTTCTCGATGTCGAACCATCCTTGTGTTTGTTGGCGTGCGTTTTTTGCTGCACAGAGGCGAGTGCGAATTTTGGCTGCAACAAGATAGTGGTCCGAGTCGATGTTAGGACCTCGGAGCGCACGCACATCTAAAACACTTCCGTCTATCACAACATGATCGATCTGGTTGGTGGTTTTTCGATCCGGAGACAGCCAGGTAGCTAGATGTATCTTCTTATGCTGGAATCTAGTACTACAGATAACCATATTTCGGTCCCCGGCGAAGTCGATCAGCCTCAACCCATTTGGGGATGTTTCCTCGTGGAGGCTGAATTTACCGACCGTAGTGCTAAAGATACCTTCTTTGCCCACCCTGGCATTGAAGTCGCCAAACACGATTTTGACATCGTGGCGGGGGCATCTCTCATAAGTGCGCTCAAGCACTCATAAAAGGCATTTTGGTTACATCGTCCTTCTCTTCCGTCGGGGCGTGGGCGCAAATCAGCGATATGTTGAAGAACATCGCTTTGATGCGGATTGTGGCTAGACGTTCGTTCTCCGGAGTGAATGATAGTACTCGGCGACGGAGTCTCTCTCCCACCACGAATCCAACACCAAACTTGCGCTCCTTTATATGGCCACTGTAGTAAAGGTCACAAGGACCTACTCGTCTCTGTCCTTGTCCCGTCCATCGCATTTCTTGGACGGCGGTGATGTCAGCCTTTATTTTTACGAGGACATCAACCAGCTGGGCAGCGGCACCTTCCCAATTAAGGGACCGGACATTCCAGGTGCATGCCCTCAATTCGTAGTCCTTATTTCGTTTGCCATGGTCGTCATCAAAAGGGGGGACTCTCATCCGAGGCTGATTGTTGGTTTTCATTGGGGGTGTTTGTTTTACGTAGCTGGTCCCAAACCCAGCGCACAACCCTAGGGATATTTCGCCTTCTCACGTTAGCTCGCCTTCAAACGGATGTTCTTAGGCTACCCAGAGGATACTTGGTCGAAGACCGGAAGTCGTGAGCTGCTTGAGTCATATGTAAAAGAATCGTTTCTGGCCACTACCAAGTGAATGGCGATCAGAGAACTTTCCTCACTTGCGTGAACTTCTACACAGGACTCCATCCTCTCTCTAGCCTCACCCTTTAAAAATCTGTGTAGACGTTGATTGTTTTGGAAATTCGAGTAATTGTATAATGCAGTTGACAGTGCAAAGGCAACGGCGAACACAGGCCAATCTTCTGCGCGTCCATCAAAATCTGGCAAATCTTGAATTTTTCTCGGTAGTGTAAGACGATATGAACGGTATGGTGTAACGTTAACAAATCGCTGCAACTGTAATGAAGTTCTGCTAATTCGTTGTTGTCTGCGTTGAGACTGCAATCGGTTGTATAACAGTAACTACAACGGGATCCACGGAGATCGCAATGGAACTTGACCTTGATCCGTCCTCTACTCGTATCGTAGACCTCAGAAGTTCACACTGACGTTCAGTAAAATATGATTGGCATTTTGGCAATATAAACGTTATGATGTTAGCGATGAATAGCAGGACGGCGTCTCGTTTGGTGGCGAATAGCGGGATGGCTTTCCGGTGGCAATATAATACCTATGACCTTGGCGACTAATTAGCGAGAAGGAGTCCCGTTTGGCAATATAAAACGTTATCGCGACATATTGGCTACGACGTTGTCGGAAAATAGCGGGATGGTGTCCTATTTGGCAACGTAACAGCTATGACGTTGGCAGCGAATATCGGGATGGCGTCCCGTTTGGCAAAGTAACGGCTATGACTTTGGCGGCGAATAGCGGGAGAGGGTCCCGATTGCTATCATATAAAGCTTTATAATGTAAATTATCTACTCCACTCAGTTACGGCAATGCAAGAATGGCAATGCAAGAATTGGCTGTTTGCACTCCATTTAGCGACAGTAAAAATGAAAACATAGTCTTGCGTAATAAACATCTTGCTAAATACAGATCTTGCGAACAAAAGATGGTGCGAATAAAGCTTACGGCTAAAAAAAGGATACTGCGCAATAAAGGTGCTGCGAAATAAAGGTACTGTGAAATAAAGATGTCTCTATTCCGTTGGCTGCCGAATTAATTGTGTTCATGCCCATATGTGCACACATACATTTCGTACACACACATACGGTAACAAAGTAAGAACAACAATTTATTTCTATAAAGAAAAAGTTATTACAATATTCAATGATCTGCAATATCAACTTACCGCAGTGTCTCAGACTACTTCTTTGGCATTCGGATATTGAATAAATTATAATCGGAGTTCCAACTATGGATACCGAAAACGAATGTCGGGAATAAAGGTCACTGCGATAATTCACAATGATATGGTTAAACTAGTAATTCACAGTGATACTTACACTGAATAAACTATTAACAAATCATCACAATTCACAATTTATCACAATTCTCTTTTTTTAAAATACGAACAATAGTTGAATGGGTTCAAAGAATCTTAGCTGGTTCCCGACAAGGTCATTTTTCTGCTGTCAATATGCGAACTACACAAAACGCAACAAAACTGATCAGTGTTCCACCAATTTCATAAAAAAAAGACGTGTGGCACTCGGGGACTGCCGCGGTAAAGCTATTGCATAGCATTTTGTATCAACTTATGCAATTATAATTGTTAAGCTATTCAAAGTAAGGAATTCGCCGCATTTGTTAACATTGTAGGTCGGAATTCGCCTCACAATTTTAACATTTTTTACAATTCTCTCACATATTCTAACCGAGAATATGAAGAGAAATAAATATATGTATTTACGGCGTATGATGACATGGCATATATGAAGAAGTAGAGAATATGAAGAGACAGAAATATATGTATGCATGCCCATGATTACATCCAGCTTCTTAGTGACTCCAAGCTTCTTCAAATGGTTTATAACGGTTTGATGACTGCTATGCCGGTCTCTTTCGACCAATTCAGCAATTTTATCGCAATTTTCGACGACAGGCCTTCCGGAGCGCCTGCATCTTCGACCACTTCTACACAAGAACGAAAACGTTGAAACCATAGTTGTGCGGTGGAAATAGAAACTGTATCGGGTCCATAAACTGCACAAAGTTTATTGGCGTCTTGAGATGCATTTTTGCCTTTATCGTAGTAGTACTGTAAAATATGCCGTATTTTCTCTTTATTTTGCTCCAAACACGTGTAAGCGCGTGAAATGAGCTTTCAAAAAAGGTAAAGCAAGACCCAATGCGACGAATAAAACTAGAACTACGCGCTTTCAGCGCCAACTAGCGCAAATGCCGCAAGACTTTTTTGACAGCCGGTATGTACACATGCTCCTTATGATACTCCCAACAACAGCATTGTAATATTTTCATGCTTCAATTTTTGCTTTCGCAATATATGCAAATATGTATGCTTTTGCATTTTGCCGTCGGCATTTCCATATTGGCATGCAAAAGTAATTATCATATGAGTATAATTTTGTATGACTGCATGCATAGTACTATTTACAGTCAATTTCGACTTGAATATTTAATAATTTTATTTGATTTTTACATAATATACTATACTAATAGTAGTATTAGAAATTGAATTTATCACAACAATAATAAATACAATTAACCTTATTATTTGCTGATGATTTGCGCGTTCAGAAAATTAAATCATGATTTTGTCACTTATACATATTACATGTGCGCGCATTAATCTGCGCATACATACATATGTATACATACATATGTATACATACATATATTTGTATACACTTCCGAACAAATAATGCACAAGCATGCATATATACATATGCGTACACATGTGAATATGTTACCAACAAAAAATTGAAGCATTGTTCTACAAAAACAACAATTGCTTAAATAGCAGAAGCATCAAAAGTCAATTTGGCAGCCGAATTGACGAATCCCAAATGTAGTAAATTTTTCAACAAAAACGATTTCATTCATAAACGCAGGCGCAAATTCTATAAGCGACCTCGCTTCATTCATAAAAACAGACGCCGTAACATCTCCCCGAGCATACCTTTGCCTACAAGCGTCTTTTCGCGACGATGGCAAAAGCTAAAAATCTTAAAACTTTCTGATGCTTCTTCACAGAAAGAAGTCAGAAAAGTGGCAACAACGGAGTTGTCGATTTATAATATTTGTCCATTCTAAAATATTTTTCTCTGACACAATATTTAGGGTATTCCACCAAACTCGTTAATATACAAACTTATAAGTTCAAAAATTTACGCTTTAGTTTTTTGGAACGTTCCTTTTTTTCATACGTATAAAAGCCGCGTAAAAAGGTATTTTGGCTTTTCTGTCAGTGTTGCGTTTGTTTTATTTAAGTAATACTTACTGATGCACTCATTATACAAAGGTTTCAGATGGTTTTTATTTCTTTAAATTAAACAAAATTTTGCAACAGGCACAAATGTTTGACCGTTCTTTTTTTCTTTGCAGGTAGTGTTGCCTGCACTAAAAACTTTATTTTTTTGAAGCACTAAATGTAAATTATTTTTGTGTAATGGCAACACTAAAACAAAATATCAGTTTATGAAGCAAATACGCGTTGAATTTGCCTCATAGTTTTATACGAAACGCGTAAACTTTTTTTCATAAAAATTTTGACAGCTCATTTATAAGGCACAGAATTTTACGAGTTTATGAATTTTATGAGGCATTTATGTGTTTGATGGAATACCCTTATTGTAATATAGTATATGTTTATTTGAGGTTAATAACAAATCGAAGAAAATAAGTATCCATTTTTTTATAATTACACAGGGTTGTTATTACACCGGAAAAAAGTTTTCGTTTTTATTCATAAGTAAAATTTTACTGTATTGTATATTCCGTGTACGGAGTCCTTTAGCATTACATAACTTTTGGTCACTTGGCCTGGTACAATGTGATTTATGACTAGAGCACCAAGTCCACGCTTTGCTGTGGTCAATTTATATTTTAATACAGTAACATTTTTGATTTAAAATTAATATTACACTTATATTTTGCACTTTTCACACTTCACTATTTCGTTTGCAATGGTACAAAAATATATTTGTATATGGTACAAAAATAGTTTTTATTCAACGTTTGTTTTATTGTTCAATTCAATTTATCTAACAATAACGAAAGAGTAAGAAAATGTCAAACAGTCAGTGTTACCATACTAAAATATTTTAAAAATTTCAACGCCAGGGTGGACAAAGAAGGTATCTTTGGCACTACGGTCGGTAAATTCAGCCTCCACGAGGAAACATCCCCAAATGGGTTGAGGCTGATCGACTTCGCCGGGGCCCGAAATATGGTTATCTGTAGTACTAAATTCCAGCATAAGAAGATACATCCAGCTACCTGGCTGTCTCCGGATCGAAAAACCACCAACCAGATCGATCATGTTGTGATAGACGGAAGACACGTCTCCAGTGTTTTAGATGTGCGTGCACTCCGAGGTCCTAACATCGACTCGGACCACTATATTGTTGCAGCCAAAATTCGCACTCGCCTCTGTGCAGCAAAAAACGCACGCCAACAAGCACAAGGAAGGTTCGACATCGAGAAGCTGCAATCACAACCGACAGCCGAACGATTTTCTACTCGGCTTGCACACCTGCTCTCTGAGAGCACTCATCAACAACTCGGTATAAGGGAACTGTGGGACGGCATTTCATACTTCTTACGTACAGCTGCAACCGAAACCATTGGTTTTCGGAAAGTACAAAAGAACAGCAGGTACGACGAGAAGTGCCGTGTCGCAGCGGAGAGAAAACAGGCTGCCTACCTCGCAAAGTTACGTTCGACCACAACACGTGCGGGATGGGATAGATACCGAGAGTTGAAGAGGGAAGCGAGACGCATTTGTAGACAGAAAAAGAAAGAGGCCGAAATGCGTGAGTACGAAGAGCTTGATAAGCTGGCCGACAGGGATAATGCTCGAAAATTCTACAAAAAGATGCGGCGGCTTACAGAAGGTTTCAAGACCGGAGCATACTCTTGTAGAACCCTCAAAGGTGATATAGTTACCGATGCCCAGAGCATACTTAAATTATGGAGGGAACACTTCTCCAGCCTACTGAATGGCAGTGAACTCACAACACCAGGAGAAAACGAGCCCGATACCCCAATCGATGACGATGGAGCACACGTTCCATTGCCCGACCATGAAGAAGCTCGAATAGCAATTGCCCGCCTGAAAAACAACAAAGCGGCAGGGGCCGATGGATTGCCGGCCGAGCTATTCAAACACGGCGGCGAAGAGCTGATAAGGAGCATGCATCAGCTTCTTTGCAAAATATGGTCGGACGAAAGTATACCCAACGATTGGAATTTAAGTGTGCTATGCCCAATCTATAAAAAAGGAGACCCCACAATCTGCGCCAACTACTGTGGGATTAGCCTCCTCAACATCGCATATAAGGTTCTGTCGAGCGTATTGTGTAAAAGATGAAAGCCGTCAACAAACTGATTGGATCTTATCAGTGTGGCTTCAGACCTGGTAAATCAACAACCGACCAGTAATACGGCTATGTAAACTGACGTTGAGCAACACTCAAAGCTCCGTCAGGATCGGGAAGGACCTCTCCGAGCCGTTCGATACCAAACGAGGTTTCAGACAAGGCGACTCCCTATCGTGCGACTTTTTCAATCTGCTGCTGGAGAAAATTATTCGAGCTGCAGAACTGAATCGAGCAGGTACAATCTTTTATAAGAGTGTGCAGCTGCTAACGTATGCCGATGATATTGATATCATTAAATACATTAAATACATTTTTTTGCCTGAGGAAAACTGTAAATTGTTAATTTATTTCGTCAATTTCATTTTTAGCCAATCATAATGTAGCCCATTGAGCCAGTTATGATCCAAACATTTAATTTTTACTTTCAGTAATATGCTTTCACTTAATGAAGTTTTCTTCGTAATGCCCTACGCATTTGGTTGCAGATATATTCTATAATTCCCAATATATGGAAAATGTATTATTTTTGAGACTGGATCAGTTTGCAATTGTTCACACATATTTATGGCTGGCGAAGTTTCATCGTTGACGTTTAAATCTTGAATTATTCTGCACTCTTCTCAAATATAGATTATAATTGAATTTTTTATAAACACTTCAGCTATTCCACTATTTTTTATGTTAGTTGTTGGGTTTGGTTTCTTATGAATGCTTATGCGTCGTTCGCCCACAATCTAGCAAAGTATCCGCCATTCCTTAGCAATACAATTGTCAATGCGATTTTCAGTCCTGGGGGCTTACTCTGTAAAGCGATGCGAAAGACAATGTGATTCGAAAGCCCAATGGGATGCGATAGGCAATTGATACTCTGTGTTGCTTACGCATCACTAACAATGTTGTTCACCTTTGCTTTTTTTCCTTTTTATGTAATAGTTTCCATTACTTCCAAAAATGTTAAAATATAAACGGGCAAAATAAAGAAAATAATAATAATTTGTTCGTTAAAACTGTGTTGAATTGTTTAAAAACTAATTCTGTGGCATTGTGGGATCATTATTATTCTCAGGAAAGAATTGATAGAAGAATTATTCGAGATAATTCGGACATTATGTCTCTAAGCGATAAAAGGTTAGTAAAAAATTGCGTTTTTAAAATGTACTTAACATCTACACAATTTGTGTTTTTAGCTTCATGCAAAATTTCTGCCTCAATAAGCACGCATTTTTATATGTTTTGGACAACATAAGACCCCAATTAAAAGTCGCTCAAAGCACCACATCAATTCCAGAAATGGTAAAACTGTCAATAACCTTGAAGTGCCTCGCACAGGGCGGGTTTCAATACTCGGTCGGCCAAGATAGGCATTCAGGGCTAGCCTAACAATCGGTTTCCCGATGCATCTTCGAAGTGTGCGATGCCATCAAGAAAACTCTGTGCCCAAAGCATATCGTGTTTCCCTTGACCATTTATGAAAAAATTTAAGCAAATAGAACCTTTTACTTGACGTCCGGAATTCCAGGCGTAATTGGAGTGATTAACCACGACCATCACGGAATGAACACTTATTTTTTAATCGTAAACTAAAACACAGCATAAATGCAATGGTGGTAAGAACATTCATAAATACGATAATATACACGTACATATATGTATTAATTCCAGTGTAATGGCCTAAAAGTTTTTTTAGATATGTGATCACAAAATGCAGACAAGGGCAGTAAATAGTAGATTTGGAGGCGCGTCACATGACTCCCACATATGGAACCTCTCAGGAGAACGTGAAAGTTTGAGGACGAACTAAGAAAATGGAAATAGAAGCGAACGAATTCTTGGTGAGTATATATTATGTAACTGTAATAATAACTTATGGCGGCTAAATCGTCATAAGATAAAATTGTTATATATTATTAAATTATATTGATGTTTTAAAAGAAATTATCAACATCTCTCAGCAACACTTATGTATATGATTTTTCCAGATATCCTCTTGAACCTTGACTGCTAACACCATATAGGAATGCGTCAGAACGTTCTGATGAACTCTATTTCAACCAACAGTTTACAAAAGGCCGATCACTAATTGAACGCGTGTATGGTGTATTGAAAGGGAGATTTCGATGCTTCTTATCTGCAAGAGAGCTACATACATTACGCGCCTGAAAAAGTCGTTAAAATTTTGAACGTATGCTGCGCTCTACACAATATATGCATTTTGTACAAGGTAGAAGTACCAATTAATATTACACTTGAGCCAGAAGAATTTTCCAGCACTAATATAGATTTACCTAATAGTGGTAATTTTATTACTATTGCTGGAAACATTAGGGACGATATTAAAACAAATATGATAAATGCTCGTAACTCAACTTAATTAAAACGAACTATTTGCAAATTAATGAATTCAGTAGTTTATTTCATTCTAATAAGGGAAATTAAATTTAAATAATCACAGATTAAATTTGTAGTTTTTAATTCTACTTCTCGCAGTTATATAATTATTTAACTTACATTTTCCAGTTTCTCAATTTTTGTTCATCAAAGGTTAGTCTCCGTTTTTCTAATTTATTTCTTTTTTTCAATGTTTTAAAAATGTTTTTTATATTAAAATTTATATCGTTTAACACTTTAATCGAGTCATTGTGGAATATAATTTGGTTTTTGACTTGTTGTTCAAGCAGAAACTGCTGCTTTTTGTGCGGTGGGTACGACACATTTGAACATTGTGGGAGTTCATTTTCTTGTGTATTAAGAGGAGTCTGCTGTTTTTTGTGCATGCCACTTTGGAACATTGTGGTAGTTCACCGTTTTGTGTATTTGGTTCGGTAGGGTCTGCATTTACCTCCGACATGCTGCTTGTAGCTGCACAGAATGACAAGTTACCACTCATTCCATTTATTGATTCCTCTATTGACAATAACTCACTCACTTGGTGCTCTAACTGTGATAATGGTATGAAAAGTGAGGGACCAACTCCAGTTCCCGAAATATTATTTTTGTTTCGTCGCATTTTTGGCTTTAAGTGAATCTTATAGCCTGCCCAAACCTTTAATTGATTACATTTAATCACATTTATAATTTATCTGTGCAATTATTGGAATTATCTTTTTCCACCCCGCATTGTCGCGCAATGGTGGCCCAGCTGCGTTTAAATGGGAAACTAAATTTTTCCATAAATTATTGGGGGTACTTTTGGCGTCTGGTGTTTTTAGGGATGCTTTCGATAAATCGGGATGCGCCTTCATGAAATCCACGAAAATTTCAAATTGCTTTGGTTGAGTTTGTTGTTTTATTTGCGGTTCTTCCCTGTAAATTTGTGCAAAATAGTTCATATGCACGGCGTTATATATTTTAGTAGCAATTAAAACAACTACATTTTCAAGCAATGCGACTTCTTTATACTTGTAGCACAAAAATTACGAATATAACGCATGTTTGACAATTGCTTTAGCAAAGCAGAGTACCGCCAATGCGAAAGGAAAAAACTAAATTCGAAAATTTAAAAATTTACTGCGATTGTCGAATTACAGAGTACCAAAATTGAAGATGCGAACATTTTCATATTCGTATCGCATTACAGAGTAACCCCCTGATATCAAAATGCCTTAGCGGTTGAACAAATGCTTATGATTTGATATATTATTTTTGTATTTATGAATTGTATAGAATTTTAACATAACAATATAAAAAGTATCCTATGTCCGACCCCGGGTTCTGAGCTACCTCCTCACCAATTTTCAGTGAAATTGGTTCAACCGTCCTTGATATGACTATTTACTATTTATTTATGTTCTTATATAGATTTTAACTAATTCTTGAATCATAAAGCGTCAAGAGAATGTTGTGTATCTAATTTGGTTGAAATTGGTCTAGTAGTTCGGAAATATGTTATTTCACCTACAGGAGGTGGATGCCACGATCATTGTCCATTTCTGATTCTGCTCCTGCAAAGCCCCCCTACAAAGAAAGTTTATTGTTTCTAAGTTTCTCTCCCACACCGAATTTGCGCTTATTTATATGGCCACTGTAGTAAATGCCACAAGGACCTATTCGCCTCAGTCCTTGTACTGTCCTTCGCATTTCTTGGACAGCGGTAATGTCAGCCTTTGCTCCCAATGATGGGGCCCCAACACTCCAGGTGCACGCATTTAAATCGTTATCCTTAATGCGTTTGCCATGATCGTCATCTAAAAGGAGGTTTCTCTTCCGAGGTTGTTTTTTTTACTTTTTAATGGGGGATTTTCTACGTGGCGGGTCCGAAACCTCGCGCACAACTCTGAGGAGGTATGGTTCCCCTTCTCACATTAGCCCGCCTTCAAACGGGCGTTCTTTGGTTATATAGAGGATATTTGGTTTAGGACCGGAAGTCGTAAGCTGTTTGAGCCATGTGTAAAAGAATGGTTTCTGGCCAATCCCAAGGGAATGGCAATCAGAGAACTTTCCTCAGTTGCGTGAAATTCAACATAAGAATCCATCCTCAAAATGTATTAATTAAACTCGAATTATTAAAAAAGTAAGCTGAAAAAACAATAAAGACAACAATAAAATATAAGATAACTATGTTAATATCCTTTTTTTTTAATTACAAATTTTATGTTTATTTATTCTAATGGTGATAGCGAATAATTAGTTTAAGCTATTAAATCTACATCTGTGGTAGTTGATCAATAGGCGTAGTGAATTTGAAATCCTCAGGAAACAGCTTCAGTGCATGTGGATACATCAATTTGTACGATTGCCTTATGGTCACATCAGCCACGCCTGCAATGTCGCCAATTTCTTTTTGACTACGTTTATGTTCAGAAGCCTATAAATAAATATGCACACATTTTATAATGGAAATGCACAAGTATATAAATTTTGTATAAGCCAGACATACATATGTATGTACATATTAGTCAATTATTGATACTTTCATTAGTTCGCTACTTAATCTCACAATCTTTTTACACTCTTGGATCTTATTGCTACAAAAAATAAAAAAAGCAGTTTTGATTACCTTACGATTGCTTGTAACACCTAAAACTAATCGAGATAGATATAGGGTTATATGTACATACATGACGAAGGACGAATTGAAATTACGTTGATTGTGTGTCCGTCCATCTGTCTCTGCAAACTATAACTGCTTAACCATTGTAATAAAATTCGGTACATAACATTCTTCTAATAATGTTAAGCGACAGTCCGAAAATGAGAGTAATCCGTTTACAACCACGCCTACCTTCCATTTAACAAAATTTAAAATTCCGTCGGATTCTTTCACATTCCAGTATATAAAGCACCATTTAATACAACGGGATGATTGTTATATGTATGCCTGATATCCGATTTCGCCAATTTGGCGCTAATGTAATGTAAAAATGTTAAAAGAGCCCTAGTACTAAAGTTAGTTGCGATTGGTCGATTAGGTACGGAGATATGTGATTGTATCCAAATGAGGGCGGTGCCATCCCATCGGAATCTTGAAAAGTTCCATGAAGAGAAAAGTTCGTTTTTGAGCCAAATATTGTTCAACGATTAGACCCATTCCTGGCTCATTGGGTGTATAAACAACCAAAATTGTCGGATTTGGAACCAAGAGCAACCTGAAGAAATTCAAGAGCTGTAATTTCATTCAAAAAAAAAACAATGGTTTGGTATGGTTTGTGGAATTATCGATCCACATTTATTAATAAAATGTGCCTGTGAGAACGTACCCGGAAATTGAAGCCACTGATATCGGGCACATTTGGTTTCAACAAGACGGCGCCGCTTCCCACACATCGCATCAATCAATGCATTTATTGATAGAACACTTCAGTAAGCAGATAATTTACCTTTTGGGCCGGTCGATTGGCCACCAAATTCATTCGATATCAAACACTTAGATTTTTTCCTCTGGGGATACATAAAGTCTAAATTCTTTGCGGACAATCTCGCTTCTTTTCAAGCCTTGTTGCAAAACATCAGACATGGCATTCGACAGTTACCAGTCGAAAAGCTCAAACGAGTCATCGAAAATGGGACACAGCGGATGGAACATATGAGAGGTAGTCACGACCAATATTTGAAAGAGATAATCTTCAAGAAATCAATGTCAAAGAATGTTTTTTCAAATGATAATAAGCATTCCCTTTTAAATTTGAAAATAAAAAGTTTTCTCTTTGAAAAAGTAGACAATCTTGAAATACAAGACCAAATACCCAATTAGTTTTTTTATTAAATTTTGCTTCGTTCAATATTTTATTTGCTTATATCCAATTTTACATTATTCACCAATATTGTACGTTCCCTTAGTTTCTTAGAATATCTTACATATTGATCGATTCACTATATACGGTATGAAGCCAAACGAAAGCTTGACGATTTTATATAGTCCCCGAATTAAGATTGGTCCAATTTAATTTATTTTGGCATCGCGACATATTATTAACAGAAAAAGAAGCTCAATTAACACTGACAAATTTACTGATATTCCAGAAATTATAATTTATTATTATGATGTAAATGGGAGCTAGAAATATTGACCGGATTTTAAGAGAACTATTAACCTGGTGTTAACCAACACTGGTTCTTGGCACTGAGGTTCACATAAGTATATATGTTGACTAAAAAAATGCATTTGTACGGTAAATATATTTTAAAGTGAATGTACAAGTAATCCTATTTTACACGTCTTATTTACATAATATTTTTTTAACATCACCTAAGCAATATTTTACACCGTTTTACTTTCTTGCACGGCTTTTTGCCAAATTTTTAGAAATTATAAATATTAATAAAACAAAAACAAAACCATGAGATGCAGCGTTAAAAGTAAAAAAAAGAAAAAAGGAAATGTGAAAACAAAACATTTCGCCAGAACATCTAATCGTGAAAAAAATAAGTTTACGTGAGATTAATAATCTCTTTTTTGATAGTTTAAAGGCTGGTGAAAAAGTTGTAGCATTGCAAAGGAAAGAAAATGCAATGAAGCAACTGTGCCCACAATTAAAAAAAACGAAAGTGCTACATGTAAAGTGGTCTCAGATGGCAGTACCGGAAGCTTTTCTAAAGCATTTAAGATCAGAAACATTGCGATGGTAAAAACGGAACGCTTGCATTTAGACTTGAAAATCATGCGCAGAAAATAATACCTGAATTCTCAATGCGAAAACCCATCAGTTTTATAAAAAAAAGTTAAGGCTTCAACAGTTAAGGGGTTAGGGGTAGTTAGAATAATCAAAAAATTTTATTTTTTTTTGCATTTTCGTTTAGTGTAATATCTTAAAAATATTCTCTGAAAATTTCACGTTGATCCGGTAATTAGTTTTTGAGTTATTCGACAAATAACAAAGAGAGCTCAGGTACTTCAAAGCAAAAAGGCTTTAGATGACTTTCCAAGGACTTATGGTTGTTACCGCAAGTACCTTTTTTCAATAGCAAAAAAAAAATACTGAAAATTCTAATTTTTTCGTGACTACCTCTACCCCTAACCCCTTAATGCGGACAAACCAAATTTTAGCGTTATCAAAGGTTTACAACAATGTTTGAATTAAAAATCCTTCCACAATATTAAAATGATTAAGTTATTAAGTGTTGAAAAAACCTGTGGAAAGGCGTTGCATTGAAAAAGAATCCTGAAGATGAGAACTTGTCTGCATTCGCGGATATTTTTCAGCCTGCCAGCACCATTGGAGCAGAAATTTGATTTCCATAATCAAGATATCAACGTGTTCTTTGAAGATTGTGTGTGAGACGATGACGAAATTTTTCAAAGTTTAGATGGAAACGATAACAAAAATGCGAAAACGAAGCAATAGTGGATACATGCAGCGGAACTGGTTCCCCGAGTCTAATTCTTCAGTGTTTAAAGAAAGCAATTAAATTCGGAAATCACTTTCTAATTCATGACTCAAATGAAGAACGCTCAGCAAAGATTCAGCGAGATATTAAAATAACATTGTATCAATTTATATAAGGAAAGTAAACAGATTACTGATTTTTTCAAAACGTAGACTTAAAGGAGGATGGAGTCGTGTGTAGAAGTTCACGCAAGTGAGGAAAGTTTTCTGATCGCGCACCAATGAAAAGGAACTGTGCCAATTACCGTATGAAAAGCCTCCTCAACATCGCGTGTAAGGTTCAATCTAGCTTATTGTGTGAAGGATTAAAGCCCACCGTCAACAAACTGATTGGACCTTGGATTTTCACCATGCGCTAAATCTTGGAAAAGACCCGTGAAAGGAGAATCGACGCACACCACCTATTCGTCGATTTCAAAGCTGCTTTCGACAGCACGAAAAGAAGCTGCCTTTATGCCGTGATGTCTGAATTTGGTATCCTCGCAAAACTAATACGGCTGTGTAAACTGACGTTGAACTGCACCAAAAGTTCCGTCAGGATCGGGAAGGACCTCTCCGAGCCGTTCGATACCAAACGAGGTTTCAGACAAGGCGACTCCGTGGGACTTCTACAATCTGCTGCTAGAGAAAATAGTTCAAGCTGCAGAACTTAACCGAGCAGGTACAGTCTTTTATAAGAGTGTATAGCTGCTGGCGTATGCCGATGATATTGCGAGCCAAATGGGTCTAGCAGTGAACGAGGGCAAGACGAAATATCTCCTGTCATCAAACAAACAGTCGGCGACTTGGCTGTCACGTCACTGCTGACAGTCATAATTGATAGTTTCGTATATTTGGGATCCGGCATAAACACCACCAACAATATCAGCCTGGAAATCCAACGCAGGATAACTCTCGCCAACAGGTGCTACTTCGGATTAAGTAGGCAATTGAAAAGTAAAGTCCTCTCTCGACGAACAAAAGCTAACTATATAAGTTGCTCATAATTCCCGCCGGGGGAAGCAGAGGAAGAGGAAGACCTCCACTCCGTTGGAAGGACCAAGTGGAGAAAGACCTGGCTTCGCTTGGAATATCCAATTGGCGCCACGTAGCGAAAAGAAGAAACGACTGGCGCGCTGTTGTTATCTCGGCTATTATCGCGTAAGCGGTGTCTACGCCAGTAAAGAAGAAGACTTGAAGTAAACATACATATGTGAGTGTAACACAAAATAGGAGTTTTTCTGAAACTGTTTCGAACTTTTTTTCTTTAATCATTATTACGTTAATTGAATGAATTGTTTTGTTTATATTATAGAAACTAAATAAATAAATGTAGGTGGGTTCGTGTTTATTAAATTATATGTTTATTTGGCAAAACGTTTTATTTTATATAAGATTATTTTAAGTAAATTTATTTAAAGTTTTAAGTTTATTTCAGAAAAAATTTTATTTTAAGTTTGCAAGTTCATTTGGCCCTGATCAGTGTTCGTCCACGTATTGATTGATTTTTTACATGCATATTAAGCCCTGTTCACAACTTAATTGGGGATACCTTTACGCGACGATTTGGATAATTGATTCAACTTGTTTGTACATTATCGACGTTTTTATAACATTGATCTTTTTTCAAAGAAAGTTTCGTTAACAATTGAATTACGGTTCGGTGGATGCGCTTTATCTGTCCGTCATGATTCTCTTTGGATTTCCAAAATCGCACCGTCCACCAAATAGATAGTAAAAAGTGTCTCCGCTAGTAAGAGGCATATAAGAATACCAAAAAATGAGAGACATGCAACTCAACCTGAACCACTGTGAGGCTGCACATTAGTTTCTTAAGCAGACCGTTTACTAGAAAGGGGTCGATGTAACTATACTCAGCGTACAATATAAAAATATAAGCGACGCGGCATTGATATTTGACAACACGAACAAAGCTGCCATATGGGCATGTGGAAAAATGTTTCTGGACAAGCCGCTATTGAGGAAATTTTTTTACACCCGAGCGAAAATCTGTCGAATCAACTTCCATAGCTGCTACATACCGACAAGCATATCGCCGATTGATTTTGAGAAAATTCTGGTCAGATAAATTTTGCCTACTACGAAAAACGTTGTAGCAGGCGATTTCAATGCATGGGATAGCATCTGCACAAATAGGCGCGGTGATGCTATACTAAAGGCATTCTCGTTGTTGTTGTTTTAACGGATTATCGAGTCCTCGTTAGGATGGTAAGGATTATCTAAGTTGTCGCCGACATCATCTAATGGGAGGCCTAAGAAACGTGCTGTGCGTGGTCGGACCAAAGGGAAAAGGGTGTCAGATGAATGGGGTTGACGGAGCTTACAAAGATGTGGCTAGTGTCATGCGGAGACTCATTGCACGCAGAACATATGTTGGATATGTCGGGGTCTGGCCTGCTACAGTATCTAGAAGGAAGCTGTGCAAGGGTTACTCGCGTTTCTGGCAGAAACTCGAGCTCTTCGTCTGCAATAGGTGGTGATTTAACTCCAAGAACGCCATTCACTGGAAGGGAGAGGTGAAGGTGTTTATAGCTCCACTGTGAATGGCGCTCAGTACCTGTCGGCTAGCGACTTGACGATTTAGTTGCGGCTCTGAACCTTGGAAATTGGAAATAATCGTGATCGTATGAGGAGTGAAAGACCATAGTCTATCAAATGTTATACCTAAAATCTTACGGATATTGACAGTAGAAAGGGAAGAGATTAAAGGTCCGTCCGACAACCAATATGGATTCTGCATCAACCACTAATGCGATGAAAAAGCTTACTGACATAGCTAACAAGGCAATAGAAACTACCGGATAGCTGTATGGTAAATAATAAAAACGTGGCACCAATTGGATATTCCAAGCGAAGCCAGGTCCTTCTCCACTTGGTACTTAAAACGGAGTGGAGGTCTTCCTCTTCCTCTGCTTCCCGCGACGGGTACTGCGTCGAATACTTTCAGAGCTGGAGTGTTTTCATCCATCCGGACAACATGACCTAGCCAGCGTAGCCGCTGTCTTTTAATTAGCTTAACTATGTCAATGTCGTCGTATATCTCGTAAAGCTCATTGTTCCATCGAATGCGATATTCGCCGTGGCCAATGCGCAAAGGACCATAAATCTTTCGCAGAACCTTTCTCTCGAAAACTCGTAACGTCGACTCATCGGTTGTTGTCATCGTCCAAGCCTCTGCACCATATAGCAGGACGGGAATTATGACCGACTTATAGAGTTTGGTTTTTGTTCGTCGAGAGAGGACTTTACTTTTCAATTACCTACTCAATCCGAAGTAGCACCTGTTGGCAAGAGTAATCCTGCGTTGGATTTCCAGGCTGACATTGTTGGTGGTGTTGATGCTGGTTCCTAAATAAACGAAATTATCTACAACTTTAAAGTTATGACTGTCAACAGTGACGTGAGAGCCAAGTCGCGAGTGCGACGACTGTTTGTTTGATGACAGGAGATATTTCGTCTTGCCTTCGTTCACTGCCAGACCCATTTGCGTTGCTTCCTTGTTAAGTCTGGAGAAAGCAGAACTAACGGCGCGGGTGTTGAGGCCGATGATATCAATATCATCAATTACCTACTCAATCCGAAGTAGCACCTGTTGGCAAGAGTAATCCTGCGTTGGATTTCCAGGCTGACATTGTTGGTGGTGTTGATGCTGGTTCCTAAATAAACGAAATTATCTACAACTTTAAAGTTATGACTGTCAACAGTGACGTGAGAGCCAAGTCGCGAGTGCGACGACTGTTTGTTTGATGACAGGAGATATTTCGTCTTGCCCTCGTTCACTGCCAGACCCATTTGCGTTGCTTCCTTGTTAAGTCTGGAGAAAGCAGAACTAACGGCGCGGGTGTTGAGGCCGATGATATCAATATCATCGGCATACACTAGCAACTGTACACTCTTATAAAAGATTGTACCTGCTCGATTCAGTTCTGAAGCTCGAATAATTTTCTCCAGCAGCAGATTGAAAAAGTCGCACGATAGGGAGTCGCCTTGTCTGAAACCTCGTTTGGTATCGAACGGCTCGGAGAGGTTCTTCCCGATCCTGACGGAGCTTTTGGTGCTGCTCAACGTCAGTTTACACAGCCGTATTAGTTTCGGGGGATACCAAATTCAGACATCGCGGCATAGAGGCAGCTCCTTTTCGTTCTGTCGAGAGCAGCTTTGAAATCGACGAATAGGTGGTGCATGTCGATTCTCCTTTCACGGGTCTTTTCCAAAATTTGGCGCATGGTAAATATCTGGTCGGTTGTTGATTTTCCAGCTCTAAAGCCACACTGATAAGGTGGGCTTTAATCTTTCACACAATACACTCGATAGAACCTTGCACGCGATGTTGAGGAGGTTTATCCCACGGTAGTTGGCCCAGATTGTGGGGTCTCCCTTTTAATGGATTGGGCATAGCACACTTAAATTCCAATCGTTGGGCATGCTTTCGTCCGACCATATTTTGCAAAGAAGCTGATGCATGCTCCTTATTAGTTCTTCGTCGCCGTATTTGAATAGCTCGGCCGGCAATCCATCGGCCCCCGCCGCTTTGTTGTTCTTCAGGCGGGTAATTGCTATTCGAACTTCTTCATGGTCGGGCAATGGAACGTCTACTTTATCGTCATCGATTGGGGAATCGGGTTCGCCTTCTCCTGGTGTGGTCCGTTCACTGCCATTCAGTAGGCTGGAAAAGTGTTCCCTCCATAATTTAAGTATACTTTGGGCATCGGTGACTAGATCACCTTTGGGGGTTCTACAAGAGTATGCTGCGTTCTTGAAACCTTCTGTAAGTCGCTGCATCTTTTCGTAGAATTTGCGAGCATTACCCCTGTCGGCTAGCTTATCAAGCTCTTCGTACTCACTCATTTCGGCTATCCCATCCCGCACGTGTTGTGGTCGATCGTAACGTTGCGAGGTAGGCAGCCTGTTTTCTCTTCGCTGCGACACGGCACTCCTCGTCGTACCAGCTGTTCTTTTGCACTTTCCGAAAACCAATGGTTTCGGTTGCAGCTGTACGTAAGAAGTTTGAAATGCCGTCCCACAGTTCCCTTATACCGAGTTGTTGACGAGTGCTCTTAGAGAGCAGGTGTGCAAGCCGAGTAGAAAATCCTTCGGCTGTCTGTTGTGATTGCATCTTCTTGACTTTGAACCTTCCTTGTGTTTGTTGGCGTGCGACAGAGGCGGATTTCGATTCTTTTGCATGGCCACGACGGGCACAATTGCAGAAGTCCAGTCGCTGAACTCAATTTTCAACGCATAAATCGGCCGATAATGCTGCAATTTCACGTTCGATATGATTACAAAGATCATCAATCATCGCTGACTTGTTGGCATCAACGTAGACTTGACGTAGCCCCACAAGAAATAGTGTAAAGGCGTCAAAACGCACGACCGTGGTGGCCAATTGACTGGACAGGTTCACCAAACTTGGTTTCCAATAAATCGATTGTAACATTCATCGCTCTTAAAGTTTAAGCCACCGACTTCGAATTTCGGCAGTAAATTTTAATAATTTCGATTCGTTGTTGGATCGTATATCATTCAATGGTGAAATAGCAAGGCATACTAAAGAGAAATGTCGAAAGAGCGGGAAAAAATATGGCGTAGTTTGCTGTCTTTATTGGTCTACTTTTGTAGCGTAGCTATTGAAAAACTCTTTACAAAGGAAAACTGCGCAGTAGTCACGTTTGACGTTAAAAACGCGTTTAATTATGCATACTGGATCCATATCATAAGTGTACTAGAAAGTAACAAAACCCCGGCTTACTTGGTTAAGATTATATACAGCTACCTATATGACCGGCTGTTAGTGAATGATACGGATGACGGAAAAAAAATGTTTGGGAACAGGCGGAGTTCCACAAGGTTTTGTGCTTGGCCCATTGCTGTGGAACGTATTGAACGACGGGTGATGCGTCTACCACTCCCGAAGTAGGTACAGATCACGCGGATGATATTGCCATTACTGTAGTAGCAAAAGAACTTGGTCAACTTGCGAATCTATGCAATCATGCAACGTTAATAATCAAAAAATGGCTCACGGCAACAAACCTACAACCTTGGCAAACAAATTAAGCTGTGCTGATTACAAGCAAGAGAAAGATTGAAGACATCAAATTAAATATTCACGGTCATAGTATCATGACTCGGAAGGCGCTGAAGTACCTAGGAGTACTTATGGACGATATATTTAGCAAGAAGGCGCACACCGAATAGGTATGCGAAAAAGCAACACGTCTAGCGGCCTCTCTAGCAAGAATACTGCCCAACATTGGTGGACAAAACCAAAATAGGCGAGCGCTATTCGCCAAGGTGAGCCAATCAATTTTGATATACGTGGCGGTCATATGGGAACCAACACTACAGCAAGAAACGTATGCTAAGAGAGCGAAGTTTGCAATGCAACTCAGTGTCATTAGAGTCACAAGCGCACAAAGTGGTTGGAATCATAGTGGGCATAAGCGGGACCAGAGATAATGGCAAAGAGTATACAACAGATCCACAAGACTGGGCAGGCGATTAATGGTGGAGGAGCGGAAGGATGAGAGACAAACAAGCCACAATGAATGGCAACAACGATGGGATGCAGCTACAACGGGGAAATGAACCCACAGGCTAATTAAAAGTGTAAAAGCATGTTTAAATAGAAAACATGGAGCAACAGATTTCTACATGACGTGAAAAAGAAAAATGGGCTTTTTACACGATACATATTTGTTCCCTAAAACCCGTATAAAAAGGGGATCGTCTGAATTTGGTTATTTGAAGAGATGGTTGTATTATAAGTAAAAAAAATCATCGGATTTAAAGTTATTTTAGATTTTACGAATTAGGTGTACAACATAAGATATTGGATGACTGCTATTGAAAGTGAATGGAATTTAAAACTGTAACATAGGAAAATAATATTATGCGACAAATCTGTCCTGTTATTTGGATATGCTAATTACCTGGCTCCAAAATGGGAAGTGTTTTGATTTGTGTTTGCTTGAAAAATCAAGGTGCTCCTTTTAGTTTTCCGAACTAATATAGGGCTTTTTCTCTTCATTTTACTCTTCGTCCCAAATGTGGCAATTTTACTTGTTTACATTGGCTCGTAAACGTCGTATCTTCTTGGAACTTCTCAAAAGCCCATAGAGCGAAGCAATGTCGTTTGGAAAGGTCGAGATCGTACACAAACTGTATTTTGTACGCTTTCAATTTAAAATGCACCAAGTCGTTCCATACGCCAAACAAAAATAACATGACAGTTTGACACGCCTATTACAATATCCGGTGTAGTATGATGAGTAAAGTCAACCGGATATTTGTAAACCGCACATATATGGGGACAAACTTTCATCCACATATCTCAATTATTACTCAAGTTAGTGCTTACTGGAAAACGGACGAATATAGATTCATCCTGTCATCCTGTATATTTAGTATAGTACGAGTAAATATGTATATATATGTAATTTTCTGTATTTATCTCACTTAGTTTTAAGTGTTGCAAAAAACCGTTATATCTGTTATCATATATACTGTACTCGGTTGCAGCATGTTGCAATTGTATAATATAATTTAATATCAGCAAACAATGTTTTGAAAAATTATGCCCAAACGTTGTATTTTTATAAATTCACAATCAATTGTTTAATACTTTATAGTATCTTTTAAATTTGAGTATGTGATACAATTAATAGGATTCCACGATAAATATGACTTTAATTTAAGGCTATTAAACGTAATTATTGAACTATAGGATTATAAAAAGTGCTTTCCACTATAGAGTGGTAAGATTTCCGCATGGTATCTGTACTTAAATCTATAGACATACGAATTACAAAAATGCAGATATAGCAACTGTCTAGTTCTTATACAACTTTGCCAGAGGTTTACATATTATAGATAAATTTCTACCTAATGTTTATACAAACCTGAGAAGCCATATATATAGCTGCGGCGGCAACTGAAATTGGTGATCTTCCAGGAACAATGTCCATTTCGACAGCTTTTTTCGCTATATATGTCGCAGCTCGTTGTACCATATTTGGAAGATCTACAATAAACATAACAACAAACCGAAACTACATTTACAAATGCAATAATTATTTAATAAAACATTACCAAGATTGGCACAAAATCTCGACATGAAATCCGCTGTAGTAATTAAATCTACACTTGTTTCAAGTGCTTTTAGAGTCAACTTGAAGCAGCGACCAATTTCCTTTTTGCTTATTTTGCTAACAGCACAGATTTCTTTGAAAGTACGAGGAACTCCCTCTTGTCGGCAGGCAATGTATAAGCATGCAGATGCCTTAGCATCATTAGACCGTCCTTTGAGATTTTTACCATCATGTACCTAAAAAACAAAATATATAGCTTATGAAAGGTACTAAAATTCCAAGAATTTTTTGACCCAAATCTGTGTTTCCACCATTAACCATAGATATAATAATTATTAATGCATATTGGTTATATTATTTGTAACTATTTGAACAACATTTTTTGCACTAATTATGCACTGATGATGTTCATTATAACACGTGGATCTTACATTTTGTTTATAGTAAACACAGCTTTATCAAAGCATATTTACTTCTACAATGAAAAACGTGTTCACCTATCATTATCACCTTCGAAATAGGATGTGCCAATACAAGCAAGCCAACAAAAAATAAAAGTTTTAAACTTACCACGGTTTGTATCAAAGCTATTTCTTAAAATCCAATAAAACTAACGGTAAATACATTTTTACTCTATCCCATTCGTAGGAGCTACGAAAAGCGCGAGAAGTGAGAAATAGAAACACGCGGACTGCAGTAAAAATAGCTTAAAAATAATCTCTTAAAATAAACTAAATTGCAATATAAAGTCGTGCTTAATCCCCATAAATCGAAATGTGTATTGAGAAGAAAGGTATATGTTATATAACAAAGTAGTTTTTATATAATAATATGTTGTTTTATTATTTTAAAACAATTGTTTTATAAGAGCCGTTTTGAGTGGTATGGTAGTGGTTTATTTATACATCGATTTCAGGTATACAAAAAGTTGTGATCCCTATCTCGCCCTCAAATTTGTTGATATTAGTTAATGTTTTCTTAGTCTATGCTATTAATTTCAGCTGCAACTTTTTGCAACTTTCTTTGTTATTCATGTTATTCTACCAGGCATGCGATTTTTTGTGTTATTTTTTATAATTTTTTGTATTTACGTGTATGTATATTAGTGCATATTTCATTGTTTTTTATGTTTTTTTCTCCATCATGCATTTTATCATTTTTATCAAATGTTTGTTTCATACGTATTTTTATTTAGGCACATCATATCATGTCATATATTTGGTGTTTAGAAAATGTGTTAAGAAATATCACTTATCACCGAAGAAAATTTAATAAAGTTTCAGTATCTACTTATAAAAAGTTTCGTTAACAAAAAACTTGATACCCTGCTATGATAACATTTTAAGGGAAAAACAGTTTTCCTGAGAAAATAAAGGTCTCAGAATCCGATGTTTAAGTTGAGATAAAAAAAATTATTGCACCACATTGCCTCACAAATGTAAATAATGAGCGGAATGAGCCCTCTAATTACCTATTGTCAATATTATGTGGCTTTGATGGCAATTCCGGTCAGAGCGAATACATATAAGCAGTTTAATAATTTATTTGTCACGACATATAATATGTATATCCCGTACAATTGATAATAAAATCGCAAAATGATGAATGAATTGTGTTAAAATCATCTCAAATTATATATCGGTACCTAGGGGCTTGAACAGTTTTTTTGGATCAGTAAGTGTGGTTTTAGTCCGATTTTGCTCATTTTCACAGTGTTAGAATGTGTGGATAATGTTACGCAACAAATTTGGTTAAAAGTCATCGAGTATTTCCTGAGATAAAATATTTCAATTAAAGATAGGTAGTTCCACACAAATGGTTCTATGTTGAAACAGGCTGCATGAAACTCTTTCGAACCACATTGGATGTGAAATTTAATGCTTCTAACGAATTCATAGATTTAAGATTTATGGTCCTTTGCGCATTGGCCACGTCGAATATCGCATTCGATGGAACGATGAGCTGTACGAGATATACGACGACATTGACATAGTTCAGCGAATTAAACACCAGCCGCTACGCTGGCTAGGTCATGTTGTCCGGATGGATGAAAACACTCCAGCTCTGAAAGTATTCGACGCAGTACCCGCCGGGGGAAGAAGAGGAAGAGGAAGACCTCCACTCCGTTGGAAGGACCAAGTGGAGAAGGACCTGGCTTCGCATGGAATATCCAATTGGCGCTACGTAGCGAAGAGAAGAAACGACTGGCGCGCTGTTGTTGACTCGGCTATAATCGCGTAAGCGGTGTCTACGCCAGTAAAAAAGGAGAAGAACGAATTCATATGAGTTATTGTAATTATAATATTTTTCGGCGGTTATATGGGGAGTGGGCTAAGTTATGACCCGGATTATCACATTTGCACACTGCCTTAGGAGATGCCATAAATATTCTCCTGAAAGTTTGGATTATAAGTATATTGCAGCTATAGTGGTTTGTTTAATGTATACATAATCGGATTAAGAAGCCTATCTTTTAAGAATTGCAGTCAAAGCGATCTCAGCTTACAAGATGTTGAGTAGGAGTGTACATTACAGCCGAACAGCCTATCAGTCTGGATGCCGAACTTTACCTCTTTGCAGTTACTTCTGGGATGATGGGACCGGAACCCTGAATCGTATTGGGTAAAAGTAAAGTTGCCACTAGGTAACTAAAAACTTAGTATTAAAAAGTTTTATAAATCTTCCCAGAAATCAATTCATGTTTTATAGGCATTATACCATATACTGTGAAAGGTTTAACAAGAACCTGTTTATAAACACTTCTGAAAACTGACAGATTTGGAACATAAAGCCGGAAACTCTAGAGGATCTGATTTTAGACTGCTAATATAAGTTTTAAAATATATATAATATATATATCTATATATATATAGACAAAAGATCAAAATCCTTGCTTCTGGGTGCGGGCCTTGTTCGTATAGCGGCCTTTGTGAGTTCAAGTATCACGAGTATAAATTTCTTTCTAATCTATTCTATATTAATTTGTGGCTTAGTTATAGCGCTTTGGACAAAATAAACAAGTCGCATGCACCGCACTTTATAGTAAGTCTTCGATTAACGGTATTTAGTGGTCGTTCCGATTCCAGTATCTGTAATGGCGACCGTCTAAGGGTGCCAAGGAACATGTGCATAAAGTTTTATAAATTTATGTCTATACCTTTATTACGGTTTGCAACTCCACTCAGTTGAATTGAAGTTAAAACAATTGAACTAATTTCATTCGAAGTTAATTGACGAGAACGTTTTTATTGTTCGTTTTTTTCCAAACGTGTACAGTTTATGACAGAAGGAAAAGTTGTCCTAATGGCGTGATCAGCCAGTTCAGCCATAAAAACTGTTCGCAGACGTATTTCCCTTAGAATATATATTACACAGATCAATGTCAAGAATCAATCAAATTCAGTGAAGTAGTCAATATGTTGTTGTTTTTGTTGTTTAATTCAAACAAATTCTAATCTGCAATACTCCCACAAATTACATAAAATAATAGAGGCCTAATGCAGAGGAATATCAATCGCCCCAACTTTACTGAACAGAGAAACAAAATATACCCTTTTTCGAGTTTTTCTAAAGCAAAACTTATTATCTTGCCATAACGAAGCTGAAAGACAACTTTATATAAGTGAACAAAAATTAGTGAAATATTATTATACAAAGTACACATTACAGGGAAATATATTAAGAGGTGAACATTATCTCAAGTTACAACATCAAATAAACAAATTAACAACATTCAAAGTATTTATGTTTTTAGTTAAAATATATTTATTCCTTATTTAGTTCTTGATTTTTAGTGTTTACTTGCTGCGTGCATCTCTTCGCTCACCGAAATGGGAGCAACCCATGCTATGGTAATTCTATGTTGCCCTTTTGCCTATTTGTCCCTATTTGTCAGAGATGCCATAACACTGAATTGTAACACTATCTAATACAAAATTAAGAACAATTAACTAATATTGGAAAAACCCACATACTCAGATATTTGTATATACCAATCATATATTAAATCCAAAATTTATAACGTTTACACTAAACGAAATATATATATATATTTTTTTTTTTTTTGAACGTACTCGGCCCCCTTACGTCGACATACCCCGACAGTTGCTGTTTTAACGATTTTCCAGACCCTGCATGGGGGAAAGCAAATAAGTTAACAGCCAATTAACGGTAAGCCAGGAATCAAGTTCTTGCTCTGCAGTAGGTAGTGTTTGGACTCCAAGTGCGCTGTCCACTGGGAAGTCAAAAGAGGTGTTAATATCACCATTGTGAATGGCACGGTAGCACTCGTGGGCGTAAATTTGGTGAGTTTATTGTTCTAGCCCGTCGACGTGTTGGCGGTTGTGTTCGGAGTGAAAACTGTCGAATGGGACATCTAAAATTTTAAAGTAGTTTGTTGTCGTAATTTTGAAATCATCAACGGAAATAATGAAGTTCAGTCTGTACTCCATCCAAGTTGATATATGGTGTGACCGTGGATTTGGTAGTTCTTCCAACATATCGCTGATATGCGCCCACGCGCCGACGGAAGAGACGATGTGACCAAAGACGCCTTCTATGAGCGCTTGGAGCGCACCTATGGGAGCTGGCTTCGCCACGATATCAAAATCATGCTTGGCGACTTTAACGCCAGTGTGGGCGAAGAAGGTATCTTTGGCCCGAAATATGGTTATCCATCGTATAAGATTCGAGCATAAGAAAATATATCAAGCTACCTGGCTGTCGACTGGCTGTTGTGATTGCAGTTTTTTTGACGTCAAATCTTACTTTGTTGACGTGTATTTTTTTTGCACGTGCCAATTTTGGCTGCAACAAGATAGTGGTCCGAGTCGATGTTAGGATCTTGGAGCGTACGCACCAGAGAACGGCTTCCGTTGTTCATGCACAAACAATACCCGAACTATCAGCCCATTCGGCTCAAGCGCTCAAAATGGCATTCGTGAATGTTTTCGCTACTGAGCTAAATTCAGCTCAATTGCGGTAAATTCGTTTGCTTGCTGAGTTTATTCGCGCTCGTGTTGAAACAGCTCTACTCAGGCGTTCGCTCATTTGGCTCAACAATGATCGTGTTGAATGGTATGAGCAAAGTCAATGGCTATGAGCAAACTCAACGCATATGAATAAACTCACTGTGCTTGAATAAATGCGCAACCAGCAGCGCTACTGCGACTCTAATGACTGTGAAGGAGATGAAACAGAAATAAATCAAAATATATAATTTTACAACGAACATATACATAGGTGTATTTATTTTCATAATAATGGCAATGGTAATGGAAAAAATAACATAATAACATTTCAATTCATACTTATTATACTTATATAAGATACGCCTATTAATTTTATTTAGCTGTGGAAAGTTTTGAAATAAGATTTAAAAAAAAGTAAGCTATCTACAGATTTTGGGCCAAGCCGATTTCTTTCTTCTGTAATTACGTTTCCAGCCAAAGAAAATTCGCGTTCTGCTGATGCACTACTAGCCGGAATTGTGTGAAGTTTTAGTGCGAATTTTGAAAGTTTTGGATACAATTTTTCAAGATTTTTCCACCATTGCAACACATTGAATTCGTCTGTTATTTCCACATTCTCCTTGCAGTAGCTTTCGATTTCTTCTATATTTTTATATATTTATATCGCATATATATTTTTATCGCATTTGTTAACTTTTTTAATAATTCCGGAAAGAAAAAGAAAGCATCTTTTCGCTTATGTACTACGAGGTTTGTTGCATCCTCTGCTCTCAAATGAAAAGTGTGACGTTGTGTCCGACTTAGATGTACACGGACTAACTGGAACAGAAGACGATGGTGATAAATTGATGTCCAGTCCATTTAAGAAATACAAAATTGTTTGAGGTAGTTTTCATCATTTGGTTGTATGTGTAAAGCAGGCGAATATAAAAAAAGCTGTCTTATACCACAGACCGATATTTGGAACCCATATTGTATTTAGGTTTTTGATGATGTTTGTCTTCACGGCACGACGAAACATAAGGAAGTTGAACTGCAAAGTTGTAGTTTCTTGAAAATTACTTCAAAATTGCTGTATAGTTCCACAAATTGTTGCAGTGTTGATATATCTATCAGCATCAATCGTTGGCTTTCTTGCTTCTCTTTCAAAATTTCGTTGATGTCAAGCCAATTGTCTACTATAGACTTAAACATTGAGTTCCAGCGTGTCGGGTAATAATTTTTTAATGTAGTTTGCAATAGATTCTGTAAACTTGCTTTTTTTAAAAACTTAAAAATTTTTTTGCACTTTTCAACAAGGTGGGTTGCCAAAATATTAGCACCTCTGTCTGTCACAAACTTAATTTGTTCCATATTGTTAATGCCGAACTCTCATAACAATGTGCTCAATTTTGCATAAATATTTGCAGCTGTAGATCGCTGGAAGTCCATAGATTTTAAACCCAAAATTAGATCTTACAACTGTGAATTTTTTTCGTAGTGCATTGTGGCTCCTAAAAAATTCCTATGTACATAGTTGTCGGTATACATATCTAATGTGACGGTTGCTCTACCACTATTAGCAATGTTAGCTATTTCCTCTTTAATTTCAGCCTTTTTCTCATTAGCTTTCTTTTGAGTAACTCGCGATATCGTTGTTGCATCAGGGAGCATGTCTTCTATATCTGCATATTTTGCTCCAACACTTAACAAAAATTTTACGAGTTTTCTAAAACCAACTCCATTAATTGCTGAGAATGGTTGCCAATCCTTAGTAACCCAGGTCACACAAGCGTCCATAACAGTTTTTTTTCGTCTGGTGTCACAGTTTTTAGCAGCGCCGTCTCCTTAAGCGATTTGCAGCACTTATGTCGATTTAAATTTGAAAAATTTTTTGGCAAATATTTTAAAATATTGTTATAGGATTGGCAGTATATAAATCCATTCACAATAGTGCCATCTTCTTTAATAATTTCAGATAATATAATATATTCCAAACATGGCTCCTTCCCTTATGTCGGGCTGACAATGTGTAGGTGTTTGTACGTATTTTTTCAAAAATATTTTTTTGCTCCATATCGACGGGACGACAATTACATACTAAAATATAAGTTGTGTACCAAATTTTTAGTGCAATGCATGTGTCGCATAAGCTGATCGCAAACAAAAAATACAAAAACAATATGCATACCAGAGAACTGCAAAACTCACTTTTTCTTTGAATCAGCTCATACGCGAAAGTTTCTATTCAATTCCAATCATTGAGCGAAAGTGAGCTAAACATTTGTGAAGTGAGCAAACGTGAGCAAAGCATTTCGGATCGAAGGCTCACATTTTACGCGAATGAGCGGTTTGGCAACATGAGCTGATTTTTACACAACCCTGTGCTTCGCTCAGTGATTGGAATTGAATAGAAACTTTTGCGTAAGAGCTGATTCAAGGAAAAAGCTAGTTTTACAGTTCTCTGGTACGCACGTCTAGAACACTGGAGGCGTGTCTTCCGTCTATCACAACATGATCGATCTGGTTGGTGGCTTTTCGATCCGGAGACAGCCGGGTTGGTTGATGTATTTTCTTGTGGCGGAATCTAGTACTACAGATAACCATATTTATGGCCCCGGCGAAGTCGATTAGCCTCAACCCATTTGGGGATGTTTCGTCGTAGAGGCTGAAAGATACCTTCTTCGCCCCAGGGTAGCCAAGCACGGGTTTGACACCGTGCGCGGGACAGCTCTTATAAGTGCGCTCCAAGCGCTCATAGAAGGCATCTTTGGTCACATCGTTCTTCTCTTCCGTCGGGGGGTGGTCGCAAATCAGCGAAATGTTGAAGAACCTCGCTTTGATGCGGATTGTGGCTAGACGTTCATTCGTCGGAGTAAATAATAGTACTCGGCGACGGAGTCTCTTTTATTTCGTTTTTCATGGTTGACATCAAAAGGAGGATCACTCATACAAGGCATGTTGTTCCTTTTCATTGGTATGATTTTTTAAGTAGCGGGTCCCAAACCCAGCGCACAACCCTGCGGAGGGGTTGTTTCGTCTTAAGAAGACTGAGTATAAAATCAGCTTAGGAATTTACAAGGTCAGTCTCAAAATCCTCCAAGGCGACAAAGCGGCTGACGAAGACGACACGGAAGAGGTTGATGACGCCAGCCAGTTGCTGCGGAATATGGACATCAAAGAAGCCCGAGGTGCATAAAAACTTAAGATGCGTACAGATAAACCTGCATAAACGAGAGGGGCATCGATATCAGCCTAATACAGGAGCCCTGGGTTAATGAAGACACCATTAAAGGGCTAAACAGCAGCAACTATAACCTTAAAAACACGAAACAAAGGTAAACCTATGGCATGCATTCTTATTAATAGAAGTATAAATGCATTTCTTTGTCCTAATTACAGCACAACAGATATCACAGTGGTAAAGGTGGAACAGAAGGAAAATCCCTTCTTCTTCAAAATCAAATATGCCATAAATAATTTTGCACCATTTAAAGCGGCAGGTCCAGACGGAATTAACACTATAATGCTGCAAAAACTGGTAGCACCACTGGTTCAAAGGCTTGAGTACATCTACAAAGCCATCATTCAACTATCTTACATCCGAAGAGGTAGGAAAAGAATTAAAGCTGTGTTCCTTCCAAAACCAGTCAGAAGAGCACACGATGAGATTTTAGACTTTTAAGCCTCACCTCCTTTATGCTGAAGGTACTAGAAAGGCTAATAAACCTACATGTAAGAACAATAGCGCGGATAAGTTATCGAAGTCCCAACATGCATACATAAAGGAATGATCAACCGAAACTGCCCTTCACGAGGTGATAATAAGTGTAATTGAAAAATCACTACACTACAAACAATACACCATAGCTGCCTTTCTAGACATAGAGGGCGCTTTCAATAACATAGAAGTAAATGCTATAATTAATTCTCTGACACATGGTGGCATAGATGATACTGTGTGCAGATGGATACTATCGCTGCTTGTTAGTATCAGGCATGTTTCCTTCAACAGTCAGCGAGATTATGGAAAGAGCACTACGAAAGTTAAACCTATGGGCTAAGGACAATGGACTAGGAGTTAACCCGAACAAAACAGAATTGATGCTATTCACACGCAGAACCGAAATCCCTCAGTTTCAACTTCCGGTAATAGACGGTACAACCCTCACTTTATCCCTCACAGCTAAATACTTGGGAGTGAAGATTGACGCCAAACTGTCCTGGAAAATAAATACAGAAGAAAGAATAAATAAAACATACTTGTCCTACTATTACCCGTGACAGACATGTAGTAATAGGGTGGGTCGATTCCGGACTTTTTTCGATTCGGGATTTCTAATAGTGTGGAAGAGTTGCCTTAATACTTCCTGATTCCAATGCAACTTTTTGTTTTGAGATCGGATTGCATCTTCAACCCCAACTCCGGCCTTGAAATTTCGGAAATTCGCCTAAAATCGTGAAATTGTCTACCTAGCGCTTGAAATACGCATCTCATGGCAAAATGTATAAAACAAAAGTTATTTGTCACGTCATTTGCTACCGAAATGGTAAATGTGATCATGGCCGTAGGACGAACCGATCCCAAGATACGAGCGAAAAGGCGGCGCGCTACAACGCAAGGTGAAAATTGTTGCAGCTCTCAGCTAACTTGTTTTGGTCGCCCAGAACCCAGCGCGTGGAGGTGGCTGCTCTTCGGGTTCCTCCCAAGCCCAACCCAACCAACCAACCATATATCAGGCTTGTTTTAGTCTGAATTTGTGTCAAATTTATTGATAAAATCAAATTTTGTACTAAACTTTGGCACTTGTTGCCTAGATTTCAGTGTAGAGCGTATAAAACGATCACGAGATTGGGGGCCAATAACTTTAGAAGATGCCTCTGTCACCAGTTTGACGGTTCTCTCGACTGCCACGGTGTGAGAGGGGAATTCACTAAATTTTCATACCTCTGCAGTGTCTCCCGACAGCCCTTTTATGAGTTCTTCTTTAGAAGCTGAACAAAGAACTGGTGGAAGAGTCAAGGTAATAGTCTACCAGTTAATCATATCGTAATAATTATTAGCTTTGAAATTCAGCTTTGGCACTTTATTACATCTAACCCTTCCATTTACAGCGTCAGACTCAGAATCCATGTGCGACGCACCTACATTGTTGTCGTCTGTATGAGAGTCTGGCTGATCTGAATGGTCACGTGTTCTAGCTGATACTTTTCTGTTAAGTGTTGATGTTGAATGTCGTTTTGAAAGCTTTTCTTTACGTTCATTTTTCTATGTAATCTTTTTTGTTTCAGGTAGATCAACACATCCAATGCGACCAATTCTTCTGGTTCTCTTGTCCAAGAGAAATGGTTGTTCATTGATAGGAACTTTTCTTTCCTTTGTACAAGTGCAAGAAGAAAAATAAATGCATTTACAAGCAGCGATGTCAAATAATTTTCCGAAGAGACAAAGTCATCTCTTTTAGAGCTCAAACCGATTGGGTTCCTTAAAAACATTTGTTTACGAGTCAGAAATTTCTTACGGTATGGAATAGATGACTTTTTGAAAGTATTTTCAATCTTTTTTGCAACTATTTCTGTAACCTCTTTACTCCTAGGTTCACAGTTGTCGCCTCGGAGTCGCCCTATACGAAATCTTTAAAACTGATAACACAAAAGAACATCCTGGTAAGTAGGTAACTGGGACTCAGAGAGATTGTACGGATATATGCCAAACACAGGACATTTCTGTCTAAATTTAAATTTAGAGACAGACATTTTGAGTTCTGTGTTCTGTTGAGAGGAACTCGATGAAAAAATATTATTTGAACGTGTCGTTTGGCGCAGGGAAATGAATGTAAGTGATAGAACTTGGCGAAATCACCGACAAGAGTGAAAGAACTCGGTGAAAAAATATTTGTGTGGAGACCTATCCGAACGTGCTTTGGCGTAGGTGAATGAATGTGAGTGATAGCACTCGGCGAAATCAACGTCAAGAAGTGTGGCCGCAAGCCGATTTTCACCTTGCGTTGCGGCGCGCCGCATTTTCGCTCGTATCTCGGGAACGGTTCGTCCTACGGCCATGATCGCGTATACCATTTCGGTAGTAAATGACGTCACAAATAACTTTTGTTTTATACATTTTGCCATGAGATATGTATTTCGTGCGCTAGGTAGACAATTTCACGATTTTAGCGAATTTCCGAAATTTCAAGGCCGGAGTTGGGGTTGAAGATGCAATACGATCTCAAAACAAAAATTTACATTGGAATCAGGAAGTACTAAGGCAACTTTTCTGCACTATTAGAAATCCCGAATCGAAAAAAGTCCGTAATCGACCCACCCTAATGTAGTAACAATACCATAGTAAGGATATCATGGTATTCTGTTTACCACGTGGATCACACATGGCCATGTAGTAAACTCAAATACTACCTTTGTTTCATAGGCATTCAATATTTCAAAAAAATTGTAAACAATAAATTTGTAGATGTGTGTTATGAAGAAAATAAAGTAAAATTATTTCAAATACTGTAAAGTTAATCTTTTTCACTGTGGAACATTTTTGGGATTATTGTCTGCGGGATGAGAAGCTCCAAGTCAGGGTGATGGTACTAGGTCAGTATAGTAAAACTCTCAAAGGGTTTGGCGTTCGTATGTGTCAGTTTTTTTATGACCTTTTAAATTTTGGAACATTTTTGGGATTATTGTCTGGGGGTGAGAAATTCCAAGTCAGGGGGATATTACTAGGTCAGTATAGTAAAACTCTCAAAGACTTTGGCGTGCGTATGTATCAGTTTTTTTTTATGACCGTTTAAGTTTTGGAACATTTTTGGCATTATTGTCTGGGGGGTGAGAAATTCCAAGTCAGGGTGATGGTACTAGGTCAGTATAGTAAAACCCTCGTTGTATAAAACATTGGAGTCTTAATTAAAAAATAAAAAAATTGATGATAAAAGTGGGAGATTTCCTATCTGATGAACGACTGATAAGGGCCGGTGTACCCCAGGGCAGTGTTTTAGGCCCAACACTATACATCATATATACAGCAGATCTTCCAACAGCTAATAATATATAAACTTCAACTTTTGCGGACGATACAGCTACATATAGTGAGCCGTAACAAATGTCACATTTTAGCATCAAAATTTAAGTTCTGTCGAAGAATGGCTAGCAAACTGGAGTATAAATGTGAATGAACAGAAATGTAAGCATGTTACATTTTCGCTTAGACCAAAAATGTGCCCTGCAGTAAAAATAAACGAAGTAACATATCTTGGTATTCATCTAGATAGAAGGCTCACGTGGAGAAAACTTATCTCTAGTAAAATAACATGTATGAAGATTAGAGCTGCAAATTTAAATTGGCTTTTAAGTAAAAACTCCAAACTTAGCCTAGACAACAAAGTGCTCTTATATAATGCGATCATAAAGCCGATTTGGATGTATGGCATTCAACTGTGGGGTACGACCTGTGCAACTAATATTGATATATTACAAAGGTTCCAATCAAAAATGCTTAGAATAATCATGTGTTCAAGATCTTGATATTCCTTTGGTAAAGAAAGAAGTAGAAGATAACAGAATCAAATATATAACTAAACTCCGAAATCACCCAAACCCTTTGGCTTACGCTTTGGTACATTCCTGCGATCAAACACGACTGAAAAGAAGAGATATGCCTGCGTATTAAAGAGCGACGTATCACCAAAACAGCTCAATCACTTGCTTGAGTCTGTCTACATTTTAAATACATTTAAGATTTTATTACTTATTGTTAGGCTTTAAGAAAAAGCAGATCCAATATATAAAATAAGTTTGAAAAAAAAAATAAAAAAATTTAGGTGTCCATAGTGGTATATAAATGTATATATACAGCGTATCTTTTTTAATTATATTATGTGCTAATGAAAGCTCGTTTAGAGATCCCTGCACTTGCCCCTGTACTGTGCCCAAAAAATAAGGTGACATTGTATTTATTTTGAAAATTCTTTATTTATTCTTCCAAGTCAATTTCATCCCCTTCAAAGTAATCCCCTCCCAATGCAATGCACTCATGCCAACGGATTTTCCAATTTTCGAAACACTGGTTGTAGTCACTTTCCGGGATGGCCTTCAGTTCCGTCTACGCTGCGTCTTGAATCCCCTCTATCGTATAAAAACGGTGTCCCCGGAGCGGTCTTTTGAGCTTGGTGAACAGCCAGAAGTCGCACGGCGCCAGATCAGGTGAATACGCTGGTTGCGGTACGATATGGGTTGAGTTTTTGGCGAAATGGTCACGAATTATGAGGGCAGTATGAGATGGTGCATTATCGTGGTGTAAAGAATTGTCTTTCCACAATTCCGGCCTTTTGAGGCGGATAGCGTTACGCAAACGACGCATAACGTTCAAATAATTTTCCTTGTTGACTGTTTGACCGGTTGAAAGGAATTCATAATGCACAACACCACGATAATCCAAGAAAACAGTCAACATGACCTTGATTTTTGAGCGACTTTGGTGCGATTTTTTTGGTCTCGGCTCTCTTTTGGCATGATATTCGTTCGATTGATCGGCTGTTTCGGGGTCGTAAGTATAGATCGAAGTCTCATCGCCAGTTATAATGCATTTCACGAAACCCCGGTTGTCAGAAAGCATTGTTTTACACACTTCAACGCGACGCCTTTTTTCCAAAAAATTCAATGTTTTCGGTATCAGTCATCCAAAACATCCTTCAAAAATGTATTGGCTGAGCCTTTCGATATGCCAACTTCATCAGCAAGGTCTCTAAATGCTAACCGACGGTTTTTCAACACCAAATCTTTGATTTGTTGAACGTGAGCTTCGTCGGTTGAGGTTGATGATCGCCCTAAACGCTCTTCGTCTTCGACACGTTCACGGCCGGCTTGGAACTCACTATACCATTTGCAAACATTTTTTTAGACATAGCTTAATCACCAAAGGCTTTCTGCACCATCCTAAACGTATCCGCAGCAGAAAATTGATTCCGTAAACAAAATTTAATGCAAATTCTTTGCTTAACAAATTTCGACATCGCATAAAACGAAAAACTCACTTTTAGCAGCTCACCAAACGACACGTATCTCAAACACTAATAAATATTTTGACATGAAATTTGACATAAATGTGACTGACAGTACTACCAACCTAAAAAAAAAAACAATTCTACAAATCCTTCGACGCGCGCAGTTTAAATTCAAATTTCATCTTTTTTTTTGGGCACAGTAGTGTATGTATGTATAACGCTTTTATATGCAATTCTGTTTGTTTTTGTCGGTCAAAGAACAAGAGGTATTGCGGGATGTATGCCAATGTGGATTTTGAAGCGATATTTATGTATCGTAAGTGTGGTGAATCTTTGTATTAAACCGCGTTATTTTTGTTGGTTTTATTATAGCAGTAATTTACCAGCTCCGTTTAAATAGCATATGCTGAACGTGTACCGTATGCCCGTACCTATATATATACAAGGTCTGTCGCAAAAGAAACAGGACTGTTTAAAAACACAACAAAAAATTAATATTTTTCAAAAGTTATATTTTTTTATTCAAAGCAGTTTCCTTGTGCTTTGCTTAGCCCAGTCTATTAGCATTTCAAATGAGTGTTTAAAGTCATTTTTCGGAATGCTGTTAAGAATATCGGTCGTCGCCTTTTGGATAGCTGAAATGTCCTGAAATCAGTATCCTTTCATGGGCAAATGAAGTTTTCCAAATAGGTAAAAATCACAGGGTGCCAGATCAGATGATGAAGTAGGGTGAGTGATTAATGGTTAATATGGAGTTTTTTGTCAAAAATCGGTGACAAGCGTCGACCGATGACACGGCGCATTATTGTGCAACAGCCGCAGGACCCTGCCTCACGGTATTGTGGTCGAGCACGAAGAATGCGTGACAAATAACGCTTCATAACAACAAGGTAAAACACAGCATTAATCGTTTGGCCAGGTGGGATGAACTCTCGGTATACAATACCCTTGGAATCGTAAAAACAAATCATTGTCTTTATTTTATTTTTGACTTCTGAAGACGACTTTTTTTCGGTAACTTCTGATCGTCACGAAGGTCCTCACGACCTTCTTGGAATCGCTTAAACTACTCATGCACATTACTTCGGAATAGGCACTGATCACCATAAACTTTTTTCATCATTTGAAATGTTTCAGTAAACGTTTTCCTAAGTTTAAAACAAAATTTAATATTTTTATTTCATATACCCACCAATAGGTGGCGCCCACCAGAAACAGTTATATTTAAAGGGTTCTGTTTCTTTTGCGACAGACCTTATAGTTATACTATATATATACGTTTCCCAATATTTCTAACGTGAAATTTACCAAAGAGAGCGCAGGTATTTTTACCCTCTGCACTTATATTTACGACTTTTATATATGTATGTATACATGTGTACATATGTAAATGCGATAGAATATATGTATGTTTGTACTTTGTCCTTTTTTTCATTCTTTTGTTTTTATTTTTCGCTTTAGAGTGTAGCATTTGTTATAATTCTGCCTTAGCTTACGTATTTTACGCATATAAACAAATGTAAGACCGGAGGAAAAGACAGCAATAATATTTTAGTAATATGATTTGTGTTTTTTAATCGTCTTTTTTTGAATATAGGTTTTTTTGTTTATTCCGTTTCCTTCGGTAAGATGTTGGAGAAATAAGAATACAGATATTTTTTTATGTTTTTTAAGGTGCTTTGAAACTGTTTAAACGGGTTTTTTCTGCTTTTATCAATACAAACATACATATATGGTATAAAAAATGAAAACGATACACTTACTTTGACTCGCTTCAACGGTCTTTTTTTTGTTCTTGGTTTTTGTGGGAACAATTAGCGGTCTATGTCTACTATTTTTGGTTTTGCTATCAGTGGCCTCCTTTCTTAGTGCCGGTCAGCTGCTCCGTTTTTTCCGGTGCTAGTCTTCCTTGGTAGTGTGCAGGTCTCGGGGTGCGATGTCCAAGTGAGTTGTTGTGACATGTTATTTTTTTCTCCCATTTGGATTTGTTGTTTGTATATTGGTTTAGTTTCGCGCCTGTTTTATTTGTTGGTTTTAATTTTTGTAACGTGCCTGTTTGCTGTTTTGTGTTAAAGAGTGGAATATGTTGTGGTAAGTGTGTGTATATGGTTTATGTCATAACACTTCACTCTTTTGGATGGTGCGTTCTATTTTGCTTTTTTTCTTACTTTGGGGTCACTGCGCCGCACTTTTATATACATATGTATTTTTTTTTTGTTTTATGACGAGATGTAAAAAAATCATCAAAAGACACTGTTGCCCTTACAACAGTAGTGTTGGACTTTAACCCACTAAAAAATACATCTCAATAAACTACACATAGATTTAATAAAAATTGCTCTTCAGAACTATCGATTAAGTATTACATCGCAGAGTAAGCTAAGCCTACTGACTAAAACGTCTCAAGGATTTTCGAACTGGTTTTGGCTGTTTGGCCGTTTGTCTCGCTATATCGCAGTCGCTCTAGTCTTCGCTACTCTTGAATAACCTTAGCGGCCTGCTTTGACCGCAGCTTATGCGGTACTATGTTATCTGACATTATTCTCTCAGAAATTTCCGTTTCTAAAATCGTGAGATTATTTCTACCTCATTATGGCCATATTTGTGGAGGTATTCTCTACAACATCGCATATAAAGTTATATGGCAACATCGCATATAAGGTTCTATCGAGCCACCTCTTTGTCGATTTCAAAGCTGCTTTCGACAGCACGAAAAGAAGCTGCCTTTATGCCGCGATGTCTGAATTTGGTACCCCCTCAAAACTAATACGGCTGTGTATGCTGACGTTGAGCAACACCAAAAGCTCCGTCAGAATCGGGAAAGACCTCTCCGAGCCGTTCGATACCAAACGAGGTTTCAGACAAGGCGATTCCCTATCGTGCGACTTCTTCAACCTGCTTCTGGAGAAAATAGTTCGAGCTGCAGAACTAAATAGAGAAGGTACCATCTTCTATAAAAGTGTACAGCTGCTGGCGTATGCCGATAAAATTGATGTCCTCTCTCAACAAAGAAAAACCAAACTCTATAAGTCACTCATAAGTCCTGTCCTGCTATATGGTGCCGAGGCTTGGATGATGTCAATAACGGTTGAGTCGACGTTGCGAGTTTTCGAGAGAAAAATTCTTTGAAAGACTTATAGTCGTTGGCGAATATCGCATTCGATGGAACAATGAGCTGTACGAGATATACGGCGACATTGACATAATTTAGCGAATTAAAAGACAGCGGCTACGCTGGCAAGGTCATGTTGTCCGGATGGACGAATTCGACGCAGTACCCGCCGGTGGAAGCAGAGGAAGAGGAAGACCTCCACTCCGTTGGAAGGACCAAGTGGAGAAGGACCTGGCTTCGCTTGGAATATCCAATTGGCGTAGCCAAAAAAAGAAGAAACGACTGGCGCGAGTTACATGTACGAGTACGTATGTAAAAACACCTGACAATGCATTTGATAAATACGATGAACTGTTAAAGCAAATTGCAACATAACACCATTTCCGGCTTTTGCAATTTGCTTAAACAAATAAAGTAGCCAAAATATAATTTAACAATCGAAATTAATAAGAATTATTGGAATTAATGCAAGTATGCTTATTCAGCAATAATATGTTACAAGTAAGTTAATATTATTAATAAGCAAGTAGTAATTAGAATAAGCTTCATTTTAAGTCAATTTTATGAAATAAAGGAGTCTGTTCTTGATCGCCAACAACGTCACGTCGTTGCAATCTAATTTGATTTTTTGACTTTTTTAAAAACCCGTTCACCGCGACCCAACACATAATTGGCGCAGTTGGTAATCCTTGAAAAAAAAAATATATATTCCAAGGATAGTGATAAACGTACACAACTATAACACCCGAAACAAATCCTGCGAATCTGTAGCCAACGAAGTTGACCAGACCCTCCAGGATATAACAAAAATAAAATAAAATAATTTTTCGCAAGTGAAAACGACCTTAATTAAAGGCGTTAAATAACTGAAAAAAAACCGTTTGATTTTCGCAGTGGAAACGACCACATATAGGCGTTAACCCACCGAGATAAACCAAAACAAAAAAAAAAAAGAAAAAAAAAAAAAAACAAAGCGTAGAGTCACAATCATCGAGGCAGCAAAAAATATTCGATAACAACAGAAAAATGGAACAAGAGCAGTTTCAAATTTCCAACGTAGAGCTCATCGCGCAACTGAGTAGAAGAGAGCAACAATTGGAGCAACTTTTACAAGCGTATGTGGAACTCCAACATCGTCAAGCAACCAGTGAAAATGAACTACAACGAATTATGAAAAACATTCCACATTCACGGGAAAAGGAAAAGTAACAATAAATTCTTTTATGAGCAACATTGAATATATACTGTCAAATATAAGAGATGAGGAAGTCAAAAAGGAAGCAGCAAGGGCAATATATTATAGGACGATACAAGGGGAGGCAAAGGGCGTTTTAATAAATCTTCCGCACCCGGACAACTGGACGGAAATCAAGAAAGCGCTGAAGTTAAGATATAAACCTGATCTGGAACCCCATGAAGTCTACAGAAGAATATGCAGTATAAAGGCAAACACGGTGAGTGAGTTAGCAATACTTATACAAAATATCAAATACAAAGCTGATGAACTTACAATATATTATAAGGACGATGTAGGGATAGACATGAGCAACGTGGACAGTCTTTTAGTGAACATAATTTAAGAAATGACACAGGGGACATTGTTAGATAAAATTTACGAGAAACATGACCTTTATAATATTATAGAGATAATGACAAAAAGAAGATATGAGGATACATTTACAGCACGGACAATACAACAAAAAATACTATGACAAATATTTAGGCAAAGATGACAGTCCAGGTCAAGTTAGGCAAAATAAAGGAATTGTTGAAAACAATTCTAATCAATTTAGGCAGAATTTTCAACAGAGAGGCACTCGAGATAATAATTCTCAACAATATGGGCAAAGGTTCCCAACATATAAAGATACTTATTTCAGGTAGAGAGAGGAGAAATATAAACTCAAACCAATTTAGGTTAGATAGAGGAGAGCCTATGGAAGTAGATAATATAGAATTCGATTAGGAGAGATCTCAAATGGCAGGACACCCTAGCAGCAGGAGCAGCCAAAATCGCTTACAAACGCCTAGGCAAAGCTATAGAGAACTTGAAGATTATAGAGAAGCTAATAAGTCAGATAAAGAGAGATCCCGAATAGCAGGACACTATAGCAGCAGGAGCAGCCAAAATCGCTTGCAAACGCCTAGGCAAAGCTATAGAGAATTTGATGATTATAGGGAAGTTAATGAATCAATTTTTTTTAACAAGGAAGCCTCGGAGAGCTTACCACGAATAGTAATAACAATTAAAAATGAAGAATACATTGCGATAATAGATACGGGAGCGAATATAAGTTTAGTGGATTCTGAATTGAACGAATTTCGAAAAATTCCACTTAAAAATAATAAAACAATCAGAACAGTAACAAGCAAGGAAACAATTACCAATGAAGTGCATACGGAAGCACCAAAAGAATTTACCTGAAAATGCGTATATAAATTGGAGATCGACATCATTAAAAAATAGGAAATATAATTTTATAATAGGAATTGATTTATTAAATTATTTAAACACGATGATAAATCTAATAGATGGAAAATTTTCACTTAATAAAAATTAATCAGAATTTTTAAATAAACCATTTAATTTCAGTGAAATATGTACCCTAGAAGCAACAAATAAGAAATTAAAAGAAATTAAATTAGATAATCTAAATGCAGAAGAGTTTAGAAAAATCACGAAATTATGGAAAAAATTCGAAATCCTTTTATTTAAACAGAGAAGAAAAATTAACAAGTACTACGGAAATTCAACACGAAATAAAAACTACTACAGAAGAGCAAATAAATTCTAAATTATATAGATATCCACCCCAGCCTGAAGAAGAAGTTACAAAACAAATCAGAGAAATGGAAGAACAAGGAATTATAAGGAAAAGTAATTCTCGATATTCCAGCCGTTTAATAGTAATTCCAAAGAAAATGGATAATTCAGGGAAAAGAAAGTACAGGATAGTAATCGATTATAGAAAGTTAAGTGAAGTAACTATAGATGATAAATATCCTCTTCCTGACATTGATTCAATTTTAGATAAATTGAGACGAGCCCAATATTTTACAACACTAGACACTAGACAAAAGGTTATCATCAAATTACAATCAAAGAGGAAGAAAGGTGTAAACCAGCGTTTGTAACACCTCATGGCTAGTATGAATTTACAAGAATGCCATTCGAGTTAAAGAATGCACCAGCAACCTTTCAACGACTCATGAACGAAATTTTACGAGACTTTATAAACAAAACATACGTAGTATACCTAGATGATATACTAATCTTTAGTACAACGTTGCAGGAACATATACAATCAATTAGAGATATTTTCAAGGTACAGTAGACGCTCACAAATTAGAACTCTCAGAAATTAGAATATCCGGAAATTAGAACCAGGGTTTTTAATGCATTGAACGCTCTGAAATTAAAACTTGAGGTTCCCATTCTTGGTTTTTATTTTTGAACAAAGGTAAAATAGAAATGGGAATCCATAAGTTATATATTTAATTCCTTTTTAGTTTTTGTGTTGCCATATATTTCAATGTGAGCAAATCTGCCATAAAGTCAAATAGATCATCTAATATAAATGTTGTTTCCAACACTTATCAGGAAGCATCAAATAAAACTATGCATAGTGCCGAATATTCGGAAATGGAAAGTCATCTTTATGAGTGGTCTTTAAAACAACGCGAAAGGAAGTGTTCATTGACAGGAACAATAAATATTAAAGGAAAAAGCTAAACAAATTTTTGGTGAAGAATACCTCGATAAAAATAAAAATGGATGGTTTACTAAATTTAAAAAGCGACACGGCATTCGTTTTTTAAAAATTGGTGGCGAGATTCTTTCTAGTGATATTTCCTCGATTACTCCATTTATACACTGAGATGGGGTTAATGGTGTCGCAATTATATAATGTGGACGATACCGGATTATTTTATCGCTGCCTACCAGATAAAACATATATCTCTGCATGTAAAAAAAGTGCGCTTGGATACAAAATTCAAAAATAATGAATTTCAATTTTACTTGGTTCAAAGCTGATGGATCTCACAAATTAGTGCTCTTAGTTATTGTAAAAGTCAAAAACCCCAGGAGCTTCAAAGGTTTTAATAATCTACTTCATTACAACTTTTCCAAAAATGCTTGGATGACGTCTCGGATCTTTCATGATTAGTTTCACAAGATATTTACTAAGGAAGTAAGAGAAAATAATTGTGTGTTTAATTTCTTTATTTTTAAAATATTTCTTTGTTTACAGGTCATCCAGTTTTTTCAAAAAAATAACTTGCCTCCGAAGGCTCTTTTGCTTATTGATAACTGCTCCCCGCATGCACCAATTGAGCATCTTCAAAGCAAGGATGACAACATACTGGCATATTTCTTGCCGCCAAATGTCACCAATGGATCAAAATCCCATAAAGTTAACAAAACTTGTTTACAGAAGTAAGTTACTTGCTCCAATAATTGCTGGAGGTGGTGCACTGAAAAGTCTGTTGAAATCCCATTCCATCCGAAAGGCAATAATATTTCTGAAACAAGCTTGGGATGAGATAACGCAAAAATGAGAACTGGAATGCAGCTCTCCAAATAAATCAAACTCTTTTAGCGGAAATTGATCCAAACAGTTTCATGTGTATTGATGACATCGAGAAATAGAGTGAAGATGAGTTTGAAGACGGAACTGGTTATGACCTAAGTAGCGGTGATGAGTTTTCTGATAGCAGTGAAGACGATGTTGTTGATGACACACCAGTTATTTCAAATGCTATAGCTATTAAGCGCTAACAATTTAATAAATCGGTGCAACAAGAGTGAATTGTCTTCCAGTAAGCACATGGCCAATCTTTTGGTCCTCCGTAACAATATTGTTATATCGGATTTAACGAAACCACAAAAAAAAAAAAATATTACTGATTACATGTCAAACAAAAATTAATTTTGAACTGAGCCCTTATACTGAATTTTTAATTAATTTCTGAAATTATAAGTTGTTTTTTTTTTTTTTAATAATTGTTATGTAATGGAACTGAATTGTTATGTTTTTAAATAAAATAAGAAAATAAAAAAAAAGAAATCGGAAATTAGAACTACCCCAAAAACAAAGTGATTCTAATTTCCGAGCGTCTACTGTATTAGAATCAAAAAATTTAAAAATACAAATGAATAAATGTAATTTTCTGAAAAAGGAAACAGAATTTTTAGGACATATTCTAACAAAAGATGGTATCAAGCCTAATCCAAATAAAATCAAAGTAATAGAAGAATTAGAATTACCAAAAACGGAAAAACAGATTAATAGCTTTTTAGGTATAACAAGTTATTATAGGAAATTTGTCAAGGACTATGCAAAGGTAACACAACCAATTACAAAATATTTAAAAAAAGAAGTCCGAATTAATATAAAAGATCCTTCATATATAGAAGCATTCGAAAAACTTAAACGATTAATAAGCTCACATCCAATTTTACGGTATCCAAATTTTGAAAATTATTTACATTAACTACAGATGCATCAAATTATGCAATAGGAGCATTTATATCTCAAGAAGGACACCCAATATGTTATGCATCAAGAACCTTAAATAATCATGAATGAAATTATTCAGAAACTGATAAAGAATTTTTAGCAATTATTTGGAGCGTAAACTACTTTAGACCATATTTATACGGTAGAAAATTTAAGATCGTAACAGATCATCAACCAATTAAATATTTACATTCAAAATATAGAGGGAAAGACATGTCACCAAAACATCAACGATGGTTGTTAAAATTAGGTGAGTATCAATTTGACATCGAATATATTAAAGGAAAGAAAAACAGAATAGCAGATTTTCTTAGCAGAATACAGGATAATGAAAATGAGATAAAAGAAAATGAGGATGAAATTTCAGAGCATGACCTAAATATAGTAAACAATTTAGATGACGATACATCAATGCAGACAATACATCCAGCAGAAGAAAATTTACAAGATAATTTTTATATAAAGGAAGAGATAGTTAATAAATATAAAACTCAAATCATTTTGACAAACAACAAAACAGAAGAACTAAAACAGATACATAGAAAAAGAATTATTTTTATTTCAGAGGATTATTTCGATAGTTTGAGTGAAATATTTAAAAAATATATAACAAAAGGAAAAGTAGGAATTTATTCGGAATTATCCGAGCGACAGTACAACATAGTACAAGAGAAACTGATAGAAATGTTTTCAAATAATAAACAATTAGAACTTATAAAGAGCACAATGAGCGCACAGGATATAGAAACAGAAGGGGAAGTGGAACAAATTTCGCTGTATCATATTAGAGAAAGTATGCATTCCGACATACAAGAAACAAATAATCAACTTAGAAATAAAATTTATTCTAAATTAGGAGAGTTAATTCAAATAGTAATTAACCAATGCGAAACATTTCAAGAAGTAAAATATAATAGGAAACCTATTAAACAAAATTTTTTTCATACAGAAACGCCTACGAAGAATAACGAAATAATCCACATAGACGCCAATGTAATAAAAAGATTCCATTTTTTAACAATTATAGATCAATTTTCCAAATATGGAGTAGCATATTCTTTAACTGATAGAAATCATATTACATTCATCGAACAATTGGAAGACTATTTTACCAAAATAGGAAAACCGTTGAAAATAGTAGCTGACAATGAATTTAATGCTACAAGAATTAAGAAATTTTTAAATAATGAAAATATAGAACTCCATTTAACCAAACCCAACAGTCATATGGGTAATGCAGACATTGAAAGATTCCATAATACAATTTCAGAAAAATTTAGAATGTTATATAAATTAAATAAAAATGCATCAGTTAAGCAGCTAATTCAAAAAGCTATTAGGAATTATAATGATAGATTTCATTCTACAATAAAATTCACACCCAACGAGGTACATAACAATAAAATAGATAAAGAGATAGTAAGAAAAAATTTAGAACAGCAAAAAGAAAAGACAATCAACAAAATAAATAGGAACACGGAAGATTATACAGAACAAAGAACTGAAGGTTAATAAAAAATTATAAAGCAGTTAGGTACAAGGAACAGCTTAAATATAGAAAACAAAACTTAGAAAAAATCCACACTAGTAATATAAAAAGACCTTTAAAATTTACAGATTTGGATAATGTGGACAATAATAGCTTTAATGACGCAACATGGTAACGGAACAATAGATTTGACAGAAATAAAGGAACCGTAATTGTAAATAATATTTGGAATAAAAATACCAACAAATTTTTAAAATGTAAAAATACGAAAAATTATTCCAATACCTAACAGAGAAAATAAAATTTTTACCTACAAAAATAAAACATTAATATTTGAAGATAATAAATCATTAGAACAAATGAAAATAAGCAAACATTGTATTTTAAGAAATAATTTTAATCTTGTAAAATGTAAACAACTCGAAATAATACAATTAAATGTGAAAACGGTTCTTGTTAAAAATGCAAACACTTTAAAAATTAATAATACATTTAATCAAGAATTACCATTAATAAGTGGAAACTATATAATAAGGTTTAATAATTGTTCAATTAAAATTAATGACTATTATTTTTCAAATTTTGTCGAATATATAAAAGAAAATATTGGAACATTAAAATATAAAGACAGTCAGAATTTCACGAAAAAATTACTTTTGACGAAATTGTAGAGGAACATAAATCAAATATAGAAAATATTTTTAAATTGAAAATACATACGAAAATATCTCATATTTGCAATATATTAAGCAAAATTACTATTATATCAGTAGCGATTGTCATTATCAAAAAACACAAATATATAAAAATAATATTAAATAAAAGAATCCAGGAGAATTCTACTATAAAGGGGGGAGTAGTTACATGTACGAGTACGTATGTAAAAACACCTGGCAATGCATTTGATAAATACGATGAACTGTTAAAGCAAATTGCAACATAACACCATTTCGCCAACAACGTCACCTCGTTGCAATCTAATTTGATTTGATCAGATTGAAGAAGTCGCACGATAGGGAATCGCCTTGTCTGAAACCTCGTTTGTTATCGAACGGCTCGGAGAGGTCCTTCCGGATTCTGACGGAGCGTTTGGTGTTGCTCAATGTCAGCATACACAGCCGTATTAGTTTTGCGGGGAAACCAAATTCAGACATCGCGGCATAAAGGCAGCTTCTTTTCGTGCTGTCGAAAGCAGCTTTGAAATCGACAAAGAGGTGGCTCGATAGAACCTTATATGCGATGTTGTAGAGAATACCTCCACAAATATGGCCATGATGAGGTAGAAATAATCTCACGATTTTAGAAACGGAAATTTCTGAGAAAATAATGTCAGATAACATAGTACCGTATAAGCTGCGGTTAAAGCAGGCTGCTTAGGTTATTCAGCCAAACCAGTTCGAAAATCCTTGTGAAGTTTTAGTCAGTAGGCTTAGCTTACTCTGCGATGTAATGCTTAATCGATAGTTCCGAAGAGCAATTTTTATTAAATCTATGTGTGGTTTATTGCGATGTATTTTTTAGTGGGTTAAAGTTCAACACTACTGTTGTAAGGGCAACAGTGTCTTTTGATGATTTTTTTTACATCTCGTCATAAAACAAAAAAAATACATATATAAAAGTGCAGTGCAGTGACCCCAAAGTAAGAAAAAAAAAGCAAAATAGAACGCAACATCTAAAAGAGTGAAGTGTTATGACATAAACAATATACGTACACTTACCACAACATATTCCACTCTTTAACATAAAACAGCAAACAGACACGTTACAAAAATTAAAACCAATAAATAAAACAGGCGCGAAACTAAACCAATCTACAAACAAATCCAAATGGGAGAAAAAAAAATAACAAGAAACAACAACTCACTTGGACACGCACTAAGAAAGGAGGCCACTGATAGCAAAACCAAAAGTAGTAGACAAGTTAAGCCAATAAATTATTATGGTCACCCACGTAACATATTTTGACTCAGACGATTATCCCATCATTATATTTAAGTAAATAGTTAACGGCTTCGCGAGCACTTGCAATGCAAAAGTACGTTAAATGCTGGGAGAGCGGTATGTGTTGCTGGCAGCGGAGATAGAGCGCCCGCTGGCCTTATGGCGAGTCGTTCTAATTGGAATAAAGTATTAGAGAGTGCGCAAGCGGTATCTTATTGGATTATTATTGGCTGGAAATACTATGAATTGCAGCGGAGAGTGGGCAACGGAAAATGAGCAGTGGTAGCTTTAAGGTATTCTAATTATAATTAAGTCTTTTTTTCTGTTTGCGACAACTGGACTAATAAGATGTATCACCAATGCACAAAGTGGTAATTGGTTAATAAATTTTTGTAAACCAAATAAAATTGTTTAATTGGCGCCCAACGTGGGGCCGGGTAAATTATAAAAATCAACAAAGTTTATTGGATCCTGATTAAGAAAAACCAGCACCAAACGAAGCAATTGAATCAGAATCCAAAACGAATGCATGTGCTTTATCTACGCAGCTTATATCGACCTCGAACGACCTTGAAAGAAGGAGAAACAGCGGAGACAACTGAAGCAGCTTATAATATTCAATGTACATAAGTGAAATGCTCAGTGCCCTTATTGTAATAATTAGAAAATCATATTACCTACATTTTTAATAAAATTTAATAAAAATATATAGCAAGAGCTATTTTTTCACGTGTGGTACCTTCTTTTAGTGAGCGTATCTAAACTTGTTAAAGCATTAGTAAAATTCAATAGAAATAAAAGTAGGTGCATTTTTTTTTTTTCTCGATTAAATCAGCCTATTTCTTTCAACCTGTTCGCCTTTTCAATTCATTAGCTTAACAAGATAAGAAAAAAATGCACATGAATGCCAATGAACTTCAAACCGTTCTTGCAGCAGCGATATCGGCTGCCTTAGCTACGTAGAAACAAGATTTTGAAAGGAAATTACAAGAAATTACAAATAAATTTACGACAACATTGACTGCCATCTTTGCAGAAGTGCAGATTGTGGGTAATGTGCAATGCGATGAAACCCTCGACCTCGTCAAATCCTTGCCTGAGTTCGACGGTAAACAAGAGAACTATGTCTCATGGAGGCAAGCGGCGCACACGGCCTACAAACTGTACGAAAGGTACGATGGAAGTGCAAAACATTACCAAGCGGTCGCAATAATCAGAAATAAAGTAAGAGGCGCCGCAGATGGTGTTTTGGCTTCATTCAATACCGTGTTGAATTTTAACGCCATAATAGCGAGGCTAGATTTTACTTATGCCGATAAGAGACCGGTTTATTTGATAGAACAGGAACTGAGTACTCTAAGGCAGGGCAATCTGACGGCAATCTGATATTTCCTCGATTACTCCATTTATACACTGAGATGGGGTTAATGGTGTCGCAATTATATAATGTGGACGATACCGGATTATTTTATCGCTGCCTACCAGATAAAACATATATCTCTGCATGTAAAAAAAGTGCGCTTGGATACAAAATTCAAAAATAATGAATTTCAATTTTACTTGGTTCAAAGCTGATGGATCTCACAAATTAGTGCTCTTAGTTATTGGAAAAGTCAAAAACCCCAGGAGCTTCAAAGGTTTTAATAATCTACTTCATTACAACTTTTCCAAAAATGCTTGGATGACGTCTCGGATCTTTCATGATTAGTTTCACAAGATATTTACTAAGGAAGTAAGAGAAAATAATTGTGTGTTTAATTTCTTTATTTTTAAAATATTTCTTTGTTTACAGGTCATCCAGTTTTTTCAAAAAAATAACTTGCCTCCGAAGGCTCTTTTGCTTATTGATAACTGCTCCCCGCATGCACCAATTGAGCATCTTCAAAGCAAGGATGACAACATACTGGCATATTTCTTGCCGCCAAATGTCCCCAATGGATCAAAATCCCATAAAGTTAACAAAACTTGTTTACAGAAGTAAGTTACTTGCTCCAATAATTGCTGGAGGTGGTGCACTGAAAAGTCTGTTGAAATCCCATTCCATCCGAAAGGCAATAATATTTCTGAAACAAGCTTGGGATGAGATAACGCAAAAATGAGAACTGGAATGCAGCTCTCCAAATAAATCAAACTCTTTTAGCGGAAATTGATCCAAACAGTTTCATGTGTATTGATGACATCGAGAAATAGAGTGAAGATGAGTTTGAAGACGGAACTGGTTATGACCTAAGTAGCGGTGATGAGTTTTCTGATAGCAGTGAAGACGATGTTGTTGATGACACACCAGTTATTTCAAATGCTATAGCTATTAAGCGCTAACAATTTAATAAATCGGTGCAACAAGAGTGAATTGTCTTCCAGTAAGCACATGGCCAATCTTTTGGTCCTCCGTAACAATATTGTTATATCGGATTTAACGAAACCACAAAAAAAAAAAATATTACTGATTACATGTCAAACAAAAATTAATTTTGAGCTGAGCCCTTATACTGAATTTTTAATTAATTTCTGAAATTATAAGTTGTTTTTTTTTTTTAATAATTGTTATGTAATGGAACTGAATTGTTATGTTTTTAAATAAAATAAGAAAATAAAAAAAAAAGAAATCGGAAATTAGAACTACCCCAAAAACAAAGTGATTCTAATTTCCGAGCGTCTACTGTATTAGAATCAAAAAATTTAAAAATACAAATGAATAAATGTAATTTTCTGAAAAAGGAAACAGAATTTTTAGGACATATTCTAACAAAAGATGGTATCAAGCCTAATCCAAATAAAATCAAAGTAATAGAAGAATTAGAATTACCAAAAACGGAAAAACAGATTAATAGCTTTTTAGGTATAACAAGTTATTATAGGAAATTTGTCAAGGACTATGCAAAGGTAACACAACCAATTACAAAATATTTAAAAAAAGAAGTCCGAATTAATATAAAAGATCCTTCATATATAGAAGCATTCGAAAAACTTAAACGATTAATAAGCTCACATCCAATTTTACGGTATCCAAATTTTGAAAATTATTTACATTAACTACAGATGCATCAAATTATGCAATAGGAGCATTTATATCTCAAGAAGGACACCCAATATGTTATGCATCAAGAACCTTAAATAATCATGAATGAAATTATTCAGAAACTGATAAAGAATTTTTAGCAATTATTTGGAGCGTAAACTACTTTAGACCATATTTATACGGTAGAAAATTTAAGATCGTAACAGATCATCAACCAATTAAATATTTACATTCAAAATATAGAGGGAAAGACATGTCACCAAAACATCAACGATGGTTGTTAAAATTAGGTGAGTATCAATTTGACATCGAATATATTAAAGGAAAGAAAAACAGAATAGCAGATTTTCTTAGCAGAATACAGGATAATGAAAATGAGATAAAAGAAAATGAGGATGAAATTTCAGAGCATGACCTAAATATAGTAAACAATTTAGATGACGATACATCAATGCAGACAATACATCCAGCAGAAGAAAATTTACAAGATAATTTTTATATAAAGGAAGAGATAGTTAATAAATATAAAACTCAAATCATTTTGACAAACAACAAAACAGAAGAACTAAAACAGATACATAGAAAAAGAATTATTTTTATTTCAGAGGATTATTTCGATAGTTTGAGTGAAATATTTAAAAAATATATAACAAAAGGAAAAGTAGGAATTTATTCGGAATTATCCGAGCGACAGTACAACATAGTACAAGAGAAACTGATAGAAATGTTTTCAAATAATAAACAATTAGAACTTATAAAGAGCACAATGAGCGCACAGGATATAGAAACAGAAGGGGAAGTGGAACAAATTTCGCTGTATCATATTAGAGAAAGTATGCATTCCGGCATACAAGAAACAAATAATCAACTTAGAAATAAAATTTATTTTAAATTAGGAGAGTTAATTCAAATAGTAATTAACCAATGCGAAACATTTCAAGAAGTAAAATATGATAGGAAACCTATTAAACAAAATTTTTTTCATACAGAAACGCCTACGAAGAATAACGAAATAATCCACATAGACGCCAATGTAATAAAAAGATTCCATTTTTTAACAATTATAGATCAATTTTCCAAATATGGAGTAGCATATCCTTTAACTGATAGAAATCATATTACATTCATCGAACAATTGGAAGACTATTTTACCAAAATAGGAAAACCGTTGAAAATAGTAGCTGACAATGAATTTAATGCTACAAGAATTAAGAAATTTTTAAATAATGAAAATATAGAACTCCATTTAACCAAACCCAACAGTCATACGGGTAATGCAGACATTGAAAGATTCCATAATACAATTTCAGAAAAATTTAGAATGTTATATAAATTAAATAAAAATGCATCAGTTAAGCAGCTAATTCAAAAAGCTATTAGGAATTATAATGATAGACAATAAAATTCACACCCAACGAGGTACATAACAATAAAATAGATAAAGAGATAGTAAGAAAAAATTTAGAACAGCAAAAAGAAAAGACAATCAACAAAATAAATAGGAACACGGAAGATTATACAGAACAAAGAACTGAAGGTTAATAAAAAATTATAAAGCAGTTAGGTACAAGGAACAGCTTAAATATAGAAAACAAAACTTAGAAAAAATCCACACTAGTAATATAAAAAGACCTTTAAAATTTACAGATTTGGATAATGTGGACAATAATAGCTTTAATGACGCAACATGGTAACGGAACAATAGATTTGACAGAAATAAAGGAACCGTAATTGTAAATAATATTTGGAATAAAAATACCAACAAATTTTTAAAATGTAAAAATACGAAAAATTATTCCAATACCTAACAGAGAAAATAAAATTTTTACCTACAAAAATAAAACATTAATATTTGAAGATAATAAATCATTAGAACAAATGAAAATAAGCAAACATTGTATTTTAAGAAATAATTTTAATCTTGTAAAATCTAAACAACTCGAAATAATACAATTAAATGTGAAAACGGTTCTTGTTAAAAATGCAAACACTTTAAAAATTAATAATACATGTAATCAAGAATTACCATTAATAAGTGGAAACTATATAATAAGGTTTAATAATTGTTCAATTAAAATTAATGACTATTATTTTTCAAATTTTGTCGAATATATAAAAGAAAATATTGGAACATTAAAATATAAAGACAGTCAGAATTTCACGAAAAAATTACTTTTGACGAAATTGTAGAGGAACATAAATCAAATATAGAAAATATTTTTAAATTGAAAATACATACGAAAATATCTCATATTTGCAATATATTAAGCAAAATTACTATTATATCAGTAGCGATTGTCATTATCAAAAAACACAAATATATAAAAATAATATTAAATAAAAGAATCCAGGAGAATTCTACTATAAAGGGGGGAGTAGTTACATGTACGAGTACGTATGTAAAAACACCTGGCAATGCATTTGATAAATACGATGAACTGTTAAAGCAAATTGCAACATAACACCATTTCGCCAACAACGTCACCTCGTTGCAATCTAATTTGATTTGATCAGATTGAAGAAGTCGCACGATAGGGAATCGCCTTGTCTGAAACCTCGTTTGTTATCGAACGGCTCGGAGAGGTCCTTCCGGATTCTGACGGAGCGTTTGGTGTTGCTCAATGTCAGCATACACAGCCGTATTAGTTTTGCGGGGAAACCAAATTCAGACATCGCGGCATAAAGGCAGCTTCTTTTCGTGCTGTCGAAAGCAGCTTTGAAATCGACAAAGAGGTGGCTCGATAGAACCTTATATGCGATGTTGTAGAGAATACCTCCACAAATATGGCCATGATGAGGTAGAAATAATCTCACGATTTTAGAAACGGAAATTTCTGAGAAAATAATGTCAGATAACATAGTACCGTATAAGCTGCGGTTAAAGCAGGCTGCTTAGGTTATTCAGCCAAACCAGTTCGAAAATCCTTGTGAAGTTTTAGTCAGTAGGCTTAGCTTACTCTGCGATGTAATGCTTAATCGATAGTTCCGAAGAGCAATTTTTATTAAATCTATGTGTGGTTTATTGCGATGTATTTTTTAGTGGGTTAAAGTTCAACACTACTGTTGTAAGGGCAACAGTGTCTTTTGATGATTTTTTTTACATCTCGTCATAAAACAAAAAAAAATACATATATAAAAGTGCAGTGCAGTGACCCCAAAGTAAGAAAAAAAAAGCAAAATAGAACGCAACATCTAAAAGAGTGAAGTGTTATGACATAAACAATATACGTACACTTACCACAACATATTCCACTCTTTAACATAAAACAGCAAACAGACACGTTACAAAAATTAAAACCAATAAATAAAACAGGCGCGAAACTAAACCAATCTACAAACAAATCCAAATGGGAGAAAAAAAAATAACAAGAAACAACAACTCACTTGGACACGCACTAAGAAAGGAGGCCACTGATAGCAAAACCAAAAGTAGTAGACAAGTTAAGCCAATAAATTATTATGGTCACCCACGTAACATATTTTGACTCAGACGATTATCCCATCATTATATTTAAGTAAATAGTTAACGGCTTCGCGAGCACTTGCAATGCAAAAGTACGTTGAATGCTGGGAGAGCGGTATGTGTTGCTGGCAGCGGAGATAGAGCGCCCGCTGGCCTTATGGCGAGTCGTTCTAATTGGAATAAAGTATTAGAGAGTGCGCAAGCGGTATCTTATTGGATTATTGTTGGCTGGAAATACTATGAATTGCAGCGGAGAGTGGGCAACGGAAAATGAGCAGTGGTAGCTTTAAGGTATTCTAATTATAATTAAGTCTTTTTTTCTGTTTGCGACAACTGGACTAATAAGATGTATCACCAATGCACAAAGTGGTAATTGGTTAATAAATTTTTGTAAACCAAATAAAATTGTTTAATTGGCGCCCAACGTGGGGCCGGGTAAATTATAAAAATCAACAAAGTTTATTGGATCCTGATTAAGAAAAACCAGCACCAAACGAAGCAATTGAATCAGAATCCAAAACGAATGCATATGCTTTATCTACGCAGCTTATATCGACCTCGAACGACCTTGAAAGAAGGAGAAACAGCGGAGACAACTGAAGCAGCTTATAATATTCAATGTACATAAGTGAAATGCTCAGTGCCCTTATTGTAATAATTAGAAAATCATATTACCTACATTTTTAATAAAATTTAATAAAAATATATAGCAAGAGCTATTTTTTCACGTGTGGTACCTTCTTTTAGTGAGCGTATCTAAACTTGTTAAAGCATTAGTAAAATTCAATAGAAATAAAAGTAGGTGCATTTTTTTTTCTCGATTAAATCAGCCTATTTCTTTCAAACTTTTCACAGCGTTTTGATGAAAATGGCAAAGGTCAAACTATGGAAAAAGTAGTGGCTGAGAGCAGCAATAATCAGTTAGCCAATTCAGGCGGTCAAAAAAACCCACATTTCCAAAGCAATAACAATAGGCAACAGAAACGCAGCTTTAATTACAATAGTAGACAAGAAAAACCAGAGCCGATGGATATAGATCCATCTATATCCTGATTACGTCGGTCAACCAACTACGAGTCGCAAAATCCACCGAAACTAATAACTTTCAAAGCTCCAGGCAGAGGCTACTTAATACTGCTTATCACGGTCAACAGTTTAAAAGACGCCCCGAACCGACAGGATTACTGGACCAAAAGTTCAAAGGATAAATCACCTTTCACAAGATAAAGCTGAAAAAAACTGCTACGATAACATAGTGGAGAATGAAGTCGGAGATATTGAAGAAGAAATAAATTTTTTAGGGAAAGCACCCTACTCCCTTGGATTAGAAGATCAAAAGGAACTGAGGGAAGGGGTATAAAAATGTTAATTGATACAGGAGCTTCAAAAAGCTATATTAAACCCTTTATCGAACTGAAGGGGATCGTATCACTCGTTAAACCAATTTTATTCCGATCAATACACGGAGAGACGAAAGTAAATAAGAAATGCACAATAAATATATTTAGTGTAAATTCCGACTTCATTATTTTACCTAATTTGCTAGCATTTGATGCCATAATTGGGCTTGACCTGCTAAAGCAGGTTAACGCCATTGTAGACTTAAAAAAGGGCGTAATTAGTCATGATTTTGGAACTGAAAAGTTATTATTTGTAAAATGCGAAAGCATAAATGTTATTAAAATACAACAAGACAATGTAGCCCTCGCTGTAACAAAAGATTTTTTAAATATGATCAAGAAAAGATCTAATGTTTTTGCCAATCCAAATACGCCTCTACCTTTTAATACAAATGTTGTTGCAACCATTCGCACGAAACACGAGGAACCCGTCTACTCTAGGTTATACCCATACCCAATGGGGGTTGTAGACTTTGTGAATAAGGAAGTAAAAGAACTCTTGCACAATGGAATTATTAGGCCTTCTAGGTCCCCTTACAATAACCCGATTTGGGTCGTGGACAAAAAGGGACTCGATGAGCTAGGCAACAAAAAGAAACGTATGGTAATCGATTTTAGGAAACTAAATGAAATTACCATTGACGACAAGTACCCCATACCAAACGTTATGTCCATTTTATCAAACATGGGTCAGTCACAGTACTTTACAACCCTCGACTTGAAATCAGGGTTTCATCAAATCGAGCGAGACAGAGAGAAAACAGCCTTTTCCGTAAACAGCGGAAAGTATGAATTCTGTGGGCTACCATTCGGTTTAAAGAACGCGCCTAGCATATTCCAAAGAGCGATAGATGATGTACTTAGGGAACAAATAGGTAGAAGCTGTTATGTTTACGTAGATGACGTGATAATTTTCTTACCTACGAAAGAACAGCATGTAAAAGACATAGACTGGGTTTTAAAAACCTTATGTGATGGTAACATGAAGGTCTCAGTAGAAAAATCCAATTTCTTCAAAAGCGAAACTGAGTACCTCGGATTCGTAGTGTCAAAGCATGGCATAAAGACATGCGCAGACAAGGTTAGCGCTATTCTAAATTTCCCGGCTCCGGAAACATTGTATAGTCTCAGATCGTTTATAGGATTAGCCAGCTACTACAGGTGTTTTGTGAAGGACTTCGCCAGTATAGCCAAGCCTTTAACTGACATTCTGAAGGGTGAAAATGGAAGGGTCAGTGCTAATCAATCTAAAAGAGTGAAAATATTTTTAAATCCAAAGCAACTCCAAGCATTTGATACTTTGAAGCAGATTTTGGTGTCGGAAAATGTGATGCTCGACTATCCTGATTATAAAAAACCGTTTGATTTGACGACGGACGCTTCCAACCATGGCTTGGGTGCTGTTCTGTTACAAGAAGGTAGGCCCATAACCATGATATCTAGAACCTTAAGGGATCAAGAGCTTAGCTTTGCAACAAACGAAAGAGAACTTCTGGCCATTGTCTGGGCTTTAAAGAGCCTTAGAAACTACCTTTATGGTGTACGACAATTAAATATTTTTACTGATCAGCAGCCTCTGACGTTTGCAGTTTCAGATAAAAATTCAAATGCAAAGCTTAAGCGTTGGAAAGCGTTCATCGACGAACACAACGCCAAATTATATTATAAACCCGGAAAAGAAAATTACGTCGCCGATGCTCTGTCGTGTCAGCCACTGAACATAATAGAAGATTCAAATTCAAACTCAGCAACGATTCATAGCGAACGGTCATTAAGTTATACCATAGCGGCAGTTGAAAGGCCGGTAAATTGCTTAAAAAATCAAATAATTATTGAAGAAGCTGAAATACCATCGAAACGAACATTTATTATTTTTGGAAACAGAACCAGGCATATTATTCAGTTTAGGGATAAAAACACGCTTTTAAAAATTATTCATGATCTTGTGAACCCCAACGTGGATGCTATCCATTGTAGTTTATCTGTTTTAGCATATATTCAACATGACAAAGTAAAAATATTTCCGAATATGAAATTTAAATACGCAAGAATGTTTGTAACAGATATCTTTGACCCTAATGACCAGCTTGAGATTATAGTTACGGAGCATAATCGCGCACACCGCGCGGCACAAGAAAATGTCAAGCAGATTTTAAAAGACTATTTTTTCCAAAACTAGAGAAAAAAACAAAGGAAGCAGTCGGAAACTGCAAAATATGTTCTAGGGCAAAGTATAATAGGCATCGCCAAAAACATAAAATATCCCAAACACCAATCCCGTCATATGTGGGAGAAATCTTTCACATTGACATTTTTTGTACAGACTCGAAATATTTTTTAACTTGTTTGGACAAGTTTTCCAAATTCGCAATTGTTCAAGCGATACAATCTAGAACAATCGTGGATATAAAACCTCAACTTATACAGTTTTTGAACGTTTTTCCTAAAGCCACAGTTATTTACTGCGATAGTGAGAAATCATTGAACTCAAATACCGTCAGATATCTTCTTGCCAACAGTTTCGGTATTCAAATCGTAAATGCTCCACCTCTTCACAGCACCTCCAATGGCCAAGTGGAAAGATTTCACAGTACATTAGTAGAGATAGCTAGGTGCATGAAGCTAGAGAGGAGCATTGACGACACAAAAGATTTGATATTGCTTTCAACCATAGAATATAATAAAACAATACATTCTGTAACAAACAAAAGACCAGTCGACATATTTCGACCCGCTACAGAAGGTATAAATAATGATATATCGGCCCGTATTAGACAGGCTCAGCAATACGAATTAGAAAACCATAACAAAAACAGAACAGAACGTACATTTAGCGTAGGTGATAAGGTTATGGTAAAACGAAATACTAGGCTAGGAAATAAATTAACCCCTCTTTACGAAGAACAGATCGTAGAAAAAGATTTAGGAACTGCAGTTCTTATTAAAGGGAGGGTGGTCCATAAGGACAATTTGAAATAGACCTTCTTTTTGATAAAGCTTTCATATAATCTTAAGCTTAAAGTTTAGACCCGCCACTTGCATTTAATCGAAGGCCTATATTTAATTCAAGGTATTATTGTATATTGTAATTTCGAACTGAGCATATCACAAATAATTAAATAGTTATTTAAGTTTAACCATAATTATTTCATATTTTATTTACAAAATTGCTAAAACATATGTAGCTTATCAGTACTTAGTATTAAGAAAGTAGTTTTTAATAGGCAGAACATTGAGTTACCACTCGCTCCAAAATTAAAGCAAAATTTTCATCCACAAACTATGAGTGCAGTTTATAACGTGCTTACATACATTAAATATAAAGGATCGAGGACGCTCCTCACTAAGAGGGGGAGGAGTTAAGCCAATAAATTATTATGGTCACCCACGTAACATATTTTGACTCAGACAATTATCCCATCATTATATTTAAGTAAATAGTTAACGGCTTCGCGAGCACTTGCAATGCAAAAGTACATTGAATGTTGGGAGAGCGGTATGTGTTGCTGGCAGCGGAGACAGAGCACCCGCTGGCCTTATGGCTAGACGTTCTAATTGGAATAAAGTATTAGAGAGTGCGCAAGCGGTATCTTATTGGATTATTGTTGGCTTCAAATACTATGAATTGCAGCGGAGAGTGGGCAACGGAAAATGAGCAGTGGTAGCTTTAAGGTATTCTAATTATAATTAAGTCTTTTTTTCTGTTTGCGGCAACTGGACTAATTGGTTAATAAATTTTTGTAAACCAAATAAAATTGTTTAATTGACATACACCGCTACTTGTCCCCACAAAAACCAGGAACAAAAAAAAAAGACCCTTGAAGCGAGTCAAAGTAAGTGTATTGTTTTCATTTTTTATACCATATATGTATGTTTGTACTGGTAAAAGCAGAAAAACCCGTTTAAACAGTTTCAAAGCACCTTAACAAAACGTAAAGAAATATCTGTATTCTTATTTCTCCAACATCTTACCGAAGGAAACGCAATAAACAAAAAAACGAAATTCAAAAAAAAAACGATTAAAAAACACAAATCATGTTACTAAAATATTATTGCTGTCTTTTCCTACGGTCTTACATTTGTGTATATGCGTAAAATACGTAAGCTAAGGCAGAATTATAACAAATGCTACACTCTAAAGCGAAAAATAAAAACAAAAGAAAAAACGGACAAAATACAAACATACATATATTCTATCGCATTTACATAAATAGACATATATACATATATAAAAGTCGTAAATATAAGTGCAGAGGGTAAAAATACCTGCGCTCTCTTTGGTAAAATTCACGTTAGAAATATTGGGAAACGAATATATATAGTATAACTATAAGGTCTGTCGCAGAAGAAACAGAACCCTTTAAATATAACTGTTTCTGGTGGGCGCCACCTATTGGTGGGTATATGAAATAAAAAGTTTGATATCTTGTTGACATTTCGTAAAAATTTTAAGACAATTGGATAACTACAATCGATGTTATCGATCAAAAAGTGACAACAGCTTTTGGTCATCAGTCGTAAAATGCATTTTGTACAAAGAGCAAATATTAAATTTTGTTTTAAACTTAGGAAAACGTTTACTGAAACATTTCAAATGATGAAAAAAGTTTATGGTGATCAGTGCCTATTCCGAAGTAATGTGCATGAGTAGTTTAAGCGATTCCAAGAAGGTCGTGAGGACCTTCGTGACGATCAGAAGTTACCGAAAAAAAGTCGTCTTCAGAAGTCAAAAATAAAATAAAGACAATGATTTGTTTTTACGATTCCAAGGGTATTGTATACCGAGAGTTCATCCCACCTGGCCAAACGATTAATGCTGTGTTTTACCTTGTTGTTATGAAGCGTTATTTGTCACGCATTCTTCGTGCTCGACCACAATACCGTGAGGCAGGGTCCTGCGGCTGTTGCACAATAATGCGCCGTGTCATCGGTCGACGCTTGTCACCGATTTTTGACAAAAAACTCCATATTAACCATTAATCACTCACCCTACTTCATCATCTGATCTGGCACCCTGTGATTTTTACCTATTTGGAAAACTTCATTTGCCCATGAAAGGATACTGATTTCAGGACATTTCAGCTATCCAAAAGGCGACGACCGATATTCTTAACAGCATTCCGAAAAATGACTTTAAACACTCATTTGAAATGCTAATAGACTGGGCTAAGCAAAGCACAAGGAAACTGCTTTGAATAAAAAAATATAACTTTTGAAAAATATTAATTTTTTGTTGTGTTTTTAAACAGTCCTGTTTCTTTTGCGACAGACCTTGTATATATATAGGTACGGGCATACGGTACACGTTCAGCATATGCTATTTAAACGGAGCTGGTAAATTACTGCTATAATAAAACCAACAAAAATAACGCGGTTTAATACAAAGATTCACCACACTTACGATACATAAATATCGCTTCAAAATCCACATTGGCATACATCCCGCAATACCTCTTGTTCTTTGACCGACAAAAACAAACAGAATTGCATATAAAAGCGTTATAGATACATACACTACTGTGCCCAAAAAAAAAGGTGAAATTTTAATTTAAACTGCGCGCGTCGAAGGATTTGTAGAATTGTTGTTTTTTTAGGTTGGTAGTACTGTCAGTCACATTTATGTCAAATTTCATGTCAAAATATTCATTAGTGTTTGAGATACGTGTCGTTTTGTGAGCTGCTTAAAGTGAGTTTTTCGTTTTATGCGATGTCGAAATTTGTTGAGCAAAGAATTTGCATTAAATTTTGTTTACGGAATCAATTTTCTGCTGCGGATACGTTTAGGATGGTGCAGAAAGCCTTTGGTGATTAAGCTATGTCTAAAAAAATGTTTGCAAGTGGTATAGTGAGTTCCAAGCCGGCCGTGAACGTGTCGAAGACGAAGAGCGTTTAGGGCGATCATCAACCTCAACCGACAAAGCTCACGTTCAACAAATCAAAGATTTGGTGTTGAAAAACCGTCGGTTAGCATTTAGAGACCTTGCTGATGAAGTTGGCATATCGAAAGGCTCAGCCAATACAATTTTGAAGGATGTTTTGGGTGATTGATACCGAAAACATTGAATTTTTTGGAAAAAAAAGGCGTCGCGTTGAAGTGTGTAAAACAATGCTTTCTGACAACCGGGGTGTCGTGAAATGCATTATAACTGGCGATGAGACTTCGATCTATATTTACGACCCCGAAACAGCCGATCAATCGAACGAATATCATGCCAAAAGAGAGCCGAGACCAAAAAAATCGCACCAAAGTCGCTCAAAAATCAAGGTCATGTTGACTGTTTTCTTGGATTATCGTGGTGTTGTGCATTATGAATTCCTTTCAACCGGTCAAACAGTCAACAAGGAAAATTATTTGAACGTTATGCGTCGTTTGCGTAACGCTATCCGCCTCAAAAGGCCGGAATTGTGGAAAGACAATTCTTTACACCACGATAATGCACCATCTCATACTGCCCTCATAATTCGTGACCATTTCGCCAAAAACTCAACCCATATCGTACCGCAACCAGCGTATTCACCTGATCTGGCGCCGTGCGACTTCTGGCTGTTCACCAAGCTCAAAAGACCGCTCCGGGGACACCGTTTTTATACGATAGAGGGGATTCAAGACGCAGCGTAGACGGAACTGAAGGCCATCCCGGAAAGTGACTACAACCAGTGTTTCGAAAATTGGAAAATCCGTTGGCATGAGTGCATTGCATTGGGAGGGGATTACTTTGAAGGGGATGAAATTGACTTGGAAGAATAAATAAAGAATTTTCAAAATAAATACAATGTCACCTTATTTTTTGGGCACAGTACAGGGGCAAGTGCAGGGATCTCTAAACGAGCTTTCATTAGCACATAATATAATTAAAAAAGATACGCTGTATATATACATTTATATACAACTATGGACACCTAAATTTTTTTATTTTTTTTTTTTTCAAACTTATTTTATTTATTGGATCTGCTTTTTCTTAAAGCCTAACAATAAGTTATAAAATCTTAAATGTATTTAAAATGTAGACAGACTCAAGCAAGTGATTGAGCTGTTTTGGTGATACGTCGCTCTTTAATACACAGGCATATCTCTTCTTTTCAGTCGTGTTTGATCGCAGGAATGTACCAAAGCGTAAGCCAAAGGGTTTGGGTGATTTCGGAGTTTAGTTATATATTTGATTCTGTTATCTTCTACTTCTTTCTTTACCAAAAGAATATCAAGATCTTCGTGGATATTTTCGTTTCGCATGTACCATGGCGTACACGTGATTATTTTCAGCATTTTTGATTGGAACCTTTGTAATATATCAATATTAGTTACATAGGTCGTACCCCACAGTTGAATGCCACACATCCAAATCGGCTTTATGATCGCATTATATAAGAGCACTTTGTTGTCTAGACTAAGTTTGGAGTTTTTATTTAAAAGCCAATTTAAATTTGCAGCTCTTATATTCATACATGTTATTTTACTAGAGATATGTTTTCTCCACGTGAGCCTTCTATCTAGGTGAATACCAAGATATGTTACTTCGTTCGCTTGGGGTACTAAAATATTGTTTATTTTTACTACCGGGCACATTTTTGGTCTAAGCGAAAATGTAGCTTGCTTACATTTCTGTTTATTTACATTTATTCGCTAGTTTGCTAGCCATTCTTCGATAGAACTTAAATGCTCCGCTGATAATCTTGATGCTAAAATGTGGCATTTGTTACGGCTCACTATAGCTGAATCGAAAATCTGCTGTATATATGATGTATAGTGTTGGGCCTGCCCTGGGATACACCAGCCCTTATCAGTCGTTCATCAGATATGAAATTTCCAACTTTTACCATAAATTTTTATACAACGCTAAAGGTAGAATTTTTTCTAATCTAAGCCTGAGCTACATCTAGAAATATTGCGGAACAGTACTCCCTGTGCTCAAATGCTTTCCTTATCTCGTTAGTAGTTCTTTTTACTTGTTCTATAGTGTCATGTTTGGCACGAAATCCGAGTTGACGGACAGTGTTGCCTTTTGAAAGACAGGGTAGAAGACTGATTGGTCTGTATGAAGACGACAGCGTTAAACTTTTCCCAGGTTTACCTATCAAGATAATCTGCGACTTGGGTAGTATCCGAAACTAATAATTGCATTAAAAAGCAAAGAGAGCACCTCTATAGCAATAATTGGTAACCCAATTAGCATTCTTGGGGAAATATTATCATATCCCGGCGACTTTTTTGGATTAAGTTCTTTAATGATACCATTAATTTCAGAAGGTGAAGTCTTAACAGACTCGAGCTACTCTTTAGCTGTGTTGGGTAAGATGGACAGCTTAAAGTTGTTCTTTGGGTTGAAATACCTTTTCTAGGTGATTTGCAAAGCAATTAGCCTTTTCCTCGTCACTTCGAGCTCAATTTCCACCCAGGTCTCGTATAGGGATGTTGGAGTCGTTGGTGGCTTCATGGACTTTTGGGCTTTCCAAAGGGAATTTTGCTTGTTTGAATTCGGACACAGCTTCTTTATATACATTTCAGTGTTCAATTCTCCCCTCAGCGCTTTTTTCAATTTACGTACAGCAGATTTTAATTGAAGCTGAGTGGAAGGGGAACGATTTGTCTGCCATTCATGTCTTGCACGCCTTTTTTCATTTACAAGCATTTCTATTTCTCTGTTACAGATTTTTCTGTAACCAAACGGCTTATAGCTTTTGTTTTGTGTGTCTAGGACATCGGCGCTGGTTATTATATTATTGACTTCTCTTATGCTTTCGTCAATATCTCTTCCTGTATTTATTTTGTACTCAATATTAATATGGCTACTGACGTATTTTTTATATTTTACCCAATTCGTTTTATAAGAAGTTAGAGCCACTTTTGGATTAACGAATATGGGTTGTTCACACAACTATATTTGTACAGGAGAGTGATCAGAAGATAGATCAGTCCATGTATCAGCTGTTATGTGCGATTTATCTATACTTTTAATTACGGCAAAATCAATTAAATCTGGTATTTTCTTACGATCACTAGGCCACTATTTGTCCTACCAGGAGATATTATTTCAAGGTCCTTTCGGATTAATATGACGTGAGCGCCAGTAAGTGTGTTTTGCGTTGTAATCTCCACCTGCTAGAAATCTTTGACCTAGTGTTCCAAAAAAGTCTTTAAATTCGATTTCTGTAATTTTAAAACGAGGTGGACAGTATATAGCCGTAAGGTTTAAGTCACGACCCCGATTTTTTAGTGATATTGTTGTAGCTTATAACTGCGGTGTAGCATGAGAATCCAGAGCATAGTGGCTTAAACGATTTCTAATCAACACTGCCATGCCACCATGCGATTTTCCATCAGGATGATTTGTAACAGAAAGTCTAAATTCCGGTATATTGAAATTATTTTTATTTGTTAGATGAGTTTCTGAAATAAGCATTACACCTATATTCTTTTCAGACAGAAATCTGATATCTAATTTATGTTGGTTAACATCGTTAGCATTCCATATACAGATGTTTAGTATGCTCATTTTTTACTTAATAAATTTTGCAGCATTTGATTAGACATAAATTGTGTCATACTCTGTGTAAGATTTATAATCATAGTTTCAATACCTCCATTGAAAGGATTTTGCGGCAGTTGCATTTGCACAGTGCTGCCTTTCACTACATTTGCATAGCTTCCTTGCATATTATTATTGTTAGAAGTAATAGGATTTGATATTTTTTCTGAGGTTGCTATAATTTCATTACGGGGTGTTTGTAACATTTGGTTACGACGTGCTTGAATGCCCTGTGACAACTTCGATTTCAAATCTTTATATGTATACGGGGTAACCTCTGTAGTTAGCAGTGTGATTTTCTCCACAATTGCTGCATTTTTTATTTATTTCTTTCTTTAGGGTGCATTTAGAAGTGGGATGTAAATCGCCACATACCACACAAACACTGCGGTTAGTACATTGTACCGGACCGTTTCTTTTATGTAGTTCTTCCACAGTTACTCTGCGATGCAGCAAATATTTCAAATTATGTATTGGATGTGTTTCATTTTTTTAAGTTGATTTGAGTTCGGCAACAATTCAATTTTAAACATTGGCTGTGGTAGTTTGTTTCTTCTAAATGTATTTACAACTGTTTTAATTCCAAAACCGCATTCTTCCAATGCTTCTTTGACTTCACTAGAGTCTACGGCCGACTCTATACCCTTGATTACAACAACTAGGCCCTTAGAGCTCTTCAGTTCGTACGAATAATAATTCTTGTTATTATTTGACAAAAATTTTACTATATCCATAAAACTTTTTTCAGTGTTGGACTGAATTTTTGTTTCATCTATATTGCCTTTTTTCAAAGGCACTATATGAAAGTTGTTAGTACCTACAATTTTGCTTAATTCAGCAAGGAGAGCATTACTGCTACGCTCGAGTTAATCACAATTGATTCACTTTTGTATGTAACGGGTGATTTTTTTGAGGTTAGGATTTTCATGCATTAGTATTTGACAGATTACGTGGGATTTCAGACATGGTGTCAAAGAGAAAGATGCTCAGTATGCTTTGACATTTCATCATGAATAGACTTACTAACGAGCAACGCTTGCAAATCATTGAATTTTATTACCAAAATCAGTGTTCGGTTCGAAATGTGTTTCGCGCTTTACGTCCGATTTATGGTCTACATAATCGACCAAGTGAGCAAACAATTAATGCGATTGTGACCAAGTTTCGCACTCAGTTTACTTTATTGGACATTAAACCAACCACACGAATGCGTACAGTGCGTACAGAAGAGAATATTGCGTCTGTTTCTGAGAGTGTGGCTGAAGACCGTGAAATGTCGATTCGTCGCCGTTCGCAGCAATTGGGTTTGTGTTATTCGACCACATGGAAGATTTTACGCAAAGATCTTGGTGTAAAACCGTATAAAATACAGCTCGTGCAAGAACTGAAGCCGAACGATCTGCCACAACGTCGAATTTTCAGTGAATGGGCCCTAGAAAAGTTGGCAGAAAATCCGTAACCGTAAGTGGACCCGTAAGTTGGCCACCAAGATCATGCGATTTAACGCCTTTAGACTATTTTTTGTGGGGCTACGTCAAGTCTAAAGTCTACAGAAATAAGCCAGCAACTATTCCAGCTTTGGAAGACAACATTTCCGAAGAAATTCGGGCTATTCCGGCCGAAATGCTCGAAAAAGTTGCCCAAAATTGGACTTTCCGAATGGACCACCTAAGACGCAGCCGCGGTCAACATTTAAATGAAATTATCTTCAAAAAGTAAATGTCATGAACCAATCTAACGTTTCAAATAAAGAACCGATGAGATTTTGCAAATTTTATGCGTTTTTTTTTAAAAAAAGTTATCAAGCTCTTAAAAAATCACCCTTTACTTTGCACCGTCAGAGCAAGTTCCTTTATTAATACAAAACTAAGACTAAATACATTTTGATTATTTAGTGCCATTTATACTACTTTATGGTACTAGTTTCTATTTGCTGCCTGTTATGTTATTTGAAGATAGACACACTATCTACAGTCGATTCTTTGTCGTTACAAATAGTCCCGACAGAATAGCGTGTAGGAGATAACACTTGTTATGTGTGATACCATTTCTATTTCACACCATATATTGGAATGGCTTATCACTATTTGTTTATGCGTGGTTCGACATAAACAAGAGATGTTTTGGTTTTTTTTTGAGAAATGAAACGTTCCTTAATCTCTCCTGTGTTAAGATGAAATGTCCTCATTTCCAGTCAGCTGGGCTTGGAGTCGAAGAAGTTCGATCTCGTATGTTTGGCGGAATAACCGTTCCTTTTTATCTTCTAAATGTACTCGATAGCATTCGCATAATTTTACAGCAGCATAGATTAATAAAGCTAAAGGTATTACAATAAGTATTAGGTACAATATGAACATTTCTGGTTATTCTTCAATAGGAATCATGTATTTATACATTTTTTGAATATTTGAAAATGTATAATCTGAATTGGAGGTTAATATTTTTAGAACTTCTTATTGTTCATCTTGGTGGGCATGAATCACATCTTTAATTTCCTAACGTTGATTGAAATATACCTTATTATCTAAATTAGTACTGTGATTAAATTGTAACAGGTTTGGACCGTTAACACGTTGTCCGTTCCACAGATGTTCTCCATCAATAATTATATTTCCGTGATCTAACACAATAAGTGGTCTATTATAACATTACATTTTGCCTTATTATTTTCAAGCAATGGCATGGTACAGTTGTCGGGAGACTCCTGTTTACAAATATTTAGTCCCAGATAATTTTTACATTTGGAAGTTCTTTTGAAATTCGCTTCACATTTTGCAACTTGAGAGTCCAATCGGACTTTACCGTGTTTGTATGCTAAAGGTATTAAGTTATATAATTTACAGCGATTATTTATTACGGGATATTTGTATATTGTAATTATAGCATCTTTGTACCTGCATACATGAATATCAGAATATTCTAAAATATTAATTATGGGTATGTCAAAATCTTCTATGGAGGCAATTTCTTGAATGTCTTTGAGATTAATGGTATTCGTGATTGTTCCAATTCCTTTTTTTCAAATTGACTTAATCTTCCGTTGATTATTGTTTTCTATCAACTGATTGAGTCCTGTCTTGATCTCTATAAGGTCGTCATGGTCAGGAGTACCGGTGACAAACTTGAGAATAGAACCTAAAAAGTTTAATGAGCGTTTGAGTCTACGATTAGAAGGTATAAGCTGTGTTTTAAGTGCCCTATTTTATTAATAAGAATTATTTCTTCTTTTTTTCCTGCAACGTATTTGGATTTCATGATATTCTCGTATGGTCCTAGGATAATTGACAAGTTTGCTACGTGGTACTGGTAAGACGTATTTTCAAATAGGTAGACTGGATCGGTCTCTCTTAAAACATACTTCTTGAATTTAAGATCTGTGATTAGATCAGAATGGGATATAACAAATAATAAAAATAGATTAATTAATACCGTCTCGGATCGCATTGTGTGGCTTGTTTGCGGATGTTGTCTTTATGAATAATTTTCCCTCTCGTTGTAAGGATCGTGTCCCCGCGATCTTCCTTAACTTTGTGCTGATTATATCGTTTAGCAATTTTATTCCTACGATCTGTTTTGGAATATATGATATCTCCTGGTTTACACGTATGTTTCTTCGTCCTTTGTTGTGGTATAGCAATAGCTTCTCCTGATTGTTCTGAAGGATTTCTTTAATCTCGGGATACTTTTCGCGATTAAAGCAAACTAATTCAGGTTTGAGTCCTGTAGACGAGTGAATTGTAGAATTATATTGCCGGATGGCGTTAAAAAGTTCTTCACCTGGAGTCGTATTATTTTCACTAGCTAAACTCGTCCTGATTTCAATCAACGTACTGTGCAACCGTTCTACTTGAGCGTTAGTTGTCGAGTGATTTAATGGTGTGGCAGTATGTTGTATATGTAGTCGAGTATAAATGGCCTTTGCCATGTTGCTGATAAATCCATTTTCGTTATCAGTCATTAGATGTTTTGCATTTGGATACACTTGCGTAAGTATTTCTTCAATATGTTCATGACAGTTTGCTTTAGTATGAATTTTTCGGAAATAGCAATACTTCGAATATTTGTCGGTAGAGCTTATATACATACATACAACTATTCATGTGAAATATGTCCATCTGTATATATTCTCCAGTTTTTGTTGGTATTGGTGTTTTCCCAATAGGTTGTCTGTTTGGTTGTCGTTCGTATTTGTTTGCCAAACAAATTCTCTGATGTTAGGAAAAAAATAGTTAAGCAATATTTTTTGCACATTGTTTTTATAATTTCGGTGTGCACGTCTGTGTGTTTTTTCTGCTAATTCTAATTGTTCGTTTTGGTTAATAATGTCAATTAGTAAGTTTGGTGCTATCACAAAGGTACAATTGGGAAAGTGGGAAATAATATCATCCTTAAAGTGGAATATTAACTCTTCATCTATTCTTAGTGCGTTAGTTACATTGGGTTTAGCTGCTTGTTGTAGTTTTGTTAAAAAATCTTGCTTATTTTTGTAATAAAATGTGTGACGCGTCCTACCTGGAAAAGTGGTTTGAGAGTCAATTGCCTCTTTTGTGGGTTCTAGAATAGGTATTATTGGATTTTTGAATGAGTTCAAAGGTTGTTTCACCCTCTTTATTTGGTCAGTTGGAGAGCTCTGTGCTGAATGTTGAGAACAATCTGTTGTATTGTTGATTTGTTGACGGGAGAGTGCGTCAGCTACTACATTTTGGTGACCAGGTTTGTAGACAAGTTTGGGACTAAATTCCTCAATAAAATTCTTCCACCTTTTTAATTTTGGTATTCGGGTTTTTTTCCGAAATAGAATGAATGAGTGATTGGTGGTCAGTATAAATGGTTAAATCAGTGATGCCGTATAAAAAATTGCGGAGCTTCTGTAGCGCCCACACGATTGCAAGTTCTTTTTCATTTGTGCTGTATTTTTTTTCAGTGTCGGTTAACGTTCGAGAAATAAAAGCAATAGGTTGGCAAAATTGGGAGAAAACTGCCCCAATTGCTTGGTTACTGGCATCGGTAGTTAGTTCAAATGGTTTGGTAAAGTCCGGCTGATAAAGTTCTACCTGTTCTTGCAGAGCATCTTTTATTTTTCTATGGCAGTAATTGTCGCTTCATCGAGCTTTACTTCTACTCGCGCACTTTGATTTTTTGAAATCATTCCTGAGTCACCTCGTAGGTGTATAGTTAACGGTTTAGTGATTTGTCCAAAGTTTTTTACAAATTTCCTTTAGTAGCTAGCCAAACCTAAAAATGATCTTAGTTCTTTTAAGGTTTATGGCATTGGATATTCTTTTATAGCTTGAATCTTTCTTGGATCAACCGATACTCTGTTATGTTTAATTATGTGGCCAAGGTACTCAACAGAGTCCTGGAAAAAATGCGACTTTTCGTCCGAAATTTTCAATTAGCTTCATGCAGTGCATTGACTATAGTTCGAATATGTTCTATGTATTCTTCAGGCGTAGAAGAAAATATTAAAACATCGTCTATATAAACGTAAGCAAATTTACCGATATATTGTCGCAAAATGTCGTCTATGCATCGTTGAAAGATTGACGGTGCGTTCTTAAGTCCAAACGGCATCCTAACAAACTTATACTTTGCTGCAAATGCGGTTTTTTCGCGATCTGATTCCTTTATTAAAATTTGATGAAATCCTGATTCTAAATCGATGGTCGAAAAAACTTTAGCTTTACCTAAATTTCGAACTGTCAGATTAATATCAGGTATAGGGTAGCGGTCGTTTATAGTATGCGCGTTAAGTTTTTGGTAGTCGTCCACCATTCTCCATTTAGGTCTATCATTTCCGTCTAATCCTTTCTTTGGAACAGTCCAAATAGGGGAATTGTACGGACTTTTACTCGGCTGAATTATTCCATTTTCTAAAAGCCTACCTATTTCTTTATTGACGAAGGCATGGTCTGCCACGGGGTAAGGGTATTGTTTTGTCCAAATAGGATCTTCTGTTTGAGTCCTAATTGTAGCTTGGATAGTAGTTGTGAAGGGTAGGGTGTCACTAATATTTTCATTTGCTTTCATTATTTCCTTAATTTCCTCCTCATACTTGGCATTATCTACAGTATATTAAATGAAAGGTTCCTTTTTTCCTGCTACTTTCTTCTGGTACTTTAAACTATAATCAAAGAGGTTAATCTCTCCCTTAATTAATCTGAGACCTTGTTCACCTAAGATTATGTCGAATTCTTTTAATTCGCTTATTTCAAAGAATACTAGTGATGCCCGTACATTGTGATCACTTTTTTTGAATGTATAACCGAATAGCCATGTAGAGTTTTTGTTCTAAATGGTTTTATTGATACTGATTTACCTATGTTACAGTTCTTACTAATGTAGTTATTTGTGGATCCAGTGTCCACTAGTAAAATGACGGGTGTGTCTGTTAGTCCGCATTTCGTCTGGATGCATGGCAACCCGTTTATTCGCCTAAAAAAAGTACTGCCAGATTCAAAATTTTCCTCGTAGTTGGAGATGTTAACAGATTCTATGTCAGCTTGTTCGGTTTGGTTGATACGCTGTACTTTATTGAGGTTAAAGTTTTGGGATGTTACGTTTCTCTCCCTTTTAAATGGATTTTGTTGGTGAGTTGTTGTTGGCTATTTCGCTGGACGTAGCTACCAGAATTATGTTTCCTTCTCTCTTCATATGTTGGTTGCCTTTGAGGATTAACGCGATATGCTGGTCTCAGTTGATGATTATTCCTTTGGTGATAAAAGGTGGTCTGATCTTCATGTGTCGAATCTTATCGACGGGGAACAGTGCTCTCGAAGTGTAGATCCTGATTATCATGGTAGATGGTGTAAGCAATCGTATATGCTTCACCAAGGCTCTTTGGTTTATCTGAATAAAGTATACCTCTGGTGAAGTTCCTCCGGAGTCCCATAATAAATGTGCGGATGGCGTCATCACTCACGTCTGATAATCTTCCAGCTCGCATATTATATTCCATTGTTTCTATTTTTTGTTGAATCAATGTTAAGGCTTGATGTATTTCGTCGTGGAATTCAGTGAGAGTTTTACTTCCTTGCTTTTTCTTCATCAATATTTCTTTCAGGACATGTAGTGGTCGTTTATCCGAATAGGTATAGTCCAAGCGGTTGATTATAGCACAGGAATTAAGTTGAGTTCCATTAACTGATAGAACTTTAGAAGCAGCTCCTATTATTTTTGCTCCGATTATGCATACGCAAATGTAATACTCAGGGCTGTATATAAATTTTTTTTATATTCTCCATCTGTGTCCACACCTGGGTGCGCCAAGGGTTATATTCGCCCTCTGCTCTGTCAAATGTTGGTAGGCATTTAAAAATTTCTGTGCTTATTTGGCTTGCTTGTGCGATTCGTGACTGTGTCCTTAATGCATCGAAGTCGGTTTTTAACGAATTGAGTTGAGTCGTAAGGACATCAATGTGTGCTTTGAGTGCTGCTGCTTCAGTCATCTTAATAGCTTTTGCTTCTAGTTGGAGTATATTTTTGTTGTCGTCAAAGGCTGCTTTCTTGCTGTTTGATCGAGGTGTAAACATGTAATCTTCTTTCTCAGATTACTGTTGTTTCGTTTTTGTTGGATTCGGCGCTGTCCGCTTCTTCAGGATCTGCTTTGAATCGTATGCTACTTTTACAAGCACTTTGTATCGGAAGTCCTACTTCTCAAGGTATTTTAATAATAATTAATTTATCCTTCTTTAGGATCGCGGAGTTCCTGTCTTTTCAAGGATGTCTCCTGGCCTTTTTTGATAGCAAGTAAAAATTTGCTATTCCGGTTGAGCCCCCAGTTAATCACAATTGATTCACTTTTGTATGTACTTTGCACCGTCAGGGCAAGTTCCCTTATTAATATAAAACTAAGACTAAATACATTTTGATAATTTAGTGCTATTTATACTTCTTTATGGTACTTGTTTCTATTTGCTGTCTGCTATGTTATTTGAAGACAGACACACTATCTACAGTCGATTGTTTGTCGTTACAAATAGTTCCGAGAGAATAGCGTGTAGAAGATAACACTTGTTATGTGTGATACCATTTCTATTGCACACCATATATTGGAATTGCTTATCACTATTTGTTTATGCGTGGTTCGACATAAACAAGAGATGTTTTGGTTTTTTTTTGAGAAATGAAACGTTCCTTAACTTTCACGCAAATATATTGGGGGTGGTTTGGCATTAACGACTGTGGTGGTACCCTTCGCATCGTCGTCTGAACCATTGCTTAGTATGGCAAATCTGTTGCCGTTTAGAATTTCAGGCTTTTTACTGTTTGGCGTGCCTGGTTGAAACTTTTTGGTATTGACCGCTAATTTAACTGGACCTAGTTTCCTTTTTACGTTAATATAGCGATCAATACCAGTCTGAACAGACGGCCCTTTTTTGCTTGGTACATTTTCACCTTGCATTTTGTTTTCCTTCGCGGTCCGGGTGCTTGCTGGTACCTGCATACTGGTTACTGTTAGCGCATTTGTTGTTCCCTGCTAGTTCTGCTGACTGCACTTGTTTACTTCCTCTTTCAGCTGATCGCTGCGATGATGAGCCATCGCCGTTAATTTTGTTTTTGCTAGGAGTAGCTGTTGTTGGTTCGACAAAGCTAAAGTAGGCATTTAAAGAATGCCTATGGCCTTGTTGGTGAGGCTGAGTAGCACTCATTTTCGCTTGTTTGATTGTTTTTCTTTTTTTTGTTTTTACTTTTTGTTTCGTGCACAATTTGTTTATGTTTAATTATAGCAACTTGTGTGCACTGTTTGCTATTTGTATATTTTTTTATTTAATCAATTTCTTTTTTTTTAATTTTTGTTTGTTTGCGTTTTTATCACAGAATACACGGAGCGAATTAAAAACACGTCCGTACATCCTTTTTATCTCATTTAGCCGCATACTTTTTACGAGATTCTGACAATTAGCTTAGGTATATTTTTATAATTAACCTTTGCAATTTCAGACTTGACTTCACTCCATATGTTTTCAATTGGATTTAAGTCAGGACTTTGCGCTGGCCAATCCAAAATATCTATCCTCTCTACAGGAAACCAATTTTTTACTAGCTTCGAGACGTGTTTGGAATCGTTGTCTTGCATGAATTTCCATTTAATTAGCATAGACTCAAAGCATATGGTTCCATATGGTTTTTTTATATGTGCAAATACTAAAAATTCTCCATTTTTCCATTGATTCTTACGAGCGGACCTACACTACGCCAAGAAAATGCTCTCCTAACCATAATATTTCCGCCACCATGCTTTATAGTAGTCTTCTGAGTGTAACTAAGATTATATTCTTGGCACTTATGACGATGTACAAATATTCTGCCATCTGATCCTATCCTTTTAACCTTTGTTTCGTCACTCCACAATCCTTTTTTTCAAAAATTTAAGCCTTTCTATTAATGAGCTTTGGCGAAGATCAGTCGTCTTGAGATATATGTATATACATTTCTTTAAGGAGCGATTTCTTCCTCGATATTCGTCCGAACAATTTTGCCTGACTCAGACGTCTTCTGATAAGTATAGAGGTTACTTTTAAGCCCAATGATTGGTTGATATGAGCTGCTTCCTGCCGTGATGATTTAAATGGATCATTTTTGGCGATTCTTACTATAGCTGCGTATATATACATATATACTTTTTTACGAGAAATTTCCATTAGTTTTAGCAATTTCGCCCACTTCTATTTTAGTATGCTTTTCGGGTCCCATTTTATATTATTTTTTTCACGAAAATACTTTTAATTATTTATTTTTTAACAACATAAAAAATGATGTCCTTAAATCAAAATCTGCGCGAGTACTACTTCTGCGAAGTAATCTGTGCCATTTATGTGTCCACTCAAAATCAGCATTGACTACGCGTAATTGATAACGGTAAACAAAAAGCAAAACATAACGGAATACTTGGGTAACTCTAGTACAGCAGCACCAAATTGAATGCAAAATTTTTACTTTATTCATTTATTCTCGTTTAACTATACATTTATATTCTTTACATTTAAACGAAATTCTGTTCTGAAATTCTTAGTCTAGTTTACACTTAAGACATTTTAAATTATTTCAATACATGTTCTAAATGAGCTCAGATTCCAAAGAATCTAAAGCAATACAGTCACTGAAAGATCCGAAAATGATTTTAGACGAAAAAAATCCGTGTCCGAAACTACACGCTCAAAGCAAGGTGCTACAAAACAAAAACGGGTGAAAGATATTTCATACACCAAATTTATTTCGGAGAGTGACAGTCTAATGCGCATGACAATTCTGAATCGGTATTAGAAATAATAAAGAAAATGTTGACAATTTCTGGACACGTCTCCAAGCGGATCTACCAGAAAATTTCAAATCCTCGGCCAACGCCAAATACGAAAACTGCTTAGACCAATACGAAGACACAAAAGCCATGATCTCTGCTAAACTAAAACTAATAAAATCAATTGGACCTACTGCATAACCAAAAGTAGAGCGGCCATAAAGACAAGCTCAAGAGGCATGGTGATTTTGAACAGTGGCCGTCCTTCCGAAACATGTTTACAGCCATGTACATAAACCATCCTAAATTATCACAAACGTAGATACAGATACAAAACCAAAGGTCAAGCAGGCGTAATAGTCAAACAGTTCGCCCTCAATGACGAAAATTTCAATTTTGCTTGGAGAGCTCTATAAGCACGTTACGAAAAAATTCATAAAACTTCAATCCACTGTTTCAAATTGTTTGTCGGTTCTATTGACACAGAATATTCCCACAGACAATTAGGATTCCATTCTGGTAAATATATGCACAGCTGCGTTACCTGAAAAATCGTTAAAAAATGTGGGAGCAATCGCTCTCATCGCGAAGAAAGTGCCCAACGTGGCAGCAAATGAAGGAATTTCTTACTACCCAATATGAAATTGCGGAAAGGGTAAATAAAAAATTAGTCGGAACGAAAAACGTTCAAAACGATCTCAATCGACCACACGCTAGTAGCAACAAAAATTTAAATAGAAGCTTTTTTAAGAATCAATCGTTCACATCCGAACAATATAAACAAACGTCATGCAAATTTTGTAGAGTCTCAAGCTCATATCTTGCGAGAAATTCCAAAAAATTAATATTAGCGATACAACAACAATTTCGTAAGAGCGAAAAAACTATGTACCAACTGTTTGTCACGTGCGCATATGCTCAAAGATTGGAAAACAAATTTAATTGTGTATACTGCGATAAAAGACATCATTAAATGTTACATATAACAAATTATTACAGCTCACCCCCCAATTAGCTCAAACGTAAAAGAGCAACAGATTTAGTTGCAACAACAAATTCAGAAAACTGCAAAGAACCACCATGCTGCTCAAAGGCGTGAAAAACACAAACGCCACTTAGCGAAAATCACAGCAGGGTACTACTATCCACAGCAGTCGTCTCCATCGAACACCAAGAACTGTTTAAACTCAGGGCCTTAATAGACCAAGAATCACAACGATCACTGATAGCGTCTAGGGCACAAAACAGGCTACAGTTGCTAACAAAACTAGCAACTAGTCAAAAGATTTCACACCCTAGCAGACCCAAACTGCAACACCCCCGCTCAAATAGATCTTTTATTAGGCAGCGATGTCATACCACAGATAATTCTCGAAGGTATTGAGAAAATTGCAAAAACACTTCTGGCGCCAAATACCATTTTCGGATGGGTTCTAAGTGGACTAGTTGCGGAGCCAGTCACAAAAATGACAACTCAAGTTGAGGAAATCTCAAACGAGTACCTCAAATCACAATTGAAAAAATTTTGGAAATTAGAAGAGCTCCCTCCATATGAGTCACAACCCCTGAAAATCAGTATTGTGAGGACTTTTATAAGGCCACAACTACCAGATCAGAAACTGATCGGTACGTCGTATGACTACCACATTAGCAACAATTTCCTAACTTATTAAAAAAGTAACAAAAGTAAGAGTTGTTTTTAATGCTTCGAGAACCACTAGTTCAGGGAATTCCCTACATGATATCCTATTTACGGGACCCACGCTCCAACCTGATTTAATGCTCCTAATATTAAATTGGCGTATATTCAAATACGTATTCAATGGGGACGATGAAAAGGTGTATCCGGAAATAGTCGTACATAAAGAAGAGCAAGATTTTCAACGTATTATGTTTCGAAGATCCTCCACTAGTCCACTATGCGACTTTAAATTAAAAACAATTACTTTTGACGTTAAATGTGCACCATAACTTGCCATTCGAGCACTCCACGAATTGGCAAAAAACACAGTCAGAATTTCCTCTGGTAACGGAAGTGTTAAAAACTCAAACGTATGTAGACGATATTCTGTCAGGAAGTCGCACTCTTTCACACGCATACGAATCTTTATCACAAGTATTAAAGGCCCTCGAATCCGCATGGTTTCCATTAAAAAAGATTACGGCAAATCACCCAAATATACAAAACGAACATTTTTTGGACACTAATTTCGTTATATCCAAAAAGGAAAGTATAACAAAAACTCTGAGCATCCAATTGAATGCGATATCGGACCAGTTCTCATACTTGACTCAGTCCATATCCGCATTATCCGCCATAACAAACAGATTTTATCCTCGGTGGCAAAACTTTTCGACCTCGCAGAATGGTTTTTTTTGCTTAGAAAAATGGTCCCAGATCGCAAACGATCTGAATGACATTTTGGGTAAACTATTCTCCCGAATAGAAAGTAGAATTATACGGCTTATGTGACGCCTCTGAGAAGGCAAATGCGTTTAAACATGACAAAATGCAAATTATATCTGTGGTCCAATTTCGAAATTGTATTATCCTGGTTGGAAAAACCAGCACATGCATAGACGACGCACATTTCTAATCGAGCGTCTCAAATACTTGACCTAGTGGAAACAGCCACTTGGCGACACGTAGTCAGAGCTGACAATCCTGCAGATCTAGGTAAAAGAGGCTGCAAGCCACTGCACCTTGCCACCACCACCCACTGATGATATGGCCCCCGATGGTTAATAGAATCTCCTGATTCTTGGTCACAATCACCCATGCGCAACATAATCGCCTCAGAAGGTCGAAAAAACGCCGCCTTTCATACATTATTGGATGATGCCGACATCTTTGAACGATTTTCAGCGTTTCCAAGAGCGCTCAGAGTGGTTGCTTACATGTTTAAATTTATAGAGCAACTCAAAACAAGAGTCAAGGGATTACCTAATTTCCCATGCAATACAGTGACGCACCTAGATTTACAAAAGGCAAATGTCGCACTATTTGCATATACTCAAGTGCGCTGCTCCAGCCACGATATATCACTACTAAGAGAATCGAAGCCTATTGATAAAAAGAGATTAGTTCTAAATTCATTTCTTTGCCACATTATTCCACAATTACATCCACATATTAATACTACACGTCGAACATCGCCTCATGCAACATATTGTGCTCCAAGAGTATTATATTCCCCAAATCAAGAAGTGCATTTTCGCGTGCAAGATTTGCACTATGCACAAGCAGAAGATTCGAACACAGATTATGGGAACACTTCACCCTGAACGCTGCGTTTTCCCTCTGTCTTTCACCACAACTTTCAAGTAAGGCGTCCATGTTAAGGCCCCCCACTCTCTTGAAAGGCAATGTGGCTATATTTTTATGTTTCACGACAAAGGCAGTAAACCTTGAGCTATGTAGCAATCTGACGACGGAGGCTTTTGTCGCGGTATTTGCTGGCTTCGTTGGTCCAACTCATGTCTAAGTTGCAGGATTCGCTGGATAATGGCGAGGTTACGATTTGCGCCTTCCTAGACATTGAGGGTGCTTTTGATAACATGTCTCACATTAGCGTGATTAAGGCATTTGAGAGAAGGAACGTAACAGCTCCGGTATTCAGATGGATAGAATCCCTACTGCGCACTAGGGTAGCGGAAACAACGATGGGGGAAAGCAAGAGCCATATTGGCACCACAAGAGGCTGCCCACAGGGTGGAGTACTATCTCCTCTGCTATGGAGTTTGGTAGTAGACGAGCTCCTTGAGTTCTTCACCAGCAATGAAACCCGCTATCAAGGGTACGCGGACGACATTGTCATAATAGCCTCAGCTAGATTTGAGAACACTCTCTGCGACATTGTTCAAAGGAATGGTGCAACACGTTAGGATTAAACATCAACTCAGCAAAAACTACCGTGATCCCTTTCGCTAAGCGTAGATCTCTTCCGTGGTTGAGGCCCCTAACAATTGGAGGCATGGAGGAGGAGATGTCGAAGGAGGTCAAATTCCTTGACCTCACTTTAGACTCATCCTTACGGTGGAGTAGGCATTTGGACTTAACGCTGTTCAAAGCAACTAAAGCACTTATGATACGCAGACGCCTGGCCGGCAGGTCCTGGAGATGCAAGCCAAGTATCATTAGATGGCTGTATACCATGATCGTAAGGTCTATTGTCACCTATGCGCAGTCTTCGGTGGTCCGGAGACTATCAAATCTGCAAAGCTTTGCCTGTGTCTGTGCTTCGGGGGCAATGCGCACATGCCCCACTGTGGCACTGGAAGTCATACTGGAGCTCACACCGCCGCATCAGGAGAAAACAAGTAGAAAAAAATACCATACTGCTAGTGTCAGCGGTAAGCTCACCGCTAGCCCTCCTCCCAAAAGACGGCACCACGAAGAGGATAAATTTCAAAAAGAACGTCAGAGTTGCTCTGGGCAGCAAGACGGAGTGGAGCGATTCCATGCTGGAAATGCTGCTGGAAGACGGTACCATTCAATCGTACACTGACAGCTCAAAAACACCGGAGGGTATTGCGGGACGGCGTTCTAAGCTGTCCAGGTTCAAAGAACTAATTAACCTCCCCCGTGACAAATTCCACCTCCTCGTCGCGATCACAGAGCACTACTAGCTCAGGAAGACCTCGTCCAATATGGGCATAGTCTCCTGTGCTAACTGCCGGTTCTGCGACCTGGAACAGGAAACACCAGCACACCTAATTCTGGATTCTTAAGGCCCTGGGCGCCATATACATTAGCAGGGATCACATCACCTCAGTAGCGCCCGGCAAACTCCTGGAACTATTCAGGCTGGTGGAACTTGGGGAAGACATGTGATATAGGAGAGGGCACAATAGACCCTAGGTTGCGAAACATTACCTCATTAATAATTTATCTAGCTAAGAGATCGTAGCAATAGCATAAGCAGAAAAAAAAACCAATTATGAATCTTCATTAACAAAATTTTCTTTGTAGATGTATCGTTGAAGAAAGCATTGGAATTTTAAAAAGACGGTGGAGAATTTTAGGATATGGCAAGGGAGAAAGGTATCATCCCACAACGGTGGAAGATTTGCTAACTTTTCTGCGGCATTACATAACATCTGCATAAAATTTTAAATAAGTTATGACTCTCAAAATTGTGATTCTGATCACACAAAGAAATAGACACCGGGGTAGCGAACCGCCTCACCGCAATCGACAAAACGATAAGCAACCAAATAAAATATTCTTTATTAAATTAAATTCAAAAATGTATGTTTTTATGTAAACTTATATCTAATGTTCATATAAATATTTTTTTTTTATCATTTTTAATTCTATTCATTGGTTTCTTGTTTATGTTTTTTATTAATAAAAATTATAAAAAATTTATTAAAATTAAAAAAAATGCTTACATTTCCATAAATTTGTCTATTACGATTGGCATTTTTCATTCGAATGACAATTTGAAAGAACGGATACGTTTATATACTCGTTCACATACGTCATCTTGCCAGATTACGATAGAAGCGTTAAAATCACGTATGTCATAGTACGAAATAAAGGTTTTTACGTGATGAGTGACCCAGGGTTATTTTTTTAAAGCGCCGAAGGCCAGCAATGCAGAAAGGAGTACTATGCGAAAGTACTTCAGTCACCCCGGGTATTGGCTCGACCAGAGTTATTTTTTTAGAACGCGGCCGAAGGCCGCCAATATTATAATAAATGCTAGGTGATAGGGTAATGTACATTATAATATACCTTTGCTAATAATATAAATAGAATACTAATCAATAATTAATTATAATAGACTTGAAAATGCAAACTCCAATATTTTAAATTTCACACAATCTAGTTAGTATTTTAGTTAGTATTCAATTCTACGTTGAAATTTTTTATTTTTATAGTTGATAAAGATATAAAAGAATAAAGAAAAAGCTGTCATTGAAAAATCCTTAATCTTTGATTTTTAAGAAGTGGCAACCAGCATTGCCGTAATCTCGTAATTGTAAATACTCTACCTTTTTCAGCCAAGAATTTGATAAGTGATTTTTAAATTAATAAATTTAGCTGAAAATTATCAAAACAAAAGTTAAATGTGAACTCATTTCAAATGTTTGGAGTATATACTACTGGGATCAATTTGAAATTTATACTTATCGAGTTTTTCGAATCGGTAAATTTTTCTGTAAGTAGGTAGTACTGTTAGTGACATCTATGATAAATTTTACGCCAAACGTTTAATTAGTATTTGAGATACGCGTCGTTTTGTGATGCTTTAAAAGTGAAGTACTATGTTTGTATTTGTTGAACAAAGAAGTGCGATAATGCACCACCTCATACTGCATTGGTTATTCGTAATAATTTCGCCACATTTTCAACTAATATCGTGCCGCAACCACCGCATTCACTTGATTTACCTTCGTGTAACTTCTGGCTAATCAACAAATTCACATCACCACGGAATTTTCTTTTTTGTGCAACGGCAACACACGTAAAAATTTATTTGCAATGGCTATAAAATGTGTCAGACCAAAACCCACGTTTATTTTCGTGCCGTCATATATCACTAGATTCTGCAATGGGTGCTCTCTTGGCCTTGCATATTTCGGTATAGGATTTTTTCATTTTGTGTTATCTTTCAGAGCAAGAGAATCCCCATATTGATAGTTGTCAGTGAAAACTCATCGAAAACACACATTGTCGGTCCGAACGACCTACATTCCACAACATACAATGTCGCTTTATATCTCTATAGATGAAACGGACACAAAGTATGGTAACGCTGCTATTTGTCATAAACGCAAACATACAAATCTCTTGAAAGTGTGAATGTACAAAATAGGTTTTAAAGTACATTTTTTTTCTTAAATACACAATAAGTGTACATTTTCGATATATTTCAATGTGGACAGTGCAAGAAATATATTAGGCTGAGATTTAAAATAGTATCCCCCGAATTCGGTGTTAAAATGGGTATGTGCGGATAGAGGAGGTCCTCCAGATCAAGAATATATATACAGGGTAGGCCATTTAAAGTTGACCCATCTGGCAACGCTGTAACTTTTGACAGCGCTGACAAATCGGCTAATGTCATACCGCGTTAGAAGCGTCATTCGAAGACAATTTATACCATGGAACAGTACACTCCAAAAGAACGCGCTGAAATTGTTCAGCTTTATATTCAAAATAACTTTTCAATTGTGTTAACTCAACGTGCGTTTCGCAAAAAAAATAAAGTGAAAAGTGCTCCAGTTAAGAACACAATTAAGTCTTTATACGCAAAATTTGTGAACACCGGTAATCTCAGTAATGCCAGTCATGCATCCAGACAACGCACAAGACGTTCTGATGAAAATATCGAAGCTGTACGAGCCAGTATTGAGGAGACTCCATCGACATCGAGTTATCGCCGCTCTCAGGAATTAGACATCTCTCGCACCACTCTCCGACGCATAATTCATAAAGATTTGAAGATGTTTCCATATAAAATTCAAATGGCACAAAAACTAAACCCAGCTGATTATCCGCGACGCCTTAATTTTGGCAAACAAACAAATGGGTCAACTTTAAATGGCCCACCCTGTATATATATTATATATATCGTCACATGCAAGATAACGTAACAACATTTTCGGAAATTTACAGAGGCATGAATGAAACACGTAATAAAATGGAACATGAGTGAAACAAAATTTTAATATTGGTTGAAAGTGGTTTATATCTGACCGCAGAACCCGAAAATGTTGAACATACATATCGTCACCTGAAATGCAAAATAACGGGTCATCAAAAAATTCGAAATTGAGTGTATTATTGATTATGGTTCACTACTTCAAATTACATACATAATATTACTTATGTTCCACATTTTCAGGTTCTGCGCTCAGATATAAACCAGTTTTAACCAATATTATTTTTTTTTTTCACTCATGTTCCATTTTATTTGGGATTTCATTCATGCCACCGTAAATTTCCGAAAATGTTGTTACGATATTTTGCATTTTTAGGTGACGACATGTAATATTATGTATGTAATTTGAAGTAGTGAAGCGTAATCAATAAGACACTCATTTTCGAATTTTTTGATACGTTATTTTGCATTTCAAGTGAAGATAATGGATTGTCAAAAAAGTCTTGCGGTATTTTTATTGAATCAATTCGTGTGGCACCCATACATCGAGCTTCTTAGTGACTCCAAGCTTCTTTAAATGGTTTATAACGGTTTTATGACTACTATGCCGGTCTCTTTCGACCAATTCAGCGATTTTATCGGAATTTTCGACGACAGGCCTTCCGGAGCGTGGCGCATCTTCGACCACCTCTACACCAGAACGAAAACTTTGAAAAAATCGTTGTGCGGTGGAAATGGAAACTGTATCGGGTCCATAAACTGCACAAATTTTATTGGCGGCTATAGATGCATTTTTGCCTTTATCGTAGTAGTACTGTAAAATATGCCGTTTTTGCTCTTTATTTTTCTCCATGTTTGCGACGCTATAACTCACGAACGACTTAAAAGAAACGACAATCAACTAGCGAAAATACCGCAAGACTTTTTTGACAACCTAATATAAAGTTGTCGCTGAAGGGTTATTGTTTTTGAGATATTTGCATTTTACGTTAAAGAATTCAACTATTTAAAAGACGAGTTTCTTCCATTTATAATGAATTTTATGGTTATTTTTTTAACTTTTATAACCACTAACACTTCATTATTTCGTTTCTAATCATTTGTTTTATGGCACAATTCCGATTTCTTTGGCGGCGCTAGAGGAAGTCCTCCTGATTAAAAAATATATAGGGTTATAGGTACCGCAAATGCTTAGTTTACGAGATATTCGACCTTATAGTTCAAAAATTCCAAAAATTCGAACATTTCAACAAGCTATTTTACCACATTAAACACACTTCACTCACATTTTTCACTTCAAATTAATTAAACAAAACTATAAACTTTTAATAAATCCACATTTTACACTTTTCTTTCGCAGCTTTTTTACCTGAGAAATCTTTGTTTTAAAAATTACATTTTACACTCGTAGTGAACATCATGTGTGTGCTAAAAATTACGATGAAATGCAGCGCTGCCATGTGGTAATAAGGAAATTCGTTGAAATTCTTTATTTCCCAAAAATTCCTCTATCCATGCATATGGATATGTTTATGTTTGTTTTAATAAACAAATAAGTAATATTATATAATAATACTATATATATATTGTCATCTAATATACGAAACAACGTATTATCAAAACTAAATAGAAATAATGACAGATATAATAACCAAAATTTAACCATTTTATACGAAAACTCAATATTTTTTTTTATTTTTAACGCAGAAAGGAGTGCTATGCGAAATTACTTCAGTCACTCCGGGTATTCGCTGGAATAGGGTTATTTTTTTAGAGCACGGCCGAAGGCCGCCAATGCAGAAAGGAGTACTACCCCAAAGTACTTCAGTCACATAAATCACATATACATATGTAGAAAGTATTTTTTATTATAGTTAATATATGTAGAAAAAGGAATCACGCGAAAAAACAAACAAAGAAAAATCGTTAAAAATCCTACATATTTGCCGTCTAAGATGTGGCAACGCTCGTGCAGTGCAGAAAGGAATTCAACGCGAAAGAACTGATCACGCCAAGGTGTTGGTCCGATAAGGGTTATTTTTAAAGGCCGCCAATTAAAAAAGTAATTCTATGCGAAAAACTAATGTGCTTTCTATTTCCTGTCATTGGTTTGTATTAGGCACAATTCCGATTTCTTAGGCACCGCGATTTGAAGGTACCGTTGGAAAGAGGAAGTCCTCCGCAAACGCTTAGTTTACGAGATATTCGACCTTAAAGTTCAAAAATTCGCAAAATTCGAACATTTAAAGAAGCTATTTCTCCACGATAAACACACTTTATTCACATTTTTTCTTCAAATTAATTAAATTACACTATAATCTTTTAAGTAAAGCCACATTTTATACTTTTAGAAGGTTTTTTTACCTAAAAAATCTTTATTTTAAAAATTAAAACCGCTTTATACCCAAAACTTCTTTTTTAAATATAATAATATATATATCGTCACCTAAAATACAAACCAATGTATCATCAAAAATAAATGGAAATCGATGACAGATATAATAACCAAATTTATCCAATTTATAACGAAAACTCAAATTTTGTTTCAATATGAGTGCATGATAACCTAAAATTATAACCACTTTAACCACTTTATAACAAAAAGTCAATATTTTTTATTTTTAACGCAGAAAGGAGTACTACACGAAAGTACTTCAGTCACCCGGGTATTCGGTCGGCCAGGGTTATTTTTTTAGAGCGCGGCCGACGCCCCCCAACGCAGAGAGGAGTACTACGCGAAAGTACTTCAGTTAACCCGGGTATTCGCTAATAATATTATAATATTATCACACGATTTTACTTATCTGTGTTTATTAAATATAAAGCACATATTATTCTTATACATATATATGTATAATATTTTTTTTTTTATTTATAAAAGCTTATACAATGCAGCGCTAGCTTCAGAGGCTATCAGCTGTCCGTTGAATAAATGTGTTGGCTTAAATTCTCCTCAATAAATCACATTCTTTAAGAAAACGATAGATGGTTTTTATATTTTCTTCCGTAGCGCTGGAAAGGAGGGAAATCGGATCTGTGTTGAAGTGGCAATCTCTCTTATCTTTCAGTGTTGGACAAAATTCTAATATATGAAGCACAGTTGTTGTTGAGTTACAAAACGGACAGCAGTTGGTACTGTTTCTTCCGAGGAGGTGAGCATGCGTCAGTATAGTATGTCCAATCCGTATGCGAATGTATGGTGTTATAAAATTAGTTGCAACTGTTGATGGGTATAGCGGTTTGATTCTGGTTGTGTTAACTATTGAATAATGGTGGTTATATGAGTCCCAATCAAGTTCCAATTTAGAGAGCCTATTTTGATGTATGAGTCGGAATATATCAGATTTCGTAAAGAAACTGAATGTAATTGTGGGCGTGTTGGATGCATTCTTTGCTAATACATCAGCGTAATTATTTCCGGATAACCCAGTGTGGCTTGGAACCCACATTATCTTAATTTTATTTTCATATATAATAAGATATTCTCTAATTGTAATGATGATGTTACTGTGGCTGTGGCAATTTTGAATGGCTTGGAAACATGATAAGCTGTCGGTGCATATTACATATTTTCCCGGTCTTTTTGTGGCATGTAGAACAGCATGGAAAATCGCAGTGGCTTCAGCAATGAATATCGAACAAAAGGGGAAAAGCAGTCCATATGCAATTGGCTTTCCTTTCTCTTTTTTCTTTGGATTTTTTTTAACCGTCCGTGAATACAAATCTCTAACTGCCATGTTTCAGAGTATTCATAATTTCACAAAATTCTGATGCATATATCGCATTAATTGTGGTGGATTTAGGCAAACGAACGAGTTTATCAATAAACGTGTTTTTTGGAATCAACCATTGTGGATGACGACGTTTAGGAAACTTAGCAGGTTTTAATGGCAAGCTGTTTGTTTTGGCGAAAATGGTGCATTTGTATATAGCTGACTCAAATTTTGGAGGTCGGATACGGGATGATGATGAAGAAAAGGCATCTTGAAGCACATGGTTAGAACCAAGGATGATCTTCGGGTATAATTTGTATGTGGTGTCTTCCATATTGTCTATCAGAGGGGGAAGACCGGACTGTGGTAATATATTTTTGATTGGTGACGTGGGGCATGCTCGAAGCCAGGGATGGGCATATTAGCCCTCAGTGGCATTTTGCCCGTGCGGGCACGAGTGCACATTTTGAGGGCTAGGTGAGGGGATCATCGCGGGCAAACATGAAGAGGGAAGTGAGAGCAAAGTATTTTAGCACTCCATATTTACAAATGAGAGTAACGTATTTTCCCACACCATGTTTACAAATGAGAGCGCACGCATATATGGGAAGTTGCACTGTGGATAATAACTGCAAAATTTCCTAACAATTTTAAGTTTCTTTGTAACTACTATAAATTTTTAAAATGTAAACAAATAACAAAAAGTATAATATTTTATTTTAGTAACAATTTTTAAATATGTCTTTATAACAGCATTTAATTTGGTTTATTTGCCATAATAAATTCTATGTTTGGTTTAATCTCATTAGCTGTAGCTACGCGCATTATTGTACCAAAATTTAAATAAGATAACCTTTTTCTTATTTTATGTTTGTTTAATTTCATTATTGAAAAAAATTGTTCACAAGTGAAGGTGTTTCCAAACATAGATATTATATAAATTACACTGATTTCCTTCGCTGATGACATTTCGGCACATTTAAATTATAATAATTTCAGTTTCTGAACCACTGTCTTCAAACGCATATACATAAATGAATCTTATGCAAAATGAAAAGATTCAGCTGATTGCTCTCTTACAACGCAGGGTTGCCAGGCTCGATATACTGTAGTAATTATAAAAATTGTCTTCAATATATTTAAAATTTTCTTAAACTAACTCAAAATCAGAATCGAATGATATTATTTATAAATATATAAACAAGTTTTACTAGTTTGACTTCAGTTTTGGTATTTTATATTATGAAAAATTATAATTGAAAAGTTGCAAAACAACATATGCGTATTGAGTAATGGCAACATTTTTCGAATGAACACGAAAACAAATCGCTTGCCGATGGTAGCGGAGGGAGAAGCGAAATACGATGTTTCTGCCATTAGTGTTTGTATTGTATTTGTGTGCTCTCAATCAATAATGCCATACCGCGCAAATATATTTGTATTTGAAGGTATCTTATATTTTTGAAAATATGTGTTCCCTTTCTATAGCGCGTATTATTATTTTAATACATTTCCAGAGGCAACTTAGATTTTTAAAATTTAACAGAACAATTGTAAAAAAAAAAACTAAATTCTTTGAATATATTGATAAAACAACCAAACTGAAAATATCACAAATATTATATACATACATAAATATATATTTATATAAGCATTTTCATTAAATTATATATATATATATTATGGTCACAAGTATCTTTTTTTTTAGCTAAAATGAATTTTTACAACTGGCATCCCACCATTAACTGTTCTATCTCATGTATAGTGGTGTGAGCAAAATAGGAACAACTATAGGTGTTGTGAAGTTTTAAAATGTGCTGTTTTCTAATTAAATAAAATTGTTTTTAGATACAAGTATAACTTATATATTTTTTCCTAACAGTGATTAGAATTTCCCACCATGCAAAGGTAAATAAAAACAAATTTTAATGCGAAACTCCAAACACTGCAAATTATGTTTACCTCTTTTTCTTTACACAACTGTACAATTCCGATATGAAGTAAACTTCCGCTCTTTAATTTCTGTACAATGTCAGTATTGCCGCAACCACTCTGCGATGAACATTAAGGAGGAATGCAATTGATTTTTTTCGCAACTTTTCGCGACTTGCTATGCCCTTCTCTCCGTAAACTGATATTCGCCTCATCTAGCCCCCGTGCGCACTTTGCTAACTTTGCGGGCTAAAAATGTGCCCATCCCTGCTCGAAGCGATCTTCTAACAGCGAAGTTTTAGGTGACTTTTTGAATGATGCGAATATATTTCAAGAGCGTAATTAATGACGGAGAGTATGAGAGCCTTGACAACATTAATTAGCAAAGATGGGCCAATGAGCGAACGCTTGCATGCTAGGTACTTAACAATATTTGAGTGTTTAGTAATTCTATTTCTAAAATATTGACAATGTTGTTTGAATGCATATTTACTATCTAGTATTAATCCAAGAAACTTAACAGGAGAACATGAAACATTTACATTGTTGAATGAAATCAGTGGAAAATGACAATTATGTTTTTTACAAATGTGGAGTAAACTGGATTTTAAGTCGATATTGATGCGCCTGCGAAAAGGGACCATAAGGATAGTTGAGAAAGAATTTCTTCAAAGGTAGAGAATATAGAACTAAGGTCAGAAGATTTTGAAAAGAGGAGGAGATCATCAGCATATAATTGATGCTGAATATTAGGGAAGGAAGAAAGGATAGAGCTGATTTCATCAAATGCTATGGTGAACAGAATAACTGATAGAGTTGATCCCTGAGGCGTGCAGTTATCCAAAGGAAGAGTCGATGAAGATGTGCCAGAAATAAGAACTTTCATTTTACGTTTAGAGAGAAAGGATTTAACAAAACTAAATATACGGAGGCCAACCTTCCATTTGATTAATTGTCTTAAAACTTCATGTATGCCAACGCGATCAAACACTTTTTCAAAATCAAGCGAAAGAAGTGAAACGTGATTTTTATGAGATAAAGCGTCACATATGAAGTGGTCAAGGTGTAAAAGAGCGTCGATAGTGCCTTTTTTTGAATGCAACCTGATTTGAATGAATGAGTTTATTGAAATGGAGAAACCAAGAGAGTCTAGTAGCAACAATTTTTTCTAAAAGTTTTCCTAGACAGGCTAGAAGGGAAATAGGACGATAGCTGGTAACTTCGCACGGCGGTTTGCCAGGTTTTAGAATAGGAATGATTGCACTGGTTTTCCAGATTTGAGGTATGGTGGCAATTCGATAAATATTGTTGTAATGGTTGATAAGTCGCTTGAGGAGATGAGAAGGATGATGTTTGATGATGGGATAGGAAATTTTATCTAACCCAGGCCTTTTACCTTTAACCGCAGAAAGAGCTATATTGAGTTCTGTTAAAGATAATCTGAGTCGAGATATTCGGCTGAAGGGGATAAAGCAGATGAAACGTAACTATAGGCAAGTAAAGAGGAGGATGGAGTCATGTGTAGAAGTTCACGCAAGTGAGGAAAGTTCTCTGATCGCCATTAACTTGGGAGTGGCCAGAAACGACTCTTTTACATATGACTCAAGCAGCTCACGATTTCCGGTCTTTGACCAAGTATCCTCTGCGTAGCCTAAGAACATCCGTTTGAAGGCAAACTAATGTGAGAAGGCGAAATATTCCCTATTTAGAGTTGTGCGCTGGGTTTGGGACCCGCGACGTAAAAAAACAAAACACCCCCACTGAAAGACAACAACAAGCGTCGAATGAGTGACCCCCTTTTGATGACGACAATGGCAAACGAATTAAGGACTATGATTTGAGAGCGTGCACCTGGAAGGTCCGGTCCCTTAATTGGGAAGGTACCGCCGCCCAGCTGGTTGATATCCTCGTGAAAATAAAGGCTGACATCACCGCCGTCCAAGATATGCGATGGACGGGACAAGGACAGAGACATATAAAGGAGCGCAGGTTTGGTGTTGGATTCGTGGTGGGAGAGAGACTCCGTCGCCGAGTACTATCATTCACTCCGGAGAATGAAAGTCTAGCCACAATCCGCGTCAAAGCGAGGTTCTTCAACATATCGCTGATTTGCGCCCACGCCCCGACGGAAGAGAAGGACGATGTGACCAAAGATGCCTTTTATGAGTGCTTGAAGCGCACTTATCAGAGATGCCCCCACCACGATGTCAAAATCGTGATTGGCGACTTCAACGCCAGGTATCTTTGGCACTACGGTCGGTAAATTCAGCCTCCACGAGGAAACATCCCCAAATGGATTGAGGCTGATCGACTACGCCGGGGCCCGAAATATGGTTATCTGTAGTACTAGATTCCAGCATAAGAAGATTCATCAAGCTACCTGGCTGTCTCCGGATCGAAAAACCACCAACCAGATCGATCACGGAAGACACGTCTCCGAGGTCCTAACATCGACTCGGACCACTATATTGTTGCAGCCAAAATTCGCACCCGCCTCTATGCAGCAAAAAACGCTCGCCAACAAAAACAAGGAAGGTTCGACGTCGAGAAGCTGCAATCACAACAAACAGCCGAACGATTTTCTACTGGGCTTGCGCTCCTGCTCTCTGAGAGCACTCGTCAACAACACGGTATATTATAGGGCAACTGTGGGACGGCATTTCAAACTTCTTACGTACAGCTGCAACCGAAACCATTGGTTTTTGGAAAGTGCAAAAGAACAGCTGGTACGACGAGGAGTGCCGTGTCGCAGTGGAGAGAAAACAGGCTGCCTACCTCGTTACGGTCGACCACAACACGTGCGTCGATGGGATAGATACCGAGAGTTGAAGAGGGAAGCGAGACGTATTTGTAGACAGAAAAAGAAAGAGGCCAAAATGCGTGAGTACGAAGAGCTTGATAAGCTGGCCGACAGGGGTAATGCTCGAAAATTCTACGAAAAGATGCGGCGGCTTACAGAAGGTTTCAAGACCGGAGCATACTCTTGTAGAACCCCCAAAGGTGATCTAACCACCGATGCCCAGAGCATACTTAAATTATGAAGGGAACACTTCTCCAGACTGCTGAATGGCAGTGAACGCACAACTCCAGGAGAAGGCGAACCCGATACCCCAATCGATGACGATGGAGCACACGTTCCATTGCCCGACCATGAAGAAGTTCGAATAGCAATTGCCCACCTGAAGAACAAAGCGGCAGGGGCCGATGGATTGCCGGCCGAGCTATTCAAATACGGCGGCGAAGAGCTGATAAGGTGCATGCATCAGCTTCTTTGCAAAATATGGTCGGACGAAAGTATACCCACCAATTGGAATTTAAGTGTGCTATGCCCAATCCATAAAAAAGGAGACCCCACAATCTGCGCCAACTACCGTGGGATTAGCCTTCTTAACATCGCATTTAAGGTTCTGTCGAGCGTATTGTGTGAAAGATTAAAGCCTAACGTCAACAAACTGATTGGACCTTATCAGTGTGGCTTTAGACCTGGTAAATCAACAACCGACCAGATATTTACCATGCACCAAATCTTGGAAAAGACCCGTGAAAGGAGAATCGACACACACCACCTCTTCGTCGATTTCAAAGCTGCTTTCGACAGCACGAAAAGTAGCTGCCTTTACGCCGCGATGTCTTAATTTGGTATCCCCGCAAAACTAATACGGCTGTGTAAACTGACGTTGAGCAGCACCAAAAGCTCCGTCAGGATCGGGAAGGACCTCTCCGAGCCGTTCGATACCAAACTAGGTTTCAGACAAGGCGACTCCCTATCGTCAGACTTCTTCAATCTGCTGCTGGAGAAAATTATTCGAATTGCAGAACTCAATCGAGCAGGTACAATTTTTTATAAGAGTGTACAGCTGCTGGCGTATGCCGATGATATTGATATCATCGGCCTCAACACCCGCGCCGTTAGTTCTGCTTTCTTCAGACTGAACAAGGAAGCAACGCAAATGGGTCTGGCAGTGAACCAGAGCAAGACGAAATATCTCCTGTCATCAAACAAACAGTCGTCGCACTCGCGACTTGGCTCTCACGTCACTGTTGACAGTCATAACTTTAAAGTTGTAGATAATTTCGTCTATTTAGGAACCAGCATAAACACCACCAACTAGAATTATATATCTATGGATACTTGGGTATGTGATTGTGAATGGCAGGAGGGTACAGGTGAAGTTGTGGAACGGGTTGTAGTGGTAGGAGTAGTTGTGGAAAGGGGTGAGAGGGATGGAGAAGGAGAATTGTATAGGGAAGAAACGAAGGGAGAAGGGGTTTCTGGGCAGTCATTATGGATTGAGTGTATGTTGGAGATGAAGCATTATTGTTTGAAGTTGTAGCTTTAATGTTGTCATTGGAATCATTAGTTTTTGAAGTTTTTTCGATGTTGATGTATTTTGTTGATTAAGTATTGTTGTTGGAAGCTGTTACATTAGCATAAGAGAATGGTAAGGGAGTAGAAGACATTAGAGATTTGTATAAATTGATGGCTTCACTCATCGAACACTTGTGGATAGTTTTAATTTTAAGTATCTCTTTAGACTGGACAAATTTTGGACAGGCGTTAAAGGAAGAAAGGTGTTCACCAACGCAGTTAGCACATTTGACTCTAGAGCTTTTAGTGGGAGGGGTATGATTTGGGGGTAGCACAAGATGGGGTCTTATTACATCGCTTAGCAGTATGACCCAGCAACTGGCAATTCTTGCAGCGCATGGGATTAGACCATAAATTATTTCGTCATCGGCAAGCTGACAGATAAATGGAGCGTAAATTGTACCCTTTACTGAGTTCAGAGAGTTGTGAAGAGATATCTCAACAGCACCAACTCCGGGAAGATGTTGGGTTTGTAAAAATTTGTCAGCGATTTTTTGGTTCTTGACCAAAAGAAGTAGGCTGCCGTCACGAAGCGATGTGATTTTGTTAATGTCTTTACTTATGGCCTGAATACCTTTAAGTACTGCATAGCAAGAAGCGGATGCAATAGATTTTCTGGCGTCCTGTGATTTGATTACGAGGTACTTGGGATCATCCTTCTTAGAAATAGGTAATTCCGGGAAGAATTCCAGCGTTGAATTTTCTGGCTTTTTCCTCTTGTTTTTAGGACCCTAGGATAATAGTGCAAACCTATTATCCCCCGACCTGTTGGCCCCAGGGGGCATTGCGAAAGAATTTACGTTCTTACCCGTTTAAATTGTGGATTTAACTTTATAATGAAAAGTATAAAAAACACGTGGAAAGTGTAACGAATTGAAGCTCAAAATGTCAAAGGTTAAATCGCGCGTACACCAAGTAACGATGCAGCGAGTACGTATTGATGCAGCGAGTACGTATGTATATGTGCGCTCGATATGAAAAAATCAGCCGTACACAACCACGAACAACGAACGAATGTATGTATATGGAAAAATGTTCACATATTCAATTTTAGCTTGAAAAATCTTTTTTTATAGTTTTTTTATAGTTAACAAAGAAAACGCTGTGAAACGCTGAAAAATCCTTCACTTTTGGTTTTTAAGGTGTGGCCTCTAAACTTTTCAGCCATAAATTTGATAAGTGATTTTTAAATTGTAAATTTAGTTGAAAAATTACAAAATAAATTTGAAATGCGAGCTTATTTCAATGCTTAGAGTGTATATTTGAATATACATAGTAAAAAACGTGAAAAATTGTGAAATATAGAGAAATAACATATGTGCCCAGTAGAAATTTTTTGAATATTTAAACGTAAATATTTTAAAAAATGTTAGTTATTTTTACATTATTTTTGGATATTCCTCTTCTGGAGAAGCTCTCCTATCCGTACATACCCCATTTATACGAAAATTCGGTTTCGGAATCGTACCGGGTATTATTTGTTTTCTTTATTTCTTTTGGCTCTTGTGTGAAATATGTACATAAGGTAAGGTGTTGTGTGAACAAAAATTATTGAACAAAATGCTATTCTAAAATTTACTCAAAGAATTAGCAGTGTATATGTGTACACATATTTTAATCCTGACTAATTTCTCTAACCGTCCGTACCATCAAATCACGGAGCCAAAAGAATCGTAATATTGCCTATCGTAAATATCCCGAAAACCAATTCGCATCTACTACAAAGAAAATTGACACTTCACCTACCTGCTTAAAGAGATTATTAGCGCGATCAACTATTGTTTTTGGAAGATTTATCCGATCTGCCATTGTAGATATTTCCTTGAAGGCTGAAATCAATGATCTATCGGAGCTACTCATTGTGCGTCTATTTTGATATTTTGGTGCACCAAATGCGTCGTAGGATGCAGACCCTGTTCCCGGTCCAATTATTGTTGACAGATCTCCCCCACCAAGCAACGGATTTTCAGCTCCTCCAACACGGCTTGGATCAACACCACTTTTTTCATTACTAAACGTACGCCACTCCGAGCCTACATCAATTACGCGATCACCTACTACAAGCCCACATTCTGAGCAAATCATGTCTCCAGCTCTGTAGTCCTCAATTAATGGTGCTTCAGGATGAGCGTAGCAACATAATTTGCTACTGCTATCGGATCTTAATATATGCCACTTTCAGTATTAATAAATATTTCAAATCTTATGCCTCACTCACCTACTATTTATACTCGACATTTTTTTTTATACTGAAAATATAGGGATATACAATTAATATTACTAAACTCTTACTAAAAGATTTTCTTAGCATCCAAAAAAGGTACATAAACACAGAAGCTTTTGTATTACTCAGCCCTAACCAAAAGTCTGTTATTACATGCGTCAACTTTTGTTGCCATTTCTCGGGCGATTCTCTTGTGCTGTCGCCCGTTACATTCACCCAAGCAATTTGTGTTGCGCAACTCTGTTCGAGTTTTTTTCTCATTCTCTTTCACCTTACTTTAACCCATTGTCTACTTTTTACTTTAACCCATTGAAGTTCCTTTTCCTTATAGGTATGTGGGCCACTCTAAGAAATATATTTTACTTATATTCAAAATTAAAACAAAGATTATATAACAGACCTTCACATATATCACTCTTTTCATAGTCGTCTGAATCAATTTGTATGGCTTCTTCCATACATTTCACAATATCTTTGCTTATTTCGATTTTTTCGTCATACTCCATTTTCTAAAATATTTGTATTATATTGGTTGTCAAAAAAGTCTTGCGGTATTTTCGCTAGTTGGCGCTGAAAGCGCGTAGTTCGAGTTTTATTCGTCGCATCGGGTCATGCTATACCTTTTTGGAAAGCTCATTTCACGCGCTAACACGTGTTTGATTGATTGTCGTTTCTTCTAAGCCGTTCGTGAGCTATAGCGTCGCAAACATGGAGCAAAATAAAGAGAAAATACGGCATATTTTACAGTACTACTACGATAAATACAAAAATGTATCTCACGCCGCCAATAAAATTTGTGCAGTTTATGGACCCGATACAGTTTCCATTTCCACCGCACAACGATGGTTTCAACGTTTTCGTTCTGGTGTAGAGGTGGTCGAAGATGCGCCACGCTCCGGAAGGCCTGTCGTCAAAAATTTCGATAAAATCGCTGAATTGGTCGAAAGAGACCGGCACAGTAATCATCAAACCGTTATAAACCATTTGAAGAAGCTTGGAGTCACTAAGAAGCTCGATGTATAGGTGCCACACGAATTGATTCAATAAAAATACCGCAAGACTTTTTTGACATCCCATTATTATGTATATTTAAATAAATATTTGCAAATTACTTACCAAAAGATGAAATTAAATTTTTTAAATATATTCAAAATATTAATTTCAAAAAAATATACGCAAATGCAACTACATATGTACTACGAAAAAAAGAACCCGAATAACGAAAAACGTTCCAAAGAACTGTTACGAAAAAGAACACAAAGCGTGTAGCTGAACACTGGAAACTCGGCGCGATTCTCCCCTCCTCGTCGCCCCCTCGACAATATTCAAGAATTGCCGCAACAGAAGTTGACGCGTGTAATAACAGACTAACGGGACGTCTGGACTGGCAATTTTAGGATTCTAAAAATCTGAATCGCTCTCTAATACTATGTTCAGATCGAAAATTTAAAAGATTAGATTACATTTAAGTATTTCATAATCCAAAAGTGTTCTCACTGCCGTTAGAAAGATCAAAGAGCAACTGTTATTGTCATACATGAAGTCGCATCGCTTAATATTTATCAAAAGAAAAGATTGTCATATAGTATTTTGAAATAAAAGCAGTCTTTTTTCACATATTTTCCATATAATAGAAATAATGGATGCATTTTTTCATTTGTTAAGTCGATTTTCAGGAATTAGATTCATTGCTTTAGGGAAAAATTTGTTTGTTTACATTTTTTTTCCCTTTGTAGTGTCTAAATCAGCTGTGATAGCGTAACAGATTTCCAGTACATTGCGCAAAATCAGAGTCGCACAGAGAGATTTAGCGTGGATCAGTTCCAAATCATTTCATTGAACTTTTTGTAAGGCGAAATCTTGATAAATTTTTAAGATTAGTGGGATAATCCATTCAACAGCCGAAATCGTTTGATTAAGTGTCGGTCTGAACATAGTATAACGCTGATAAATAGCGGGATTATGTCATGGATAATATGATACGAGACTCTCGCATTGGCTCTCGTTTTTCTCTCAAACGCGTTCCCTGATTATGTGACAGCGAAGAGATCAGGGAATTTCGTTCAGCTGATTTCAGAAAAGGTGGGATGCCAGAAGTAATCCGCTATAATTACTTGACGAAATTAGTGTGAAATGAAATTTCATCGAACTGTGCGAACGTATTTTGGCAAAATAAATGTTTATGTAAATTAATTAATGATTTTGCATTTTAGCATTTATATATGTATGCATTTTCAAAGTGTTTGATTTGGTGTTTTGTATAATTTATTAAATAGCCAATCTAATATTTTTCAGCAGTGGCATCATTGGCAAATGTAATAAAAAATGCGAGTTTTGACAGCTCTCTCTCTAATTAAAGAGTCTCGTATCATATTATCCATGAAATTAGATAAATTGCTTTAAAAAAAATTTGTTTGTTTACATTTTTTCCCCTTTGTAGTGTCTAAATCAGCTGTGATAATGTAACAGATTTCCAGTGCTGACAAGTAGATTGCGCAAAATCAGAGTCACACAGAGAGATTTAGCGTGGATCAGTTTCAAATCATTTCAATGAAATGATTGGGACTGTCATTTTTGTATGGTGAAATCCTGATCAATTTTTAAGATCATTCAACAGCCGAAATCGTGTGATTAAGTGTCGGTCTGAACCAGTGATCTGCAGTGAATGAGTTAAACACAACTTTGAGCCACTTGCGAAAAATTGAGTATGAAGCAAGCAAACTATTCACGGAATGAGTATAAGTGTGAATACTACTCACTTACAATTATGAGAGAGAGAGTTTTGGCTTGTGAGCTGCTAAGCTTGTATGAAGCATATATTCACAAGTGTTTGCTTATGAGCTCATAATACTTATGAATCTTTGCTTAGGACTCTCTGACATTCATGAATACAAAACACTTGTGAATATACGAAGAAGCTCAATTGTGCGCAAGCCACTTGAGCCACTTGAGCCGTAACGCTATGAACCAAAGGCTAAGAAATCCATTATGAAATTAGTAAGAGTTACTATAAGTTAATATAATTATTATTGTATAACAACAAGGATTTTGTAACTGGTTCAAATAATGACTAGATATAATGAAATAAAAAACTGGATTTTCATATTTTGTGTTAATTTTCTCTATTATTTAAAAAAATCACATATACATACTTACATACATTAATATGTTATCACTTATAATATTACATTATATTTTATAAAATGATAATTTAGTTCCTTTCAATGGAATTAAAATTAAAAATAAAAATCACATCAGTTTAATGGTATAAAAATTACATGAATTATTATCAAAAAACTAAATAGCAATCTTCAGTTAATTTCGGTAAAAAATAAAAATAATAAGCATAAAATTTACTTCAAGATTTATGTACATACATAAGATTCAACTCCAAAGATACAAGTATATATTATAAGTAAAGCTTCTAAATATATATTAAGATTGAGGTATTGCACAAAATTACTTTTCAATATCATTGTGTATTTTTGTTTTTTAAGTTTCTAAGGTCTTATTGCCATATTAGTTAGTCTTAAATATAGAATTCAGGAATATTATATTATCTACGGGTTTGGGTGCAAGTCGATTTCTTTTATCAGTTATTAAATTGCCTGCCAAGGAAAATACACGTTCAGACGCCGCACTACTTGCAGGTATAGTTAATATTTTAAGTTTTGATATGCGTGGAAAGTTAGCTTTATGTTGCTTCCACCATTGAATTGCGTCAAAGTCATTATCAAATTGTATTCTTTCTGTAAAATATCGATCTATCTCATCTTCGATACGTTCCTGCGCGCCCATGTTTGAAATATTTGGAAAAAAGAAGTTCAGGTCATTTGCAGGTGAAGACGTATTTGATGTTAAAGTAATTGGTGAAGATGGAATTCTCATTTTGTTCGGACGTGTAAAACTCAATATTGCCTGATATCTCCTCAATGCAGAAATGCTTCACAGCTTCAATATCGACATCTCTCATAGCTTTTGCTGGAGGATATAAAAATAGTGCCACTTTGTGGTAAATGCTTAAATTAGCAAGCCATATACTGTCGATATATGTTAATATGTTACGTTTAAAGCTGACTATTGCTGGAACGTCTGTTTGAACTGCTTCACATATCGTCTTTAATCTAAAAATTGAAGGAAGTACAAAACATATTGACACAAAATTACACCCCTGTAATTTGTCAGAAATTGTGTCGAAGTATTGGCACAATTCTACTAAAGAGTTGACGATATTTATATTAATATCTAACAAACGACTTTGTTGATTATTTTCCGTTAAAATACCATCGATAGTCGGCCAATTGTCTGAAATGGACTTAAGCATTACTAGGTAAGAGTTCCATCGTGTGGGAAAAGAAAACTAAATAAAAGAAAACTAAATAAAAGGATAAGAAACAAAGAAGTTTCAGTTTTGTAGTTTTTACGAAGTCACTAGAATCACGGGTTTCGTTCCTTTTAAAACCCCTCCGCGTAGGTATAAACTTCAGGGACTCATCTACCTAAGCTATCCACTTTCTAAAATGTAAGATAAAGCTTTTCATTTATGCTTAAGAAATAATTGAATAAAATGATAAGAAACAAAGAAGTTTCAGTTTTGTAGTTTTTACGAAGTCACTAGACTCACTCGTTATTTTTAAAACCCCTCCGCGTAGGTATAAACTTCAAGGACTCATCTACCTAAGCTCTCCAATTTATAGAATGTAAGATAAAGCTTAAGAAAATAATTGACTTAAAGGATAACAAACAAAGAAGTTTCAGTTTTGTAGTCACTACAATCGCGCGTTTCGTTTCTTTTAAAACCCCTCCGCGTAGGTATAAAATATATTTTGAATAGGCAAGGAATTTGTGAATGTATTCATGAATAAATGAGCCACTTATTAATGAATGTATTCATGAGCCTTTCAACTCATCTAATGGTAAGCAACGAATAGCTCAAACAATTGTATACAGAGAAGCAAGCCAAGCCAAGTGTGAGCGATAAGTGATTGTGAGACATATTCACACTCATTATTACACAAGCAAGCCATGTGATTGTGAGAAGATAATATTTTTAGTGAGAGCAAGTGTGAGTGAATATTGGGGGTGATTCATGAATATGAGAGTGTATTCATAAGCCAAGTATTCACTGCAGATCACTGGTCTGAACATAGTATAAGGTATAAGCGAAAATGTAGGAAGTAAATGAATGTGCTGAGGTTGCCAGCAAGTAATATATACATACATATATACTTTCATATGTTTCCTAGTGAATATCTAAAATTGTTTAGATTCCGACTCAATGGTTGACGTTTCAGATATCTGTCTTTGCTTCTTGCAAGTCACAAGAGTATAAAATGTTCGGTTGAAACCGAATTAAGCGCTTTCTTACTTATTTCAATTACTTTTGAAATTCGTGTTGGTATGCTGAAAAAAATGTAACCCTTCTCTCGTTTAGCTGTGGAATTTCGTGTTCTTGCAAATTTTCATAAATCATTTTGAAATTTTTATTGTTAAATTGTTTCAATTAAGTGATTTATAAAAATAAGTATCACTGACATGTATATTGCACTATTGATGCAACTGAAATTAACTTTAATTTTGTGTTGGCTGATATTAATTTACTTCGCCGAGTCCTTTTCAATCATTTTTGTTGCTACATTTTTAAACTGAAATTGTTAGTGCTATTTTATATTGTTTTTACTGAAATTTTTTACTTGTATTCATTCGTTTTCCATCCTTGTTCACAGCTGTTTGCGAGTTCTTATTTTTCGTGTGATACAGTACATCTCAAACTGCTAGCTACCAATTATTATCTTTTTGCATTCATTTCTTGTCAATATTTTTATCTTAGTTCTTTTTGCTTTTATTATTTGATTATTATTGGTTTTAATCTCTATATTTTTCCTCTAATATTCCGAATTGCACTGTAGAAGGTGAGTCTGACGTCTTGTTTCTTGCTGACTATATAACGGGTTTGCTCTGGTCTTGGTAAAGTGTAGACCGACAGAAATTCAGAAAAATTTAGGCATTGTGAGTCGTTGTTTTATTAATTTAAATGCTGTAATGATCAAAAATATAATGCAAAACCTGTTTTAATCATTTAAATAGTCTTGAAAATTGAGACGATAATCCGAAACCTTCCTTCAAAAGAAAATGTCCGTCTGATGAGGAGACCACCGCATCTCCCTTGACAAGAATGCTGCTCCTAACATTGACTTATTAATCTTTCTACTCCTTGTTCTCATGGAGTCACACTTTCGTCATCACATGATCAGACTACTTAGAAAGTTGTAACTGAAAATGTTAAGAGAAAAATATCCGAAAATGTACCTTAAATACGACAGGAATGTTTCGTTTTTTTCGCCATTCTGGGCATCTGCTGTCTTTGTGTGTGAATTTGAGCATAAAAGTGATAAACCCACTGTGGTTGTTTTTAAAATACCAAGGGGGTTCCTTGATACGAACAACTGATTATAATTCGCTGAGTATTTATTAACAAAATGTTAGAGGCTCCGCGTTTCCTGTTAGTACTCATTTATCTCTTAACGAGTTTTTAGATGAATTGTTAGAGTTGTGCTTTCACCAAATTATTTTAATTTCAAACAATTTTGGTAAGTTCTGAGATATAATTTGTGTTGATAACGCTCCAATATTCTCTGTAGTCCGATGCCACCCTTTGGTTCTGCCAAAGGACTCTAATCATCCCGCTTTGGAAATTAATATCGAAATCGTAGTCAACAAAGCTGCGAAAGCGAATTTTAAGAATATTAATTGCGCGCTTTCTAAAGTATCTTGGCTAATAACAAAGTAAAAAATAGTCAGGGGTGTTGTGGAATCTAATTGTTGTCGGAACCAGAATTGAAACCGATAAAAAAAGTATGAATTCAGATATAATTGGTTTGATGCTCGAAACAGAATATGTATCGGTTTTGGGTGTCATGGAAACCAATTTTATCGGTTTTGCTATCAGAAACAAAGCAAGAAGATAGTCGCTGACAGATTTAAAATGTATGCTGGTATTGTCACTGGCGAAGCGAATGCATTGGCGAGTCGAATGTTTTAGGCGAAAATTCGCCATGTTCATATTGTGACTGGCGAATGAACACATTCGCTTAACTTTTTTGTTGCCATACTAAAATAATTGAGAAATGTCACACGAGTTCATCCGAAATTGACATATTGACGTATTAAAATTGATTATTGTGTGTTTGAAATTTTACGGTGATTTTAAAAAAGTGAATAAAAATGTTTAACAACGTGGATTTATATTTTGAAGACAGTTATGTTGAAAGGACAACAACGAAGTTACTTAGGCAGCGACGGTTCATCAGAGATCACTCCAATCCCATGGAACTTTCTTCAGTGTTGTAAGTATCTATTGCTATAAAAGTGCATAAACAAATTTCACGTCACATAAGTTTTTTTAAACAGATTTAAAGAAAACTTTCGGTTAAGTAAGGATGCATTTATGTATGTGCTAGACAGCGTAAAGGAAAAATGTCCGACTAACCTATCGTCGTCAATATCGCCGATGTTGAAATTGTGCTGCGTCCTCAGATTTTTGGCTCATGGGAGCTATCAGCAAACAGTGGGAAATGATTTCCAACTAGGTATTGCGCAGCCCACTGTTTCGTTGATTTTTAAGGAAATGCTTCCAATATTGGAATCCACTCTGTGCAGTGTCTGGATCAAAACGGACATAACTGAAGAGCAAAAACGAACAACAAGAAGGAAATTTTTCACCAGATCAGGAATTCCAAATGTGGTTGGTTGCGTTGATGGAACCCATGTTGCAATTATTGCTCCATGTGAGAACAAGCACTTATATCTGAATCGAAAAGGATTTTACAGCATAAATGCGATGATTGTAAGTAGCAACTAAATAAATAAATTATTACTTATTATTAATAAATAAATAAAATAATTTTTATCAGGCGTGCGATTAAGATATGGTTATACGGTGTGTTGATGCAAGATATGGAGGATCTAGCCACGACTCATTTGTGTGGAACAATAGCGCATTAAAAACATATCTGGAGCAAACATACCAAAGAGGAGATCAGTTTACTTAGGTAACTTCAATTTATATGTGTATGTACATACATAAATACTAAAATTAAATATATTTTAGGTGATCTGGTTATCCACTACACGAGTATCTATGGACGCCCTTCCGAAACGCTTTACCAGGAACAGTAGAATCAAATTTTAATAAGAAACATGCAAAGGCAAGGAACGTAGTTGAAAGGACAATTGGAGTGCTGAAATGCCGTTTTCGTTGTATACTAGGAGGACGTAAACTACGATATCCTCCTAGTAAAGCAACTGTTGTTGTAAATGTTTGTTGTGCTTTACACAATATTTGCAAACAATATAATGTGAATGATCCTGAAGAAGAAACTTTTGTTGATGTGGTAGTACCACTGGAACCAGTTGAAGGAAACTTCAGTGGAACAGCAGCAGATCATCGCCGAAGACAAATTGCGAATGCATTGTTATAGTATAGTTGCATCCCTAAAATATATGTACATATATGTAACATAACTACAATAAAATAACAAATTAATTTTTAATATGCAGAAAATACTATTTTTTATTTTGAAAATTTTTTACTTTGAGTATTTAAGTTTTTTTAATTCTAACTCTTTTAGTTTTATTTCAATTTTTTCTTTATGTCGCCTATTTTTTTCTTTATTTTCTTCCTTCTTTCTTTCTTCTTTCATTTTATAAAGCGCCAATTTTTCTTTTTTTAATTCATAAATTTTTCGGTTGTATCTTGAAATTTCATTACAAGCCGAACTAATGTTTTGCAGAATACCGACAAGGCTTTCTTGCGTTTCTGTTTGCTTTTCCAAAGCCTTCATACGCAAATTTTCGCGCTCCTCCACTCTGCTTGTAGGTGCCTGTCTGGACGTAATACTAACATTTGCAGCCTGTTCAGGCTGAACCTCGACATCTTCCAGATGTTCTTCTTCTACATATGCAGGTGCAGTGCTTCCAAATGCGGCTCCGCTTGGATTCACTGCCTGTTGCAAGCTGAGCAACTCGTCCACGGCCTGCTCCAAAGGCGTTAAACTACGTTGGGTGTATGGTCCTCCACCTGTGGCTGCAATCTCCTTTCGATTATCTGCAATTTTCCTTTTTAATTATAGTTTGTAGTCCAACCAAACCTAAGAAATACACAAATCAATACAGATTTGTTATTCTTACCTTATTCCACTCGCTGCCACTACGTATTGGAGGGCCGATGTTGTTTAGCTCTGAAGCAATACCCTCCCACAACTCCATCCTATTTTTTTAGGTTGAGCCAAACGGTGCCATTCCTCTCGCTAACTCCGGATTTCCTTCCATTAACTTCACCAGTACCTCAAATTGCTTTTGAGTAGTTCGCTTTATTCTAAAAATAATTAAATTTGTAATTAATTAAATACAATAAATAAATTTTTAAAATTTTACTAATGTTTTCTCCATTTTCAATTAGATTCTCGAATCAAATAAACGTTCGCCAAATTTTGACAGTTGAGGCGAAGCGAATTTTATAAATTCGCAAGTGGCAATACCAAATATTCATTTTCGCTAGTTCTTTCGACACTTCGTGGCGAATTTACTGTGCGCTCGCCACTCGCAATTCGAAATAGCGAAATTCGCCTAAAATTTCATTCGCTTCGCCAGTGACAATACCAGCAGTAAGTTAAGAAATCAAGTTATTTTATTATTACGAACTAATTTATCTTTATTTCTACAGAAGAAAACATAAGAATAAAACACGTAATGACTTAATTATTGAGCTTTGAAAAAAAAAAAAATGCGGATATTTAAGGGGGGAGCCTGCTTTATAGGCTTCAAAACATCGATTTTTTTGAGGTTTTTTTTGGGAGGTGAAGAACTAATTGATTAAAACAATTTCTAAGGTTTATCTACATATATATAAAAGAAAGTTTTGTTAGTTACACCATTTATAACTCAAGAACGGCTGAACCGATTTGACTGAAAATTGATGGGGAGGTAGCTTTGAACCAGGGTAACGACACAGGATACTTTTTATCTATTTATGTTAAAATTTAATACAACTCATAAATAAAAATAAATTTCAAATCATAAGCATTTGCTCAAAATTCATGTTTGTAGGAATCATTTAAATATATGCGTACAATTTCAAACAGATTCTTCCTCAAAAATAATACTAAGTAGTTGGAATAGTAGAAAAGAACTGCAATGAAATACACAGTGAATAGCCGACTTTTTCGTCTTTCCACACCTGAGAACCGGTTCATCATGTGCAGTCCATTAGAGTGACTGTCGATAGGACTTCAGAGGGAAATGATGGTGCTATGTTTCTATTGTCACACACCGACGCAAAAATTCGGCTTTATTACTATTAAAGAGCACTTAAACGCTTCCCAGAATCAGTTATTCGTTGTTTTTGTTGGATTATGAACATGCGAGGCACCCACTTTGCACAGAGCTTTCGCCTCTTTGAGCTTAGCAAATATCTTTTCATCGGTGGTTTTTCCTGAGCCCAAATTCAACAGTATTTTCCCCCAAAAAGCAATGCTTTATTAACACACGACATGCTTTATGATCAATTTTTTTGTAAACTAACCCAAGTTGCTTCACAAAAATGATATTACTCATTAATTAATAGTTATAATTCAACTAATAGAAATAATATAGATGGTAGTAGTAGTATTACCTATGAATCAGCCACAGTGAAGCGTGGACGGGTCCTCTAGTAGTTATTTATTTAAACATCATCCGAAAATTTTACGAAATCTTTAATATTCTGCCTTTGGGAAGCAATTGCCCGATGCATCTCGCATGTACATTTGTCGAACGAGGGGATAAAAAAATTCAATGGGCTTCATATTTGTTAATAACTTATCGTTTTAGTTGAACTAAGAAAATTAAAAAAAAAGTGTAAAATTCCAAAATTTTTTAAATTTGAAAAAAACAAATGTTTTTTGATTTTATGTTGATTAAACATATGTTTAATTAGTTAGTTTTTTTTTAGTTTAAACTAGCTGACCCCGCAGCCGTTGTCCTGCGTGAAATTATGTGTTTTGAATGAAAAGAAAGTTGAATTTATCATTTTTTTTTTTCAATGTAATGCTGCTTGATCAACAACATTTTTTGGTTTCTGTTCCGGTGTACAGAAAAAATGGTTTTCCAACTCATGAGCACGCCATGTATATCTGACCATGTGAAAAACATAGCATTTCCAAGTTTATGCCACACACTATGCGAACATCCTTGTGTCCTGCCATTTCAAACGCAATTTTCACTGGAAATGGAATGCGTTTGAACTGAAATGGCAAATCGAAAGAACTCAAAGGAATTCGTAGAATCAAGCATTCTGCCCCTTGTATTCGATAGGTGCGTCAAAATTAGTCAGGTTCCATTACACAGTTTCGGCGCATGAGGATTGCGAAACATAATAACGACAGATCCAACTTTGAGATGCAAATGGTGCGGTGGCATACCAAGCCTCTGCAAAGAATTTAGAAATTCCACTGTATAATTCATTCATTGTCAAGACGATCCATCGATTTGTATGAGCACAAGTCTCCCGGAATTTGACTTTGAATCTTCCAGTTTAAGTCAACAATATCGGTATTTTTGGCAGCTAACATTGTGCGTACACTTAAGGAATCGTAGTTACGATAATTTGGCCAATGTCCGAGCATTCATGATGAGTACATATTTCGTGAACTGATAAACGGCAGATGGATTGATCCTTATACCCTTTTGGAATTATCAACCGAGATTTCGAACCATCATTTTCGCGAAATTGGCAAAAATCGTATTTAATTTGTGCGCTTAGTTACACCGTGACTTGAGTAAATTCGTCAGAGGAATGCATAAACCACCGATTGAATGTACGATTTACCGAATTGACCTTTCATTTTAGCGAAGACGATGTAAATGTCTCAAATTTCCTCGCATTAGCGGATTAACTAATGGAAATATTTGGCAAAGTTGCGAATTATTGCTTCCAGGATTTGTAATTCGCATGCATATTTATCAACCTGGATTATCACTGGTTGCACAAATTCACAGATTTGGTATATTCAAATGCAATTAGACAATCAAGTTGAATTAAGTCCAATCCATGTGCTGGTTCACGCGATATTCAATAAACTTCTAAATTAAGCTTGAATGTTCTGCATTGTCCTACGGTGACGTATCCTGAGTTGTCAACGTTTGGATATCTCCATTTCCACCTTCATAAGTATGTTTTGATTACCCAACTGTCAATTACCAGTGAACTTAAGATTACGATTACAGGAATAAAACTCATTGTTTTCGTTCAAATTGAAACAATGTTTGCCATTGTGTCTTCGATCATATTTTGATTGTTTTGTTTGAACTATATGTACCATACAAACCGAAGTAGGATTGTGGTGTCCGCAAGGTCCATGAACCATATGGTTTTCATCACTTCGTATAATACTGCACCTTTCTCTGCATAAGGAATTTCCACATGACTGAATGATTTCATCAATTTGAGCTGGTGTAACCACCATCCACCATCCAAAGAATAATGTGTGCGTGCGGCAAACCTCTTTTTTGCCAATCAACAGAGTACATCTAGCATCTAACAGCGCCATATATACGTTGCTTCAAGATAAAATCTATCGAAGCTGTTGCTTGAAAAGTCTTGCTGTGGCATCGGGACGATCGCTTGCTAATTGACCGCAATCCATAATACTGCACGTATGTCATCGCATCCTGGGAGTACTCGGTCATGTGCCCTGGGCTGCTAATGTATGTTGATGCCAAAAAGAACGCCTACCGATATTAGCGCGACCTCTTCGTGGCATCGTATCAAATTTCAATCTGTAATTGATCACTTTGTGTGCAACACACATACCGTTTTCACTGAATAATTTTCAAAAATTTTTGAAGCAAACGACAAATTTAAACGATTCAAATAATTGAAAAACAAAACAAAAAAATTGGAAAAAAAAATTTTGTATGGGAAAAATTAAAATTTTGGAATTTTCCAATTTTCCGACTTTTCCTCACGAAAAGCATACAGGTTTTTTATTTCTAAACCTTCCCCCATCCACACAGAACATTTTCTGAAAATTTCAGCAAGATTGGTTCAGTCGTTCCCATAGCATTACTAATAAACCAACATTCATTCGTTTGTATGGAAAAAATAAAAGGGCTGTTTTCAGGGGGTTTCTGGCAGTTATTCGATTTTTTTTTTTGCCGTAAAAACCATCTTTGAACCTCAACGAACATTTAGAAAAAAGATTTGGTCGAATTGGTCCAGGCGTTGTTGAGTTATGCGCTTACCAACACATTTTGTGATTGATTTTTATATACATATAACTAGAGGACCCGTCCACGCTTCACTGTGGCTGATACATAGATAATACTACTACCATCTATATATATGATTTTTATTAGTTGAATTATAACTATTAGTTAATGAGATATAATATTTTGTGAAGCAACTTGTGTTAGTTTACAAAAAAATGAATCATAAAGCATTTCGTGTGTTAATAAAGCGTTTGGCTTTTTGGATTGAATAACTGATTCTGAGAAGTGTTTAAGTGCTCTCTAGTCGGAATAAAGCCGAAATTTTTCGTCAGTGATAGAAACATAGCTCCATCATTTCCCACTGGAGCCCAATCGACAGTCATTATAGTGGACTCCAACATAATGAATCTGATGAACCGGTTCCTAGGCGTGGAAGAACAAAAAGGCGACGGGAAAGGTTATCACATCAGTCTTTTGGGAAGCATGTGGTATAATACATCGACTGAAGACTGATTACTGAGCCAGTTATAATCTATTTCACTGCGTATTTGGTTGCAGTTCTTTTCTTCTATTCCCAATATTTAGCAGTTTTATTATTTTTGAGAAGACTGTGTTTAAAATTGTACGCATATACTCAAATGATTCCTTCAAACATGAATTTTGAACAAATGCTTATGATTTAAAATATAATTTTTGTATTTATGAGTTGTATTAAATTTTGACATAAAGAGGTAAAAGGTATCCTATGTCCTTACCCTGGTTTTAAGCTACCTCTCCACCAATTTTCAGCCAAATCTGTTGAGCCGTTCTTGAGTTATAAATGGTGTAACTAACATCAACTTTCTTTTATATATATAGATAGAAGATAATTTAATGCCAAAGATTATAAACTCTGCCCCGATTCCATACGATCGTAAAAATGAAAAACCGAGAAATCGCGAGTCAAAGTTTTCGATTTTTGCGAAAATATTTGCTAGACGATCGGTTTCCCTTTCGTCTTCGGCAATATTTCGAATTCTCATCTTTTACATGGGGACATATTCTAAGATTATTTTCAAAGAGATTTAAGCAAAAAAAATCGATTTTTTCGAAGCTTCTAAAGTAGGCTCCCCCCTTAAAGAAGATTTACGAAACGTAATAAACGTAATTACACCCGAATGCGTCTTTATTCAGTTGATAAATTATATCTCTTAAAATCTTCCTTTAAATCGGAACTCATTATTGCTTCCAAATGTATTAATTTGCAAGTTTTGTCACATCAGAAGAGCGAAGTGAAATATACGAAAATCCAAATAGATTCTGTGACACCAATGAAAAACAGAATTAGTTTGCAATTCTGACAGCTAAGCAATTCTGTCATGGAGTCCACAACACCCCTGAATATTATACGTAATCCAAAATTTTTCTATGGTTTTGTCAACTCTAAACGCAAGATTTCTAATTTTCCTTCCGCAATGAAATATAAGTATACTATGTACTGTGAGAGTCACACAATTTCTAATATGTTTCAATTACTAATTATGGCCCAGAAATGATTCCGCCATGCTTCCTTAAAAAATGTGCGAATTATATATGTATACCAACCCTTGACCAAAATATTTAAATCATCTCTTAAACAAGGCTTATTTCCATCAATATAGAAAAAACCATTTATAATGACTAATAGCTAAACTTTTTGAAGCAATTATATATATAGTCCATAGACGAAATAATCTTTGGATTTCTCCACAAATTTCTTTTTCTTATCACGGTTTTTAAAGGGACAGTAACTAATTCGCTAGAATTTGTAACACATACATATAACAACGGCCTTTAGGGAGAATAACCATACTGACGTTATACTACTGAAAGGTGAATTGCTTAATTTATAGTTCGCTTGAGTTTCGAATCGGTAAATTTTTTTTTTCTGTAAGTTGGTAGTACTGTTAATGACATCTATGCTAAATTTCACGTCAAAATATTAGTATTTGAGATACGCGTCGTTTTGTGAGGCTCTAAAAGTCAATTCTTCGATTTTTACTATGTCTGAATTTATTGAACAAAGAAGTTCGACAATGCACCATCTCATACTGCATTGGTCATTCGTGATCATTTTGCCAAAAATTTAACAAATATCGTTTCGCAACCACCGTATTCGCCTGAGTTAGCTCTCTAACCTCTGAATATTCAGCAGAAAGAAGATGAAATGGACAAAATTCACCTTTAAATTTGATCAAATCAGTATAACCAGATTTAAATAAAGCTTTTGATAAAGAAAACCATTCAACCCTTTTAAAAAACTGGATTTTCTTGATTTTCAACCAATATTTCTAAAAGGGGTTGATTCTTATCTTAGTAATAGAACTCAACTAGTTATATTTAACGATACTTTTTATATATTAGGTTGTCAAAGAAGTCTTGCGGTATTTTCGCTAGTTGGCGCTGAAAGCGCGTAGTTCTAGTTTTATTCGTCGCATCGGGTCATGCTATACTTTTTTGGAAAACTCATTTCACGCACTAACATGTGTTTGATTGTCATTTCCTTTAAGTCGTTCGTGAGTTATAGCGTCGCAAACATGGAGCAAAATAAAGAGAAAATACGGCATATTTTACAGTACTACTACGATAAAGGCAAAAATGAATCTCAAGCCGCCAATAAAATTTGTGCAGTTTATGGACCCGATACAGTTTCCATTTCCACCGCACAACGATGGTTGAAACGTTTTCGTTCTGGTGTAGAGGTGGTCGAAGATGCGCCACGCTCCGGAAGGCCTGTCGTCGAAAATTGCGATAAAATCGCTGAATTGGTCGAAAGAGACCGGCATAGTAGTCATCAAACTGTTATAAACCATTTGAAGAAGCTTGGAGTCACTAAGAAGTTCGATGTACGGGTGCCACACGAATTGATTCAATAAAAATACCGCACGACTTTTTTGACGACCCATTATTATAGCTTTATTCACCTAACGGTTGTACGTATCACCGAAACCTAATCGAGATAGATATAGGGTTATGTGTACATATATAAATAATCAGCGTGACGAAAAAGTTGGAATCCGGTTGACTGTCAGTCCGTCCGTTTGTCCGTACAAGCTGTAACTTGAGTAAAAATTGAGATATCTTGATGAAACTTGGTACGCAGGTTTCTTAGTACAAAAAATTAGAGTTCGTAGATAGGCGTAATCGGATCATTGCCACGTCCACAAATCGTCATTAACTGAAAACTTATAAATTGCCATAACTAAGCACTAAATTAAAATATAAAACTGTAATTTGACGCAGAGCAGCAAAATACAAGAACTTCTACTGATACAGTGGTAGACATTCGTATAAGCGCACACATATGTTTTGGGTTTTTAATAAATAAAAGCTTTAATTGTTGCATTTAAATATTGAAAGTTATTCATTTTATTGTCTTAAATATTGTTAATTTAAAATTTTTATCAATTCAACAGTAATTAGTAAAAACTTAACATAATTTTAAAGAAATCTGAATTTTTAAGGAGACATTCAATTAAGCGCACTCCACATCTTTTGGAAAATAAAATAAAACTCGATACTTTAACTTAACCCTAGTACTTGGTATGGCCACCCCGGTTTTCAATAACAGCAAAAATGCGACTTGGCATAGACTCAACAAAATTTTTGAGCAAATCTCCGCTCAAATCAAGCCAACATTGCTGAATTGAAGTTTTAAGCTCATTGACGTTGCTGTATTGACGCCCATGCCGTAAACTTTCTCTGCCATTACTCCCCACAGATTTTCTATGGGGTTACAATCCGGACTGCATGCCGGCCAATCAAGTAAATTCACTTCTTGGCTCTCCAACCACGCCTTTGTGTGCCGAGAAGCATGTATCGAGGCATTGTCTTGTTGGAATGCATATTCGATTTCCGTTGCTTGCCTATTGTGGCATGTTATGGGTACCAGGTTAAGCCTAGAATCATAGCAAAATGCTCCCCAAACCATGACGCTCCCGCCTCCGAAATTTCGCTCGATCGCACCACATTTTTTTTTTGGTTAGATCGTGCCAGTAACAACTGTAGCAATCTGGTCCGTCTAAATTGAATTTTTTCTCATCCGAAAAATTAACCCCCTGCCAATCCTTTTTCCAGGACATGTATATTTTGGCAAATCTTAACCGTTCTTGCTTGTGCTGTGTTGTTAAACGTGGCTTGTTCTTCAATTTCGTCCATTTAACGTTAGGGGAAGTGTTGAGCACCCTGGCGATTTGACGAGGTGTTACGTCGATCTCTAATTTTGCTTTAATTTGGCTGCAATTTTGTTTATTTTTTGTTGCTTCATGGAGTATTTGCCCCTTTTGACGGAGTGTCAGTTTTTGGTTACCCTTTGTTGGCGGTTTTATTCCATACTTACTGCCTGTTTTTAAAAAATTACAGATTACGTTCTCAGACCTCCCTATTCTCCTTGCAATCGCACGATTTGAGTACTTCTCTTCATTTAACAATTTAACTGACACCCGTTCTTCTTGCGTCAAATAAGATCCTTTAGGCATGATCTAAATTATCAATAAAATACATGTAAATACAAAATTTTACACTAAAAAGCACACTTTACCTTTTATTTATTATCTACCGTCTAATGAAAAGCAAAAAAAAATTTTACGCTGCAGCTCCTCTTTTAAAAAATATGTGTTTTTCTAACATGCGCTTATACGAATGTCCGCGTTACTACTGCGATGCTTCTTTTATTGTGATTTGCCTACTTAAACAAGTACCGTACAATAAAGCATTACAGTAATTAACATATCAAAATCTTTTTTTTCGAAATAATCTGCTTTAAATATGCTTTTTCGAAAAATTTCATTGTGCGCTTATACGATTGTCTACCAATTTTTTCCGCTTACGCTGCAAACGCAGGCAGAACCTTATGAGATTTATCAAAATTATTTATTAAATATTGTACCCATTGAAAAGGTCTACAGAAAACTCTGCGGGACGTATACGTCTATCTCTTATGGATATCCCACAATAACCTTTTTTTGTCATATACATTTTACGAAAAATAACTTCAAATTTTCGGTCGGGGTGGCGGGACCGTTCATATAAATAGCACGTCGGAGGCCGCGGTTCTCCCTATGGCACTTTGAATTTAGCAGCGATCTGACGTGTTTATTATCGGAGCTCTCTAGCGAGGAATATTTAAACGGAATTGATGAAGTATATTCGTACAATTTCAAACTGATCCTTCCTGAAAGATAATACAATTGCTAAATATTTGGAATAACTTGCTCAGTAGGACATTCCAAGAGACTGATGTCATAACCTTGCCAGCCGACTGCTTCAACTTTTCACACTTGAGAACCAATTCACCATGTGCAATCCACTAGAATGACTGTCGATTGGCCTCCAATGGAAAATGATGTAGCCACGGACGCAAAACTTCGGTTTTATTACGTCCCGAGTGTGACGAGTATTTGTTCATTGAAAGGAGATATTCATCTTACCGTCATTCACTGCCCATTTGCTGTGCTTCCTTGTCCAGTCTGGAGAAAGCAGAACTAACGCTGTGTTGAGGTCAATGATATCAATATCATCGGCATACGCCAGCAACTGTACAGTCTTATAATAGTATAGTATAGTAGTACAGCAGATTGAAGAAGGCGCACGATTGGGGGTCGTCTTGTCTGAAATCTCGTTTGGTATCGAACGGCTCGGAGAGGTCCTTCCCGATCCTGACGAAGCTTTTAGATTTGCTCAACATCAGTTTACACAGCCGCATAATTTTTGCGGGGATACCGAGTTCAGACATCGTGGCATAAAGGCTGCTCCGTGCTTCGTGCTGTTGAAAGCAGCTTTGAAATGAAAGGAAATTGGCGCAGATTGTGGGGTATCCCTTTTTGTGGATTGGGCACACTTCAATTTCAATCGTTGAGCATGCTTTCGTCCGAAAATATTGTACTAAGAAGCTGTCGCATGCTCTTCGCCGCTGTGTTTAAATAGCTCAGACGGTAATCCATCGATCCCAGCCGCTTTGTTGTCCTTCATATAAGGGTATTTGCTATTCGAACTCCTTCATGGTCAGGGAATGGAACGTCTGCTCCATCGTCATCGATTAGGGAATCGGGTTCGCCTTTTCCTGGCGTTATACTTTCACTGCAATTAAGAAAGCCTAAGAACCAAATCATCTCTAGGGGTTATACGAAAGTATGCTCCGCTCCGGAAACCTTCTGTTAGTCGCCGCATTTGCTCTTCATACTCACGCATTTCGGCCTATTTCTTTTTCTGTCTGCAAACTCGTCTCGCTTCCCTCTTCAACTCTCGGTACCTATTCCATCCCGAACGTGTTATGATCGATCGTAACGGTGCGAAGAAGGCAGTGTGTTTTCTCTCCGCGACGACACGACACTCGTTGTATCCTTCCCATCCCGCACGTGTTATGATCGATCGTAACTTTGCGAGGTAAGCAACCTGTTTTATCTCCGCTGCGACACGGCACTCCTCGTCGTACCAGCTGTTCTTTTGCATTTTGCGAAAACCAATGGTTTCGATTGGAGCTGTACATAAGGAGTTTGAAATGCGTCCCCGCCATGTTCCCTTATACCGATTTTTTTTTTGTTTTTAAACTTATTTTATTTATTGGATCAGCTTTTTTCTTAAAGTCTAACAATAAGTTATAAAATCTTAAATCTATTTAAAAACTAGACAGACTAAAGCAAGTGATTGAGCTGTTTTGGTGATACGTCGCTCTTTAATACGCAGGCATATCTATTCTTTTCAGTCGTGTTTGATCCCAGGAATGTACCAAAGCGTTAGCCAAAGGGTTTGGGTGATTTCGGAGTTTAGTTATATATTGGATTCTGTTATCTTCTATTTCTTTCTTTACCAAAGGAATATCAAGATCTTTGTGGATATTTTCGTTTCGCATGTACCATGGCGTATACGTGATTATTTTAAGCATTTTTGATTGGGAACTTTGTAATATATCAATATTAGTTGCATAGGTCGTACCCCACAGTTGAATGCCATACATCCAAATCGGCTTTATGATCGCATTATATAAGAGCACTTTGTTGTCTAGGCTAAGTTTGGAGTTTTTATTTAAAAGCCAATTTAAATTTGCAGCTCTTATCTTCATACATGTTATTTTACTAAAGATATGTTTTCTCCACGTGAGCCTTCTATTTAGGTGAATACCAAGATATGTTACTTCGTTCGCTTGGGGTACTAAAATATTGTTTATTTTTACTACCGGGCACATTTTTGGTCTAAGCGAAAATGTAGCTTGCTTACATTTCTGTTCATTCAGATTTATACGCTAGTTTGCTCGCCATTCTTCGATAGAACTTAAATGCTCCGCTAATAATCTTGATGCTAAAATGTGGCATTTGTTACGGCTCACTATAGCTGTATCGAAAATCTGCTGTATATATGATGTATAGTGTTGGGCCTGCCCTGGGATACACTAGCCCTTATCAGTCGTTCATCAGATATGAAATTTCTAACTTTTACCATAAATTATATATTTTTTAAATAAGACTCCAATATTTTGTACAACGCTAAAGGTAGAATTTTTTCTAATCTAAGCCTGAGCTACATATAGAAATATTGCTGAACAGTACTCCCTGTGCTCAAATGCTTTCCGGCTGCGTTAAATTTTTCTCACGTTTATCTATCAAGATAATCTGCGACTTTTTCCATGAAATTGGGTAGTATCCGAAACTAATAATTGCATTAAAAAGAGAGCACCTCTATAGCAATAATTGTTAACTCAATTAGCATTTGTGGGGAAATATTATCATGTCCCGGCGACTTTTTTGGATTAAGTTCTTTAATGATACCATTAATTTCAGAAGGTGAAGTCTTAACAGACTCGAGCGACTCTTTAGCTGTGTTGGGTTAGATGGACAGCTTAAAGTTGTTCTTTGGAAAATTGGGTTGAAATACCTTTTCTAGGTGATATGCAAAGCAATTAGCCTTTTCCTCGTCATTTCGAGCCCAATTTCCACCCAGGTCTCGTATAGGGATGTTGGAGTCGTTGGTGGCTTCATGGACTTTTGGGCTTTCCAAAGGGAATTTTGCTTGTTTGAATTCGGACACAGCTTCTTTATATACATACATTTCGGTGTTCAATTCTTTCTCACGTTTAAGCGCTTTTTTTAATTTACGTACAGCAGATTTTAATTGAAGCTGAGTGGAAGGGGAACGATTTATCTGCCATTCATGTCTTGCACGCCTTTTTTTCATTTACAAGCATTTCTATTTCTCTGTTACAGATTTTTCTGTAACCAAACGATCTATTGCTTTTGTTTTGTGTGCCTAGGACATCGGCGCTGGTTATTATATCATTGACTTCTCTTATGCTTTCGTCAATATCTCTTCCTGTATTTATTTTGTACTCAATATTAATATGGCTACTGACGTATTTTTTATATTTTAGCCAATTCGTTTTATAAGAAGTTAGAGCCACTTTTGGATTAACGAATATGGGTTGTTCATACAACTATATTTGTACAGGAGAGTGATAAGAAGATAGATCAGTACATGTATTAGCTGTTATGTGCGATTTATCTATATTTTTGATTACGACAAAATCAATTAAATCTGGTATTTTCTTACGATCACTAGGGCAATATGTCGGCTTACCAGGAGATATTATTTCAAGGTCCTTTCGGATCAATAAGACGTGAGCCCCAGTACGTGTGTTTTGCATTGTAATCTCCACCTGCTAGAAATCTTTGACCTAGTGTTCCAAAAAAGTCTTTAAATTCGATTTCTGTAATTTTGAAACGAGGTGGACAGTATATAGCCGTAAGGTTTAAGTCACGACCCCGATTTTTTAGTGATATTGCATGAGAATCCAGAGCATAGTAGCTTAAACGATTTCTAATCAACACTGCCATGCCACCATGCGCTTTTCCATCGGATGATTTGTAACATAAAGTCTAAATTCCGGTATATTGATGTTATTTTTATTTGTTAGATGAGTTTCTGAAATAAGCAGTACATCTATACATATAGACAGAAATCTGATAATATCTAATTTATATTGGTTAACACCGTTAGCATTCCATATACAGATGTCTAGTAAGCTCATTTTTTACTTAATAAATTTTGCCGCATTAGATTTTGTACTTTTATTAAATCTTGGATCATGTTTTGCATGGTAGACATAAATTGTGTCATACTCTGTGTAAGATTTATAATCATAGTTTCAATACCTCCATTTGGAGGATTTTGCGGCAGTTGCATTTGCACAGTATTGGAAGTGAGAGAACAATTGCTTAACGTCAAAACAACCTAAACTTGACAGTTGACTGGATTGAGGAGGTTTTGACGTTTTGTAATTGGAATGACTGGAACGGCCAGATTGAAATTATACCAAAAATATATCTGAACGGAGGAATTTGTTGCCGCCGTTCAAGATCGCTAATAAAAATTTAAAACAATGAAAATCAAAGAAAATGCGAAATTTAAATATATTTCATAAAGCGTTTTGTAATTTGATGCACATTAGAATTAATTTTCAATTACAAATGATTAAAAACAGTCTTAATTCACCTTATTAAGTACTGAAAGATCGAAAGTCAGTTGTGTTAATATACTATAAATATATATATTACAAGTTCAATATATAATAATATGCAATCGTAATAAATGTTAGGTGTTTTAATTTAAAATGCCCAAAAATTCTTATTTTATTCGATCTGGCCATAATGGAAAATGTTATAAAGACGCTTATTTTGAGGTGCTCTCACACTGGAATAAGTTGGGCATCCCATTATCCCTGGTGTTGCCTTTCACTACATTTGCATAGCTTCCTTGCATATTATTATTGTTAGGAGTAAGAGGATTTGATATTTTTTCTGAGGTTGCTATAATTTCATTACGGGATGTTTGTAACATTTGGTTACGACGTGCTTGAATGCCCTGTGACAACTTCGATTTCAAATCTTTATATACGGGGCAACCTCTGTAGTTAGCAGTCCTCCATAACTGCTGCATTTTTTTATTTATTTCTTTCTTTAGGGTGCATTTAGAGGTGGGATGTAAATCACCACATACCACACAAACACAGCAATATGATTTAATATGCCCATATTCTGGGCAGTTAGTACATTGTACCGAACCGTTTCTTTTATGTGGTTCTTCCACAGTTACTCTGCGATGCAGCAAATATTTCAAATTATGTATTGGATGTGTTTCATTTTTTTAAGTTGATTTGAGTTCGGCAACAATTCAATTTTAAACATTGGCTGTGGTAGTTTGTTTCTATTAAATATATTTACAACTGTTTTAATTCCAAAACCGCATTCTTCCAATGCTTCTTTGACTTCACTAGAGTCTACGGCGGACTCTATACCCTTGATTACAACAACTAGGCCCTTAGAGCACTTCAGTTCATACGAAAAATAATTCTTGTTATTATTTTACAAAAATTTTACTATATCCATATAACTTTATTCAGTGTAGGACTGAATTTTTGTTTCATCTATATTGCCTTTTTTCAAAGGCACTATATGAAAGTTGTTAGTACCTATAATTTTGCTTAATTCAGCAACGAGAGAATTACTGCTACGCTCGCGCAAATATATTGGGGGTGGTTTAGCATTAACGACTGTGGTGGTACCCTTCGCATCGTCGTCTGAACCATTGCTTAGTATGGCAAATCTGTTGCCATTTAGAATTTCAGGCTTTTACCGTTTGGCGTGCCTAGTTGAAATTTTTGGTATTGACCGCTGATTTAACTGGACTTAGTTTCCTTTTTACGTTAATATAGCGATCAATACCAGTCTGAACAGACGGCCCTTTTTTGCTTGGTACATTTTCACCTTGCATTTCTTCCTTCGCTGTCCGGGTGCTTGCTGGTACCTGCATACTGGTTACTGTCAGCGCATTTGTTGTTGCCCGTTTGCTGTTCTCTGCTGCTTCTGTTGACTGCGCTTGCTTACTTGCTCTTTCAGCTGATCGTTGCGATGATGAGTCATCGCCGTTAATTTAAAGAATGCCTACCTACGGCCTTGTTGGTGAGGCTGAGTAGCTATCACTTTTGATTGTTTGATTGTTTTTCTTTGTTTGTTTTAACTTTTTGTTTCGTGCACAATTTGTTTATGTTTAATTATAACAACTTGTGTGCACTGTTTGCTATTTGTATATTTTTTATTTAATCAATTTTTTTGTTTTTTAATTTTTTGCTGTTTGCGTTTTAAACACAGAATTCACGGAGCGAATTAAAAACACGTCCGTACACCTTGAACACTGTAAGTAAGATCAACCGAGTTGTTGACGAATGCTCTCAGAGAGCAGGAGTGCAAGTCGAAATGAAAATCGTTCTGCTGTCTGTTGTGATTGCAGCTTCTCGACGTGAAATCTTCTTTGTGTTTGTTGACGTGCATTTTTTGCTGCACAGAGGCGGATGCGAATCTTGACTGCAACATGATAGTGATCCGAGTCGATGTTAGGACCTCGGAGCGCACGTGCAACTAGAACACTGGAGACGTGTCTCCCGTCTATCACAACATGATCGATCTGTTTGGCGGTTTTTCGATCCAGACACAGCCAGGTGGCTTTAAGGGTAATTTTTTTTGCTGGAATCTAGATAACCGTATTTCAGGCCCCGGTGAAGTCGATAGCCTCGATCCATGTTTCGTCGCGGAGGCTGAATTTATCGACCTTATTGCCAAAGGAACTTTCTTTGCCCACCCTAGCGTTAAAGTCGCCAAGCACGATTTTGATATTGTGGCGGAGTAGCTCTCATAGGTACGCTCCAAGCGCTCATAGAAGGCATCTTTCGTCACATCGTCCTTCTCTTCCTTCGAGGCGTGGACGCAAATCAGTAATTGTGAAGAACTTCGTTTTGATTCGGATTGTGGCTAGAGGTTCATCCAAGGGGGTGAATAACAGTACTCGGCGACGGAGTCTCTCTGCCATTACGAATCCCATGCCAAATTTGCGCTCTTTTATATGGCCACTGTATTAAATGCCACAAGGACCTACACGTCTTAGTCCTTGTCCCGTCCATCGCATTTCGTGGCCGACGGTGATGACAGCCTTCACTCTAACGAGGACATAACTAGCTGCACCTTCCCAATTAAGGGACCGGACACTCCAGGGGCATGCCCTTAAATCGTAGTCCTTATTTCGTTTGCAATAGTCGTCACTCATCCGAGGCTTGTTGTTCCTTTTCATTGAGTGCGTTTTTTACGTGGCGGGTCAAAATCTTGCGCTCAACCCTGCGGAGGGGATGTTTCGCCTTCTCACTTTAGCTCGCCGTCAAACGAATGTTCTTAGGCTACCCAGAGAATAATTGGTCAAAGACTGGAAGTCGTGAGCTGCTTGTACCATATGTAAAAAAATCGTTTCTGGTCAGTCCCAAGTGAATGGCTATCAGAGAACTTTCCTCACTTGCGTGAACTTTTACGCATGACTCCATCTTCCATTGGGGTACTAGAACATTGTTTATTTTACCTGTCCGACACGTCTCTGGTCTTAGCGAGAATGAAACATGCTTGCATTTTTGCTCATTAATATTCATGCGCCCTTAAGTGCTGCTCTAATACTCTTAATGTTCTGCTGTGGCATTTGCTACGGCTTACTAAAGCTGTGTCATCCGCGAAAGTGGATGTCAATACGTTAGTAGCTGTTGGAAGATCTGCTTTAAATATTATGTACAGAGTTGGCCTAGCACGCTACCCTGCTACACCAACCTTTATTACTCGTTCTTCTGATTTGAAGTCTGCTACTTTAAGGGTGGGTTCCAGGCGTCAAATAAATACTCAAGAAAAAATCCTAATTTCTTGAGCTTGACAGCAAGTTACGCATTGTAAATGATGCACATTAGAAGAGCAAGAGAAAATAAACAAAGGAAATATGTTTATGTGTGCAAGTATGTATATAAACATTTTTCTCGCAATTTAAGGAATGTGGTTGGTGATTGGTAAGTTTTATACATTATTTCGAAATGAACCATATTTCATAATAATGATTTCAACTAATTTGGGATAAATTTAACGATTACTTTGAATTTCCTTCAAGAAACAATTGTTGATTTCATGTTTCTTCGCAAAACCAGCGTTGCCATATTCCCATTTTATTGAAAAAAATTATTAAAAATTAGTACTAGATTTCTTTAGAGCTGCATACTAGCACAAGAAAATCTACCGAAGGATAATGGGTTGTCAAAAAAGTCTTGCGGTATGTTTTACTGAATCAATTCGTGTGGCACCCATACATCGAGCTTCTTAGTAACTCCAAGCTTCTTCAAATGGTTTATAACGGTTTGATGACTTTAAGGGTAATTTTTTTTGCTGGAATCTAGATAACCATATTTCAGGCCCCGGTGAAGTCGATAGCCTCGATCCATGTTTCGTCGCGGAGGCTGAATTTATCGACCTTATTGCCAAAGGAACTTTCTTTGCCCACCCTAGCGTTAAAGTCGCCAAGCACGATTTTGATATTGTGGCGGAGTAGCTCTCATAGGTACGCTCCAAGCGCTCATAGAAGGCATCTTTCGTCACATCGTCCTTCTCTTCCTTCGAGGCGTGGACGCAAATCAGTAATTGTGAAGAACTTCGTTTTGATTCGGATTGTGGCTAGAGGTTCATCCAAGGGGGTGAATAACAGTACTCGGCGACGGAGTCTCTCTGCCATTACGAATCCCATGCCAAATTTGCGCTCTTTTATATGGCCACTGTATTAAATGCCACAAGGACCTACACGTCTTAGTCCTTGTCCCGTCCATCGCATTTCGTGGCCGACGGTGATGACAGCCTTCACTCTAACGAGGACATCAACTAGCTGCACCTTCCCAATTAAGGGACCGGACACTCCAGGGGCATGCCCTTAAATCGTAGTCCTTATTTCGTTTGCAATAGTCGTCACTCATCCGAGGCTTGTTGTTCCTTTTCATTGAGTGCGTTTTTTACGTGGCGGGTCAAAATCTTGCGCTCAACCCTGCGGAGGGGATGTTTCGCCTTCTCACTTTAGCTCGCCGTCAAACGAATGTTCTTAGGCTACCCAGAGAATAATTGGTCAAAGACTGGAAGTCGTGAGCTGCTTGTACCATATGTAAAAAAATCGTTTCTGGTCAGTCCCAAGTGAATGGCTATCAGAGAACTTTCCTCACTTGCGTGAACTTTTACGCATGACTCCATCTTCCATTGGGGTACTAGAACATTGTTTATTTTACCTGTCCGACACGTCTCTGGTCTTAGCGAGAATGAAACATGCTTGCATTTTTGCTCATTAATATTCATGCGCCCTTAAGTGCTGCTCTAATACTCTTAATGTTCTGCTGTGGCATTTGCTACGGCTTACTAAAGCTGTGTCATCCGCGAAAGTGGATGTCAATACGTTAGTAGCTGTTGGAAGATCTGCTTTAAATATTATGTACAGAGTTGGCCTAGCACGCTACCCTGCTACACCAACCTTTATTACTCGTTCTTCTGATTTGAAGTCTGCTACTTTAAGGGTGGGTTCCAGGCGTCAAATAAATACTCAAGAAAAAATCCTCATTTCTTGAGCTTGACAGCAAGTTACGCATTGTAAATGATGCACATTAGAAGAGCAAGAGAAAATAAACAAAGGAAATATGTTTATGTGTGCAAGTATGTATATAAACATTTTTCTCGCAATTTAAGGAATGTGGTTGGTGATTGGTAAGTTTTATACATTATTTCGAAATGAACTATATTTCATAATAATGATTTCAACTAATTTGGGATAAATTTAACGATTACTTTGAATTTCCTTCAAGAAACAATTGTTGATTTCATGTTTCTTCGCAAAACCAGCGTTGCCATATTCCCATTTTATTGAAAAAAATTATTAAAAATTAGTACTAGATTTCTTTAGAGCTGCATACTAGCACAAGAAAATCTACCGAAGGATAATGGGTTGTCAAAAAAGTCTTGCGGTATGTTTTACTGAATCAATTCGTGTGGCACCCATACATCGAGCTTCTTAGTAACTCCAAGCTTCTTCAAATGGTTTATAACGGTTTGATGACTACTATGCCGGTCTCTTTCGACCGATTCAGCGATTTTATCGCAATTTTCGACGACAGGCCTTCCGGAGCGTGGCGAATCTTCGACCACCTTTTCACCAGAACGGAAACGTTGAAACCATCGTTGTGCGGTAAATGGAAACTGTATCGGGTCCATAAACTGCACAAATTTTATTGGCGGCTTGATATGCATTTTTGCCTTTATCGTAGTAGTACTTTAAAATATGCCGTATTTTCTCTTTATTTGCTCCATGTTTGCGACGCTATAACTCACGAACGACTTAAAAGAAACGGCAATCAATCAAACACGTGTTAGCGCGTGAAATGAGCTTTCCAAAAAGGTATAGCATGACCCGATGCTACGAATGAAACTAGAATTACGCGCTTTCAGCGCCAACTAGCGAAAATTCCGCAAGACTTTTTTAACAACCTAATATTATTTTGTCAAATTTGGCGATAAATGGAATGGTATAAAAACGCTAATTTTGAAGCTCTCTCGTTCTGGAATAAGTTGGCATCCCTTTATTCCTGCATATTACTCACAAAGTTATTTTCTTTGTTTATTCTCTCTTGCTCTTCTAATGTGGACCATTCACATCGGATGATTTGTAACATAAAGTCTAAATTCCGGTATATTGATGTTATTTTTATTTGTTAGATGAGTTTCTGAAATAAGCAGTACATCTATACATATAGACAGAAATCTGATAATATCTAATTTATATTGGTTAACACCGTTAGCATTCCATATACAGATGTCTAGTAAGCTCATTTTTTACTTAATAAATTTTGCCGCATTAGATTTTGTACTTTTATTAAATCTTGGATCATGTTTTGCATGGTAGACATAAATTGTGTCATACTCTGTGTAAGATTTATAATCATAGTTTCAATACCTCCATTTGGAGGATTTTGCGGCAGTTGCATTTGCACAGTATTGGAAGTGAGAGAACAATTGCTTAACGCCAAAACAACCTAAACTTGACAGTTGACTGGATTGAGGAGGTTTTGACGTTTTGTAATTGGAATGACTGGAACGGCCAGATTGAAATTATACCAAAAATATATCTGAACGGAGGAATTTGTTGCCGCCGTTCAAGATCGCTAATAAAAATTTAAAACAATGAAAATCAAAGAAAATGCGAAATTTAAATATATTTCATAAAGCGTTTTGTAATTTGATGCACATTAGAATTAATTTTCAATTACAAATGATTAAAAACAGTCTTAATTCACCTTATTAAGTACTGAAAGATCGAAAGTCAGTTGTGTTAATATACTATAAATATATATATTACAAGTTCAATATATAATAATATGCAATCGTAATAAATGTTAGGTGTTTTAATTTAAAATGCCCAAAAATTCTTATTTTATTCGATCTGGCCATAATGGAAAATGTTATAAAGACGCTTATTTTGAGGTGCTCTCACACTGGAATAAGTTGGGCATCCCATTATCCCTGGTGTTGCCTTTCACTACATTTGCATAGCTTCCTTGCATATTATTATTGTTAGGAGTAAGAGGATTTGATATTTTTTCTGAGGTTGCTATAATTTCATTACGGGATGTTTGTAACATTTGGTTACGACGTGCTTGAATGCCCTGTGACAACTTCGATTTCAAATCTTTATATACGGGGCAACCTCTGTAGTTAGCAGTCCTCCATAACTGCTGCATTTTTTTATTTATTTCTTTCTTTAGGGTGCATTTAGAGGTGGGATGTAAATCACCACATACCACACAAACACAGCAATATGATTTAATATGCCCATATTCTGGGCAGTTAGTACATTGTACCGAACCGTTTCTTTTATGTGGTTCTTCCACAGTTACTCTGCGATGCAGCAAATATTTCAAATTATGTATTGGATGTGTTTCATTTTTTTAAGTTGATTTGAGTTCGGCAACAATTCAATTTTAAACATTGGCTGTGGTAGTTTGTTTCTATTAAATATATTTACAACTGTTTTAATTCCAAAACCGCATTCTTCCAATGCTTCTTTGACTTCACTAGAGTCTACGGCGGACTCTATACCCTTGATTACAACAACTAGGCCCTTAGAGCACTTCAGTTCATACGAAAAATAATTCTTGTTATTATTTTACAAAAATTTTACTATATCCATATAACTTTATTCAGTGTAGGACTGAATTTTTGTTTCATCTATATTGCCTTTTTTCAAAGGCACTATATGAAAGTTGTTAGTACCTATAATTTTGCTTAATTCAGCAACGAGAGAATTACTGCTACGCTCGCGCAAATATATTGGGGGTGGTTTAGCATTAACGACTGTGGTGGTACCCTTCGCATCGTCGTCTGAACCATTGCTTAGTATGGCAAATCTGTTGCCATTTAGAATTTCAGGCTTTTACCGTTTGGCGTGCCTAGTTGAAATTTTTGGTATTGACCGCTGATTTAACTGGACTTAGTTTCCTTTTTACGTTAATATAGCGATCAATACCAGTCTGAACAGACGGCCCTTTTTTGCTTGGTACATTTTCACCTTGCATTTCTTCCTTCGCTGTCCGGGTGCTTGCTGGTACCTGCATACTGGTTACTGTCAGCGCATTTGTTGTTGCCCGTTTGCTGTTCTCTGCTGCTTCTGTTGACTGCGCTTGCTTACTTGCTCTTTCAGCTGATCGTTGCGATGATGAGTCATCGCCGTTAATTTAAAGAATGCCTACCTACGGCCTTGTTGGTGAGGCTGAGTAGCTATCACTTTTGATTGTTTGATTGTTTTTCTTTGTTTGTTTTAACTTTTTGTTTCGTGCACAATTTGTTTATGTTTAATTATAACAACTTGTGTGCACTGTTTGCTATTTGTATATTTTTTATTTAATCAATTTTTTTGTTTTTTAATTTTTTGCTGTTTGCGTTTTAAACACAGAATTCACGGAGCGAATTAAAAACACGTCCGTACACCTTGAACACTGTAAGTAAGATCAACCGAGTTGTTGACGAATGCTCTCAGAGAGCAGGAGTGCAAGTCGAAATGAAAATCGTTCTGCTGTCTGTTGTGATTGCAGCTTCTCGACGTGAAATCTTCTTTGTGTTTGTTGACGTGCATTTTTTGCTGCACAGAGGCGGATGCGAATCTTGACTGCAACATGATAGTGATCCGAGTCGATGTTAGGACCTCGGAGCGCACGTGCAACTAGAACACTGGAGACGTGTCTCCCGTCTATCACAACATGATCGATCTGTTTGGCGGTTTTTCGATCCAGACACAGCCAGGTGGCTTTAAGGGTAATTTTTTTTGCTGGAATCTAGATAACCGTATTTCAGGCCCCGGTGAAGTCGATAGCCTCGATCCATGTTTCGTCGCGGAGGCTGAATTTATCGACCTTATTGCCAAAGGAACTTTCTTTGCCCACCCTAGCGTTAAAGTCGCCAAGCACGATTTTGATATTGTGGCGGAGTAGCTCTCATAGGTACGCTCCAAGCGCTCATAGAAGGCATCTTTCGTCACATCGTCCTTCTCTTCCTTCGAGGCGTGGACGCAAATCAGTAATTGTGAAGAACTTCGTTTTGATTCGGATTGTGGCTAGAGGTTCATCCAAGGGGGTGAATAACAGTACTCGGCGACGGAGTCTCTCTGCCATTACGAATCCCATGCCAAATTTGCGCTCTTTTATATGGCCACTGTATTAAATGCCACAAGGACCTACACGTCTTAGTCCTTGTCCCGTCCATCGCATTTCGTGGCCGACGGTGATGACAGCCTTCACTCTAACGAGGACATAACTAGCTGCACCTTCCCAATTAAGGGACCGGACACTCCAGGGGCATGCCCTTAAATCGTAGTCCTTATTTCGTTTGCAATAGTCGTCACTCATCCGAGGCTTGTTGTTCCTTTTCATTGAGTGCGTTTTTTACGTGGCGGGTCAAAATCTTGCGCTCAACCCTGCGGAGGGGATGTTTCGCCTTCTCACTTTAGCTCGCCGTCAAACGAATGTTCTTAGGCTACCCAGAGAATAATTGGTCAAAGACTGGAAGTCGTGAGCTGCTTGTACCATATGTAAAAAAATCGTTTCTGGTCAGTCCCAAGTGAATGGCTATCAGAGAACTTTCCTCACTTGCGTGAACTTTTACGCATGACTCCATCTTCCATTGGGGTACTAGAACATTGTTTATTTTACCTGTCCGACACGTCTCTGGTCTTAGCGAGAATGAAACATGCTTGCATTTTTGCTCATTAATATTCATGCGCCCTTAAGTGCTGCTCTAATACTCTTAATGTTCTGCTGTGGCATTTGCTACGGCTTACTAAAGCTGTGTCATCCGCGAAAGTGGATGTCAATACGTTAGTAGCTGTTGGAAGATCTGCTTTAAATATTATGTACAGAGTTGGCCTAGCACGCTACCCTGCTACACCAACCTTTATTACTCGTTCTTCTGATTTGAAGTCTGCTACTTTAAGGGTGGGTTCCAGGCGTCAAATAAATACTCAAGAAAAAATCCTAATTTCTTGAGCTTGACAGCAAGTTACGCATTGTAAATGATGCACATTAGAAGAGCAAGAGAAAATAAACAAAGGAAATATGTTTATGTGTGCAAGTATGTATATAAACATTTTTCTCGCAATTTAAGGAATGTGGTTGGTGATTGGTAAGTTTTATACATTATTTCGAAATGAACTATATTTCATAATAATGATTTCAACTAATTTGGGATAAATTTAACGATTACTTTGAATTTCCTTCAAGAAACAATTGTTGATTTCATGTTTCTTCGCAAAACCAGCGTTGCCATATTCCCATTTTATTGAAAAAAATTATTAAAAATTAGTACTAGATTTCTTTAGAGCTGCATACTAGCACAAGAAAATCTACCGAAGGATAATGGGTTGTCAAAAAAGTCTTGCGGTATGTTTTACTGAATCAATTCGTGTGGCACCCATACATCGAGCTTCTTAGTAACTCCAAGCTTCTTCAAATGGTTTATAACGGTTTGATGACTTTAAGGGTAATTTTTTTTGCTGGAATCTAGATAACCATATTTCAGGCCCCGGTGAAGTCGATAGCCTCGATCCATGTTTCGTCGCGGAGGCTGAATTTATCGACCTTATTGCCAAAGGAACTTTCTTTGCCCACCCTAGCGTTAAAGTCGCCAAGCACGATTTTGATATTGTGGCGGAGTAGCTCTCATAGGTACGCTCCAAGCGCTCATAGAAGGCATCTTTCGTCACATCGTCCTTCTCTTCCTTCGAGGCGTGGACGCAAATCAGTAATTGTGAAGAACTTCGTTTTGATTCGGATTGTGGCTAGAGGTTCATCCAAGGGGGTGAATAACAGTACTCGGCGACGGAGTCTCTCTGCCATTACGAATCCCATGCCAAATTTGCGCTCTTTTATATGGCCACTGTATTAAATGCCACAAGGACCTACACGTCTTAGTCCTTGTCCCGTCCATCGCATTTCGTGGCCGACGGTGATGACAGCCTTCACTCTAACGAGGACATCAACTAGCTGCACCTTCCCAATTAAGGGACCGGACACTCCAGGGGCATGCCCTTAAATCGTAGTCCTTATTTCGTTTGCAATAGTCGTCACTCATCCGAGGCTTGTTGTTCCTTTTCATTGAGTGCGTTTTTTACGTGGCGGGTCAAAATCTTGCGCTCAACCCTGCGGAGGGGATGTTTCGCCTTCTCACTTTAGCTCGCCGTCAAACGAATGTTCTTAGGCTACCCAGAGAATAATTGGTCAAAGACTGGAAGTCGTGAGCTGCTTGTACCATATGTAAAAAAATCGTTTCTGGTCAGTCCCAAGTGAATGGCTATCAGAGAACTTTCCTCACTTGCGTGAACTTTTACGCATGACTCCATCTTCCATTGGGGTACTAGAACATTGTTTATTTTACCTGTCCGACACGTCTCTGGTCTTAGCGAGAATGAAACATGCTTGCATTTTTGCTCATTAATATTCATGCGCCCTTAAGTGCTGCTCTAATACTCTTAATGTTCTGCTGTGGCATTTGCTACGGCTTACTAAAGCTGTGTCATCCGCGAAAGTGGATGTCAATACGTTAGTAGCTGTTGGAAGATCTGCTTTAAATATTATGTACAGAGTTGGCCTAGCACGCTACCCTGCTACACCAACCTTTATTACTCGTTCTTCTGATTTGAAGTCTGCTACTTTAAGGGTGGGTTCCAGGCGTCAAATAAATACTCAAGAAAAAATCCTCATTTCTTGAGCTTGACAGCAAGTTACGCATTGTAAATGATGCACATTAGAAGAGCAAGAGAAAATAAACAAAGGAAATATGTTTATGTGTGCAAGTATGTATATAAACATTTTTCTCGCAATTTAAGGAATGTGGTTGGTGATTGGTAAGTTTTATACATTATTTCGAAATGAACTATATTTCATAATAATGATTTCAACTAATTTGGGATAAATTTAACGATTACTTTGAATTTCCTTCAAGAAACAATTGTTGATTTCATGTTTCTTCGCAAAACCAGCGTTGCCATATTCCCATTTTATTGAAAAAAATTATTAAAAATTAGTACTAGATTTCTTTAGAGCTGCATACTAGCACAAGAAAATCTACCGAAGGATAATGGGTTGTCAAAAAAGTCTTGCGGTATGTTTTACTGAATCAATTCGTGTGGCACCCATACATCGAGCTTCTTAGTAACTCCAAGCTTCTTCAAATGGTTTATAACGGTTTGATGACTACTATGCCGGTCTCTTTCGACCGATTCAGCGATTTTATCGCAATTTTCGACGACAGGCCTTCCGGAGCGTGGCGAATCTTCGACCACCTTTTCACCAGAACGGAAACGTTGAAACCATCGTTGTGCGGTAAATGGAAACTGTATCGGGTCCATAAACTGCACAAATTTTATTGGCGGCTTGATATGCATTTTTGCCTTTATCGTAGTAGTACTTTAAAATATGCCGTATTTTCTCTTTATTTGCTCCATGTTTGCGACGCTATAACTCACGAACGACTTAAAAGAAACGGCAATCAATCAAACACGTGTTAGCGCGTGAAAGGAGCTTTCCAAAAAGGTATAGCATGACCCGATGCTACGAATGAAACTAGAATTACGCGCTTTCAGCGCCAACTAGCGAAAATTCCGCAAGACTTTTTTAACAACCTAATATTATTTTGTCAAATTTGGCGATAAATGGAATGGTATAAAAACGCTAATTTTGAAGCTCTCTCGTTCTGGAATAAGTTGGCATCCCTTTATTCCTGCATATTACTCACAAAGTTATTTTCTTTGTTTATTCTCTCTTGCTCTTCTAATGTGGACCATTCACATTGCGTAACCAGCTGTCAAAATTACTTGAAGAAATAATGTATTTTTTTCGTGAGCAATTCCTTTAGAGCTGGATACGGACTAGTGATGAGCGATATTTCACTACCGGTAATTTTTTCACTGTGATGTACAAATCGCAAATCGCGATCACATTTTATAAATACCAGCTCGCTTCTATGAACTGCGATTGCGATAGCAGTTCGAACCTGTGAATTGCGATCGCAGTTCGAAACCCGTGATTTGCGATCGCCGTTCGAACCTGTAAATTGTGATCGCAGTTCGAACCTGTGAATTGCGATCGCAGTTCGAAATTCTGATTTGCGATAGCAGTTCACAATAAACTTGTGAAACTGTGATTTTTTAATAGAACAGTACATGCGATCACAATAGCAGAAAAGTAACAACTTTCTTCAGGGTAAGTATATATATATGCGTATATGCTATTTTTCGTCATAGCGGTTTGAAGTTTTAAGTGTAACGTTCTAATAATTTGTAATAACGGCAGGAAATTTATCAAGAAAAAGAAGTGAATTATGGCAGATGTTTGAGATGAAATATATGCAAAATGCAATATTTGCAAATCAAAAATTTCTTATAAAACATCATTAACAAATTTAAGAAAACATGTCCAGAATAGACATCCTACAGTGGAACTACCAGCTCAAAAGGTATATAAGTAATTTAACATTTTTTAATATAAAGTTATTAACTAGCATTGTAGAAGATGATGGATTCCGCGAATTTGTAAAAGCATTAAGGCCGGACTATCAGTTGCCTAGTAGGCATTCAGTTTCTAATACAATAATACCTGTATTTTATGAAACAAGCCTTGAACCAATGAAAGAAAAAATATGTGAAGGTTCCAAATTCTGCATAACAACAGATTGTTGGACATCGCGTAGTACCGTTAGCTTTATTGCCATCACAGCTCATTTTCTCAATGCAAAATTTGATATGTGCAGTATACTATTGGAAAACTATCCAATGACTGAATCGCATACTTCAAAAAATTTGGCAGCTGAATTAATGAGAGTTACTGAGGAATGGGGGATCACTAGTAAAATTCTGCTAGCGGTCTCTGACAATGCCTCCAATATTAAAAATGCGTTTCAGAACGATTTAAAGCGGCAGCATCTTGTATGTTTTGCACATACGCTCAATCTGATAGTAAAAAATGCGTAAAGTAACGAGCAAGTGTGTATAACATTGCAAAAAGTAAAAAAAATCGTTGGCTACTTAAAGAAAAGTGTAGTTGCAAATGAAAAATTTTTAACATTTCAACGAAATGCTGGGGAACAGCCAATAAAACTTATTCAAAGTGTGGAAACCAGATGGAATTCTATACTTAATATGATTGAGCGTTTCGTGCGAGTCGAAGATGTTGTCAAAAGTAAAATTGCCCTTATTGAAAAAGACTTGCCACTAATTACTTCGGACCAATGGCTACTCCTGAAACATCTGGTGACTATCCTAAAGCCGTTCGAATCTGCAACAATTGAAATAAGCGGTCACAAATATTGCACTGCTTCTATGGTGGTTCCCATAGTAAATAGGCTTTTGCAAGTTTTGACTGATTTATCGAATGATGATAAATATCCGGATTTTATAAAAACGGTTATATCTGCCTTGTTAAGAAGCTTAACCGAACGACTGGGAAACACGGAAAAGAACAATACGCTGACAATGTCTACGTTTTTGGATCCAAAATTTAAAAAAATTTGCTTTTTCTGAGTGAACAATAGCAGATATTGTAAAAAAACCGCATTATTGCCGAGGTAAGTCGAGAAATCCAAAACCAGCAAAATGAGCAACTTACAATCCCTATACCTTCTGTCGCGAAACTCTCCATATGGAGCAAATTTGATACAAATATTGCCACAAACAGCCCTAAAGGCATGAGTACATCGAGAGCTATTATAGAAACGCAGAGGTATTTGGAAGACGAAGTCATCGGCCGAACAGAAAATTCGTTACAATGGTGGAAAACAAACAATTACAAGTACCCATATCTGTCACCAATTGCGCGGGAAAAATTAGGATGCTTAGCATCATCAATGCCTTGTGAAAGGTTATTTTCTACGGCTGGAATGATAATAAGTAAAAGGCGAACGCGTTTAGATGATGAAAAGGCTAAAATGCTAATATTTTCAAATACGAATGTTAAAAACATGTCGTAGTTATATACGTTTAGTCATTTTTAGAAACAACCGAGAAGTTTCAACTGCTTATGGAATATTTTAATTTATGACAATTTAATTAAATCTTTAATTTTACTTATTGTTAAAACCAAATTTGAAAGCTTTTGTGATGAATTTAAAAAATTAGTTTAGAGTACAAATTGAAACTCTTTGCATGGTTGCAATATTCATAAATATTTAAATTTTAATTTTTTAACACTTATTAAGAAATTATATGAATTTTAATAAAAATGGAGTTATTTTTACTGTTGTATATTTATTTATTCTTTTATTAAGAAGCTCTTATAATTATTTCGTTTAACCGAATATAATTTAATTTAAAAAGGGGATTGTAATTAATTAATTTCAGAAAAAAACATGGAATAAAAAAGTTACGGGTTTTTAATATTTTCCCAAAAATTAAGAAATTCCCGTTATTAATTTGGTCTTGAAAATATTATTAGCGGGTATTCAAAACATTCTGATGGATTATGGAATTCCCATCATTAGTTTTTCTTTGAAAATATTAAAAGGGGGGTATTCTAAACAAACAAATGATCAACCACACTAATGGTAATCTCTTCTAAAAAATGTGTGAAACCATCATACCAACATATAAATAAACTATGCAATACGCTATACGTGCCAGGTAACCGAACCGCTCCAACATTTGCGAAAATGTTGTGAAAGGAAAGGCGGAAAAACTTGACTCGAGTTACAGGAGTCAAAAAAAAATTTACCGCCAATAATGACAAAATGTTTCCGTTGTTCCCACGACAATCGGTTCTACGAAAGTGGAATGAACCCGGACTTTTATTCGGCCAAACACTGTCAAATTGGCAGAATCTGCCGCTACAACAACAAAAGGTCTCCATTTGAACGTCGACTTAGTTGCGATCGCATCAGCGATATACAATCAGAGTGATTTATAAATAGCAATCACTGAAATCACAGATGTCGAAAAATCACAATATCGCTCATCTCTAATACGGACCAGAGAGCTGAAACGAGTATGATAAAATCAGAACAAACAGTCCTGCCAAAAACACAATCAAATCAATTCTGTTCAGCATAGGTAACATTGTTAATCAATTCGTGTATCTGCCAGCGTCAACTGACCTGATGCAACACGAACAATCTGTTCTTCGGCAATCACGATCGTGTAAACGTATGGCTGGCTTCGGTTTCAATCGTATCATGTCAGTTCATAGCGTTGCGAACACGGTAGAGGAGGAGTAGAGAAAGTATCAGCTGATGTTATGTAAACAAAGACACAGCTGAGAGGTGCCACTGTAGAAACGTCAAGTGTACTCCGGGGTTGAGTTTCTATTGGAATCTACGATGGCCGACTTTTAACCAAGATGACCGACTTTTAACCGGAAAATGGTTGCATTGTGTTATTTTCTTAAAATTTATGGAAATGTTGTCCCAAAAATATTGGTTATATATAAAACTTTAATATAATTCCAAAAGAAAATTGTTTAATTTTAATATATATTCTTAAAGATGAGTACAATATGAGCAAATACATGAAAAATTGAGTTTTTTATTTATGCCTCTTTTTAACTGTGGTAAGTCAATAAATGTTCACCACAGAAAAATGTTACGAACAAATAAGCAACCGTGTCGAATGGTGGGGTCTAGATTATGCTCATCCACAGCCATATTTACATTTTTGTCATCGTAACAAAGGTTTTTGCAAGACAATTTGTTTGAGTTTATTTCATGATTAAATGCTTTACGATGGCTTATTTAGTTATTTGAATCTGGAAGAAGTGTTTACAAATTTCCCTTGGGACGATAAACAACAGATCGGCTGATATTCCAATAAAAGTACGAAAGAACTTAACATGGCCTCGTTAATATTGCTGCGTAATGGGTCAGGCGCTGTTCCAATTTTATGATTTAAGAGATGAAAAAGCGATACGCGATGCTGTGAAGTACTCAAATGTAGTTATCAAATTAGTTGGTCGTGAATTCGAGAAAAAATTTTAAACTCAATGACGTGCTCGTGGAAGGTGCACGTCGCATTGCTAGGTAAGCTATAATTAAACTTTATTTCAAAAGATTTAATAAGTATTTTTTAATTTTTTTATAGAATCAGCGAAGGAGCTGGTGTAGAACGCTAGTCCCAAACCAATGAGCTTTGTGCGTGAGGGTGGAAGCAACTTTTTGAAGAGCAAATACTACGGTGAGTACATTCGGATGTTGCACAAGCTATTGTCAATTGCGCTAAGGATCTCGATACTGCTAGTCAGGTTTATCAAGCTATTGGGTAGGTTTAGAGCAAAATTGAATTTACATAAGGCTAAACACTCAACACCCATCTTTCAGATCAAAGCGTTACCAGTTGAGCGAATCAATTGACTGCTTCCATCGTGTTATGCGCAAAGATGAAAAATGGTGGGGATACCGTCGTTAAGACATGCATTGCAATCCTACCTTCTGTCGTTAAAACAACAACAACAATCCTTCCTTCCTATTGAAAGTCAAGTTCACTGAGCTCAAACGCGAATGTATTACCGATGTCGTTTGGATGTACAATTGACCTCCATGGAAGAGCATGTTGGGAAAGTGGGAGGAACCAGCTCCACCAAAACCGATAGAAGAACTACGTATGTTTGCATAAAACTACTATAATGACAGCAACGCTAACAACAGCCAGTTGGCAGCGCTAGTGACCAAGCAGCGATTTGAAAAATAAACATTTGCATCTACGCGAATTACATATCGTCTTTACATCTAGTGAATTATGGTCGATTATAAATATTGTGGAAGTTAATATTAAAACTTAAAAAAACAAATAAATGTAATTTGGCTAATAATGAACCGCTATTAAAAATTAAGGAATTTGAGTTGTATTCTTAATTGGGCCAAACAAGTTATCGATTTGAATAATTTCAAACGGAATATATTTGGAACAATCATTTATTTTTTTTAAATACTATGCCAGTGGTGCTACTAAGCATGGCAAAACAGTTTAGCGTAAGCTAATTTAAACTACTTTTTACTACTATATAGATATTGCAAATTCAAAAAATAATTTCTTTAAGAGTCCTGTTTATTTAAAAACTTAGCTTAGAACTAAAAAATAATGTGGTAAATCTGTGAGAATAATCAAACACTCCATTTGGGAAAGAATAGGATTCCTGATCGCCGGGATATAGTTAAATTCTGACATATAAAACGTGTATATAGTTTGTGATTACAAAAATTTATACTTAAAATTCAGAAAACATGGCTATTATAATTATCTCTTGATTTATCTTAGAGTAAGAAATTGTGTTTTACTGTTCAGACGAATTATTATGATATGTAATACCAAATTTTTCCACAATAGTTATCTCTTTTGGTACATTCATTATCAAAAATAATTTTCAATTTGTCCATGAATAAATTAACTACAACGCTTTAAAATATATAGCATATTTATTTATATCAAGAAGATATAACAGCATTAAACTTCATTCTATAACAGAAATTGAAAATAGTATTTATACATATACAAATATAGTACTATAAATTTATAATTTAAGATTTTAGCATTTTCGCTTTCTGCAACCCGTTTTGACCTCTCGCCACCCTTATTCACCAGAGGTGGCCATGACATTTTTATTTTGACGTACACTTGGGGGGTAGCTTAAGGGTTGTGAATGGCTCTTTTTCTATGGTGAATGGGACTTTCCCTACTCCTCTATACCATGGTTGCGAAGATTGTTTGAATTGATGTGAAACTTTGGGTAAACTATAAGTAAATCTACGAGTAAATCTTTGGGTAAATATAAAAGTTTAGCAAACCACAACAATTTTCTGCTGGACTGATTTGAATCATTTGTGACAAAAAATGTATCAGCTTTGAATATGTGCGCGTGTTACAAATTTTCGATGCGTGAACAATGGAAATTCCATCGAGTATGTACATACATATGTACATATATACATACATTTGTTGTATGCATGTACTTTATGGAATTTCTATTATACATATTACATATGTATATATGTACATACATACATGTACATACAAACATATGTACTTGAAATACAACAGAAGTGTTCGACTGTCGATCATTTCAATCATTGAAGCATGAGTATGCATCGCTTCGGGTATTTTCTGCTGAAACGAACGTTCATAAACAAATCAGGTATAAGCCGATCGCTAGTGATACAAAGTTGCTCTCTATCGCTGATTTGAAGAAAACAGCTCATTCCTCCCGTTCCGCGTGTAGCCTTATCTATTACTATATCCAATATGATGTTAAGGGAGTATTTAAGTCTAGGTTCAGAAATTTCAAGTAAAAAATGTAAATTAATATTTTTAATATAATTTTTTTTATTATTTTAACATTGCAAGAATACATAAAAAAATCTGAAAATAGGTACCAGGGTCTAAATATACGGATTCCTGGAGGCTTGAACAGTTTTGATTGGATTTAAACAATTCTTGGTCATAAGGTGGTATACACTAAAAATATTAATTGTGCAAAGTTGTATCCAGTTATATTCTACTTTATTTGTGTACTGGGAACTGAATTGTGCTATATGGGAAGTAGGCATGGTTGTTGTCCGATTTCGTCCATTTTCACAATGTTACATAAGAATGTAAGAAGAAATCCACGTACGTCTTGGCTGTGCCACACTCATCGTCTAATTTTCAAACCGACTCCCATAAAACTTTCTCATACCATCCTGGTGGTCTTTGGCATAATAACTATGTACTTTTAGCTATGTACATTATTAGACGGCGGGGACACGCCCACTTTTTCAAAAGGTTGTGCCCACAGGTGCCCTTAGCTACTGCCATTCCTTGTGCTTACAGCTTCATATCTTAATTGAGCGCTTAGTTATGGAACTTTATATATTTTTGGTTAGTTGCGATTTGTGTTCGGACAGACAGACATTCAACCGAAATTCAACTTTTCTCTTTGTCCAGATCGTTCATATACATATATAGTATTTAACCCTACATATATATATCTCGCTTAGTTTTAGGTGATACGTACAACCGTTAGGTGAACAAAACTATAATACTCCGTAGTAACTGGTTGCAAGAGTAAAAAAAGTACCAACTGATAATGTGGGGTCTCAAAAGAATGGGACGTGCCCATACAAATGATTTTAATCCTCCCAACAATCTAAAACTACCACATTTATAACTGTTCGGTGTTTTTTTTAATAACAAAAACTTAGATTCGGAATATGGTTGTTCTGGACCTAGACACGTCTATAAAGAAGACTCTCTACCATAATATAGGTGGTTTTATACAATTAATGAGCTCTTTTTCTTACAAAGTACGTTAACCCACATCAGATCACCCGTCTTATTAAATCAATTAATTTTAAGGGGACCACTCTATTATCGAATGCATTCCAGATTATGAAGTGTATTGAACGCCTCTTGGAAGTCGATAAAGATGAGATAAAGAGGGAAGCGTCATCATTTCATTAATTTTTCTATATCGGAAACAAAACGCTTTCTGGAGTCTTTGTGACAGGGGCGTAAGATCCTGGGTCTTAAACAAAGATACTTATAAATAGCTTTTTGAGCTCGAAGAGCTTACGGTCTTTTTCTTATGGTTTTACTATCACTTTTTTCAGTTAGGTACCGCAGCAAAATCCCTATCTTCTCCAAGCCTGCCGTAAGAAACTTCGTTCCAATATGTATTGTTTTCAATTAATTATACTTTTTAAGGAAAATGAATTGAAAGAATATGGCAACACAATGACACATTTAAAGCTCTGAAGCTTATTCAAAGAAGCGCAACGTAAACTTTTTTAATGGCGAACAAATGTACAGGGGAGCGAACACTTATTTAGAGCCCGAATAAAACTATGCAATTAATACTTTTTTCTTACGGACTTTTCCTTACAGTTTAACTCTCACTTCTTTTTCAGTTAGGCCCCGCAGCAAAATCCCTATCTCCTCCAAGTCTGCCGTAAGGAACTTCGTTCCAATTCTTCGCTAAAATAGAAGTTAAATACTCTACATTTTAAGCATTTTAACAAAAACTCAAACCATTAACCAACCTGCGCCAAAAAATATGCAACAATTCAACTCCCCATAAACGTACTTAGTGCAAGCACAATTCTCACCCAAAACTAATTTGCATATACAATAATGTTACAGATTTTCATGCCTAATTATTTTGCAAAACCTCAAGGCAGGCTACAACTAGCGATCTTACAGTCTTTTTCTTACGTGTTATTTCTTACGGATCTTTTCTTAGGGTTTTTTTCTTACGGTTTTACTATCATTTTTTTTTCAGTTAGGTCCCGCAGCAAAATCCCTATCTTCTCCAAGCCTGCCGTAAGGAACTTCGTTCCAAAAATTTATTACTCGTTGCAGTTCTCTGATATGGACCTTTAAGAATGAATGCAGAATCAAGTCAATAGTCATTCTCTATAAATTGACCAAATCAGCCGTTCACATATCACAAGATTCTGCAATGGGCGCTCTCTTGGCCTTCCTAATATCTCGTTATATAGTAGGATTTTTGCATCGTGCAATCGTGCAAGAGCAAGATGGGGACTCCCCTAATGAAAAATAAAGAAAATGCGAAACTTAAATGTATTGTATAAAACGTTTTGTAATATGATAGTAGTATTAATTTTCACTTATAAATGAGTAAAAGCATATATTTATTGAGAGCTAAAGGCCTTAATTCACTCTATTAAATATTCAAAGTTCAAAAGTCATTTGTGTTAATATACCATAAAATCAGAAAAAAAAAACATTTGAATAGTGTCATCATATATTGAAAGTCCAATATGTAATAATTTTTAATCGTAATAAATGTTGGTTCTTTTAAATTAAATCCCAAAAAGTAATTATTTTGTCCAATCTGGTCATAATGTAAAATGTTATAATGCGAGACAAACACAGAATCGACGATAAATTGCCAGATACTCGTACAATCAGCCAACGAAATTCGTAGTTCAAGTGCTGAATACAATGACTCCGGCAGAGTTTTTTTGACAGCTGCACGACTGCAGGCCGACGGTTGTCGCTCTCGCTAACTTCAATATATTCCTATATTTGCCAACGACAGTAGGACGACAGAAGAGTTGACAATAGAATTGAAGGTAGAGAGATGAGGCAGAGTGGTGATGCCACTTATATGTAAAATGTAAAATTATTCACATCTCTAACAAACTTGACTTTATTTTACAAATAAAAGCATAAAATAGCTCTACTATAGCTTTATTATATCATTTGTAATAACAATTGATAATTTAAATCAAAAATATTTACCTATTTACTTATTTTTTGCATAAAAATTTTCTTATAATTATAATTATTAAGCTATTCAAAGTAAGGAATTTGTTAACATTGTAGGTCGGAATTTGCCTCACAATTTTAACATTTTTTACAATTCTCTCACGTATTCTAACCGAGAATATGAAGAGAAATAAATATATGTATTTACGGCATATGATGACAAGGCATATATGCCGAAGCAGAGAATACGAAGAGACATACATATATGTATTCATGACCATGATTAAACTCCTCCGAAGAATCTCGTTTTGCTTGTTTATATTTTGTTTCACTTTTGACAGCGAGAAATGTGTACAAAACACACCTCTCACACAGATAACAAAAACACATTTTTTATTGTGTACTCTGTCTCACATACCCAAAAATATGAAGAGTCATAAATATATTGTTACAAAAAGTAGTATTAAGTTGTATTTGTATTGCTATATGCATCCCTTATTATGAACAATAGCTGTAGGTATATGGAATAGCATTTGTCTTGTTGTAGACATCTGGCGCCGCGGCTGTCTGCTTGCGTCTGGCGCCGTATAGCATTATGTTCTGGTAATTTCCAGACGCGATATTCTAGAAGGACACGTCGGCATCAGCGAGAAGTGCGTGGCTATAGAAGCCGGGGCAGCGCGAACGTAATCGATCAGTGCTAAGAGTAAACTGCTATAGTGTAGACGAGTTGTGAAATAAAGAGTAGTTGAATTAAATTAAACAGTTGTAGTTTTATTTGTCAATCCAGAGATACGAACCTAACAAAGTGAACTAGCAAGCAGTAAAATCGTAACAATTGGTGTCAGAAGTGGGATTGTCAAATAATCCAAATTCAAGATGGTTAAATTCGGAGAATTGAGAATTCAGCAATTAAAAAAGGAACTGGAGGAGCGTAATTTGCCGATAAGCGGGCAAAAGGCGGATCTGCAGGCACGATTACGTGAAGCAATGGAAGCGGATGGAATTAATGTGGACGAGTTCGAATTTGTTGGGCCAGAAACTTCTACAAAGGTAGAAGAGAAAGTAGAAGAACAACGAACATCATCAAGTGTAGACATGAACACGTTGTTAGTGGCTATTAAGCAAATGGCAGAAAATGCAGTGCAAACAGAAAATCGTCTGGCACAGCAAATAGCTGAAAATGCAGTGCAAACAGAAAATCGTCTGGCACAGCAAATGACGCAAATAGCTGAAAATACATCACAGTTAGAGTCTCGCCTTACACAACAAATGACTGAAAATAATACGCAGTTAGAAAATCGTTTGGTACAACAGATTACAGAAAATACTTTACAAGTACAAAAACAAGTGCAAGAGAAATTTTCAAAATTTGAAGACGAATTAAGCACGTTAAAAAATGACGAAGAAAATTTAAAATCAGAAGTTCTTCAATTGAGTAATCGTGTGCGAGAACTGCAACTACATGGCCCTGCACCATCAACAAATAATCAAAGATTGAAGGCACCCACATTCGATGGAAGTATTTCATTTCAAATTTTCAAACTTCAGTTTGAAAAGACAGCAATGGCCAATAACTGGAATGCAGCGGACAAGGTGGCGTCCTTGCTTGTATCATTGAAAGGACCTGCGGCAGAAATCCTTTAGACTATTCCAGACTGTGAACGGGACAACTATGAGGCATTGATGAGTGCGATAGAAAGACGATATGGTAGTGAGCACCGGAAACAAATATACCAGATCGAACTGCTAAATAGGGGTCAGAAAATGAACGAGTCATTGCAAGAGTTCGCAACTGAAATAGAACGACTGGCTCATTTGGCAAATGCAGATGCACCTGTGGATTACATTGAGAGGGTAAAAATTCAATGTTTCATAAATGGAATTCGTGATGTGGACACCAAACGCGCCACATATGCATTGCCAAAAAGAACGTTTGCTGAAACGGTTTCGTACGCCCTCACATAGGAAACAGCTTCCCTACTAAGTAAACCAGCACACAAGGTACAAAGGGTTGAAATGGAACAACCGGCGCTGATGGAAGAAATATTGAAGACTCTGAAGACAATTGCTGCACCGCGAGTAAATACAACAGGCAGATGTTTCAACTGTGGAAAAGCGGGTCACTTTGCCCGAAATTGCAATATAAAAGTAAACCCATCAAAACGGAAACAACCAACAGATAACGAGGACGAAGCATCCACATCTCACAAGTCGTTAAACTTCGAAACGGAACATCGAAAGGGGATTCACCACAAAAATGCGGATGCATTATCACGTCGCCCTTGTCCACTGGAATGTAAACATTGCTCCAAATCAGAGGGAAAAGAAGGTATAATCGATGTGCGATTACTGAATATAGAACCTGAAGATGATTGGACTCCTCATCGCATCAGAATCAATCAGCTGGAGGACCCTGATCTTGCAAAGCTGGTAATGGCCAAAGAAAATGGGGTACGACCACCAAAGGAACAAATAAGTAACGAGAGTCCAACGGCAAAAGCATATTGGGCCCAATGGAACAGCATAAACCTCGTTAATGGATACCTTCATCGTACCTGGGAAAGCGAAGATGGCAAACAGTCTCGTCTGCTGAAACATAGTACCGAAGTCCATGATCCCGAAAGTATTGAAAGAATATCACAATGGAACTAGTGGAGGGCACCTTGGGATTACAAAAACTATTGAAGAAGATTAAACAACGGTTCTACTGGATCGGTTGTCGAGATTCCATAGCGGAATGGATAAGTAATTGCGTAGAGTGCATGGCAGCTAAAGGTCCTAAAGCCAAGAGTCGCGGTAGGCTACAACAGTACAACGTGGGATCACCATTTGAACGAGTCGCAATGGATGTTGCAGGTCCGTTCCCAACCAGTACGGCCGGAAACAAATATCTACTGGTTGTCATGGACTATTTCAGTAAATGGCCAGAAGTATATGCCTTACCAAACCAAGAAGCGAAGACAATAGCCGAGGCGTTTGTAGAAAATTGGATAACAAGGTTCGGAGTGCCCGTCGAATTACACTCAGATCAAGGCAGGAATTTCGAATCTTCAATTTTCCAAGAAGTCTGTACATTATTCGGCATCCACAAGACACGGACAACAGCGTTACATCCACAATCAGATGGAATGGTGGAGAGATTCAACCGAACGCTCGAAGAACATCTGCGGAAAATCGTTGATAAAGATCAACGGAATTGGGACAAGTGCATCCAGATGTTCCTGCTGGCGTATCGTTCAGCGAAGCACGAGACAACTGGTTACACGCCAGCAAAGATTATTTTCGGATCTGATCTGCGACTCCCTGCTGATCTTAAGTTTGGAACGAATCCTACAGCTGTAAGAAATGATGGAGATTATTGTTCTGCCTTAAAGGAAGAAATGAATGAATTGCATCTAATGGTAAGACAGCACACGCATCTGATGAGCAATAAGATGAAGGACCGGTTCGATCAAGCGGCAAATTCAAAAGGTTTTGAAGAAGGTGATCTGGTCCTGTTGTACAATCCACTTCGAAAGAAAGGCTTGTCCCCGAAATTGCAGACAGCCTGGGAAGGACCCTATATGGTGATGAAACGACTTAATGACGTGGTATACCGCATACAAAGAAATGGGAAAGCACGATGTAAAATGAAAGTAGTGCATTTGGAGAAGCTCGCCCCATTTGGTTCAAGAGGATTTGTGCCTAATCGGGACGATTAGGCTTTAGTGGAGGGCAGTGTTACAAAAAGTAATATTAAGTTGTATTTGTATTGCTATATGCATCCCTTATTATGAACAATAGCTGTAGGTATATGGAATAGCATTTGTCTTGTTGTAGACATCTGGCGCCGCGGCTGTCTGCTTGCGTCTGGCGCCGTATAGCATTATGTTCTGGTAATTTCCAGACGCGATATTCTAGAAGGACACGTCGGCATCAGCGAGAAGTGCGTGGCTATATAAGCCGTGGCAGCGCGAACGTAATCGATCAGTGCTAAGAGTAAACTGCTATAGTGTAGACGAGTTGTGAAATAAAGAGTAGTTGAATTAAATTAAACAGTTGTAGTTTTATTTGTCAATCCAGAGATACGAACCGAACAAAGTGAACTAGCAAGCAGTAAAATCGTAACAATATGTATGCATGCTCTTTATGATACTCCCAACAACAGCATTGTGATATTTTCATGCTTCAATTTTTGCTTTCGCAATGTATGCAAATATGAATGCTTTTGCGTTTTGCCGTCGGGATTTCTATATTGGCGTGTAAAAATAATTAATATGAGTATAATTTTGTATGAATGCATGCATAGTACTTTTTACAGTCAATTTGGACTTGAATATTTAATAATTTTATTTGATTTTTACATAATACACTATACTAATAGTAGTAATAGAAATTCAATTTATCACAACAATAATAAATACATACATATATCGGCTATCATATTAATCTTATTATTTGCTGATATGTATACGCATATGCGCGTTCAGAAAATCAAATCATGATTTTATCACTTATACATATTACGTGTGCGCGCATTAATCTGCTTGTTCATACATTCATATATACTTATATGTACATACATATATTTGTATACACTTCCGAACAAATAATGCACAAGCATGCAAGTTAATACCACCAGTTCATATTACATGAACATATTCTTTATCTGTCATAAATATGTAACATGACACTTACGACCCATATGATCCGTATAGAAGCATTATATGTATTTTGCTAATACTGTCCGCCTTAGGTGGTCCCAAAATGTAATTCATAGATTGTAAGATAAATCTTTTCACTTTTAACATATGTCCTGTCTCAAGTGGATTGTAGATATACTTCCTAGAATGTAAGATTAATATTTGTATCCAGGCTTAAGCAAAATATTGTATATAAGAAAACATAATAAAGAATATGAGGCAGTTGCCCACAGGCAGTTTGCCTCACGCAGTTGACCACAGGCGGTTGACCACACGTAGTTGCCCACGGGCAGTTGCCGGTGGTTACTCACAAAAAACAAATTTAAAAATTAATTTGCATACATACATATGCGTACACATGTGAATATGTCACCAACAAAAAATTGAAGCATTGTTCTACAAAAACAACAATTGCTCAAATAGCAGAAGCATCAAAAGTCAATTTGGCAGCCGAATTGGCGAAGCCGAAATGTAGTAAATTTTACAAGCAAAACGATGTCATTCTTAAACGCAGGCGCAAATTCTACATGCAACCTCGCTTCATTCATAATATATATAAGGTAAATGCTCCTAATTACGGCATATTAAGGTAGATTGATGAATATACGCATATTACAGTGAATCAAAAGTTAGACGGAATGAAGAATTATAAACAAATCGTAAATAAAGCTTTTATTTTTCATATTAACTTTTCGAATGATAGAATTTTTGTACCGTTTTTTTGTTATTAATGCTTTTCTGAAACACTCAATTGGCCCCAATTCCGTGCTAAAATTTTGTCAAAAATTGTCCTAATTCCGTGCTAAAGTGATCCTTATTCCGTGCTTCATTAGAAAAGATTCTTTTTTCAACTATTCCTAGCAATTTGTTAGTAAAACTTACACAGTTTATACGTGGAACACAACGAAACATTTTTATTCACGTAAATCACATAGAAAATTACTTAGTTAGATAAAATAAAATAACTTCAAATATTTTAATGACATTATTTGTCAGCTATGCATTTGATGCGATATATAAACATAAAATAATAAGTATTTAGTTAGTAAAACTGTATACATTCAATTACTTGTACGTCAAATAAAATAATTTCAATTACATTAATATATGTACATAAAGCCAGTTCAATATTAAATTTTAGTTTATTACATATCAGGTATTGAAAATATTCCTCTCTTATTTATAGGCTGAGGTAAATTAAATTTTTAACTACTTCATCGGCATCGTATTCTAAAATATCTTCTTTTTCTGGCCAACGCCAGTTAGATCCACTCATTATTATGGGTTTGATTTGAAATTTTTCTGGATTCCCATTAGTAACTTTTAACACCTGCCCTATTATTAATGTTCCGTTTTACTTTCAGCTTTGAACCTTGCTTTTCTTTCTTTTTTAAAATTATCTTTTCTTTCTTAATCTTTTTTTCTTCATCCAAGCGTCGCTGATACTCAATGTATTCAGAAACAGTGGCGACAGTTGGGGTTAATTTTTTCTTGATAAATTTTTTGTTCGGGTTCACTGGTTGGGGCTCTGGCCAGAAAAGAGCATTTTTGAAAGGCGTTGGAAATTCAGATTTTTTTATTTCTATTGCATTAACTGTGCTTTTTGGCGGAGTTCTCGAATTAATATTAACCACGTCTACATTGTCATTCGCCATCCTAGGGGGCAACTGTGGTCTTGGTGGATGGTTGACAGTTGTTGGGATATCTTCGAAGTTAATGGCTTGAGCTACTGGGCAAGGTATGCTGTCCAATATATGGACTTCACGGCACAAGATGGAGTCATGTTTTCGATATCCAATAAACAGTCGTTGTTAGCTAAAATACTCGTAATATTAAGATCGGAAATAGAAATACTTGCAATGCAGCTGCTTGTTTGCTCATTCTTAACAATTCTCCAAAAGTAAAATAAGTTTTCGTCTTTAACATCACCCTTCCAAGTTCCGCTACACTCAATAAACAGTTTACGCTTTTCAGCCGTCAAAGGTTGCCAAAAAAAAATTTGTAAAAATTTTTCCGGAATTAGTTTCGACTGTTTTTGTTGCTTCATAGTTCTCTGAAATTTCTGCGATATTCATGTTTGGTACTCTGATTATGTTAGATGTGTCTCTGTTGCAGCAAGTGCGTCGAGTTTGGAAGAAGCGCTATAAGTATTATTCCTTGCTTCTTGCAAAACTCAATAAGATGCAGCGACAAATGTGACGTGTGCCTATCCAAAAATAGTACGATTGGGAGTTGTATATTTTCTTTCAGGATGAAGGGATGAAAGACATTTGTTATATATTCATAAAATGTTTCGGAGGTCATCCAGTCTGAATCCGACTTTCCCATAGCCCAATCAGAGGAAATTTGGAAATTATGTTGGTTGGAAGTCTTTTGTACGGAAAGAGAGCAAAAGTTGGCATCATTTTACCGGAACGGAAGCTACTATGCATAATGTAAAACATTCTTTATCATCATTGCCAGATCTGAAGTATACATGCTTTGAACCCCGTTTTGTCAAAACTGCTTGACCTTTTGGACAAAGAAAAAACGCGACTCATCACAGTTGAAGATTCGTGTTGAATCTTCTAAAACATCGAGACAATTGTTATTTTCCAAGTATTGATATACTCTTTTAAACCAACTTCATATGAAAGATTCTGTTACCGATGCACGAGAAACTGTTAAGGATTGCGAAACACGTTGACTCACTGTGGGATTTCTTTTCAAAAACCCTTGCAAACACTTTCTGCCTGGTATATTATTTTTAAAAAAAATTCGGCCGATTTAGTTCCTTAACCAAGTTAGTAACGCAGTTTACAAGTTGATATTTTGTTACTGGAAAGCCTATTTCCGCCAGATAACAAACCCATTTGACAATAAAACTTTCTTCTTCTGTCGTTAGCACAGCTGGAGATCCTGGGCAGCCTTTTGAATACTTGTATTTAATTTTGTCCAATAGAGTTTGCTTCGGAACACGATATACCTTTGAAGCCTTGTAACATGTCATCCGATTGCTTTTTATTGCTTCAAGAGCTAAATTTAATGATTCCTGTGTATATTTTGGCATGATGGCGGCATTCAAATTTCTGTTAAAATGAATTGAAACGTAATTAGAAATACACCGTTCCCAACTGCGGCGTATAGAACGGAATTAGGCACAAAATTAAAAACTGAAGCCTATTTTCGTGCTACATGTTTTTATAAATATTAAGCAGGGAGTTCCCGAAATATTTGATATAAACTGTTTTGTAACTAATTTAAATTCCACCAATGAAGAGTCATCGTAAATAAAGTCTTGTTAATCCAATAACATAGCTTTAGAAAAAGTAAGCCTCTGAATTGTGTTTACTTATTTTAAGCTCATTTATGAAATTTCATACGCAAAAAATAAGCTTTTTCCTCAAAAAACGATAGGACGGAAATTGATCTTTAAACAATTTATTGAGTTTACTTTAAGCTAAGTATTTAAATATGTATTAAAACTCAAATTTCAACACCAAAACAAAGTAAAACGAAATATGATATATGTTCCTAATTCCGTTTCATAGCACGTAGATCGGTACAGGTGAAATTTCAATGTACCAAATTCCGTTCTAACTTTGCATTTAACATTTTTATGAGTTTATTATATAAAATTCATATTAAAACATATATTTCGGTAAAAAATGCTATAAAGTACAAATATTTTAGTATATATATATATATGCACTTACCCAATTATAATATCCGTCTTAAACAATTTTTACACAACTCTTAGCACTTTTCACAACAAAACTTGTTAATTATCACCACCGCGCTAGGTAACTGCTTCCAGCCAACTAACATACATATGTGAATTTAATATGAAATAAATTGATTTATGGTTTGACATATTTCAAATGTAAAGTTGAATATATTTTTTACAATTTAAAATAACTGTCCTTTGAATGATGGGTAGCATTGACTTATTTTGATTATTTAAAAAACTTGTAAACGAAATAGCACGGGATTAGGTATTAGGTAAAGCATATCAAACTAAAAGGTGAAAAATAATTCTTTGTATAAACTAACAATAATAATGAAAGAAAAATTCCTGCATTATTGTGCTCGATATATGAAATGTATGTCACAAAACACCCCACGCTTTTCTCATAATAATGCAGGAATTTTTTTTCATTATTGTTGTTAGTTTATACAAAGGATTATTTTTCACTTTTTAGTTTGATATGCTTTAAAAGCGTGTTTTTTAGTTTTTTTTTTAACTATGTACATATATTCAATTTTGATTTTTTAGTTTGATGTGAGAAACCCCAAATTTGTTAATATATGAACTATGACATGTAGTATTGGTTAAGTAAATCGATAATTAGGCAGCATTTAATATCTACTCGTAACCTTTCATGATTAATTGTTACATTATTTGCGACCAAGTTCTATTGACGATTTTTCGAATTATTACTTCTTAATCGAATCATTTCTTCTAAAGCTTCACTGTTACATGGGGTTTTACCTGTCAACTTTGAACAGTCAAGTTCTTCAATTCGAATACCGTCCAAAGATCTACAACTACTAAGTGCTATATAAGCTTGTCCAGCAGCAAACAGTCGAGAGCCCAGATAAATTACTGCATGTTCTACTGTATAACCTTGCATCTCATAAACGGTCGACGTCCAACTCAGTATACCATTTAAATGTCACCAAAACTAGTTTTATATAGATGTTGCATACTTTTAAGCGCATCTTTTTGGTGACCTGCTTAAACTTACAACAAAGCGGCAGGGGCCGATGGATTGCCGGCCGAGCTATTCAAACACGGCGGCGAAGAGCTGATAAGGTGCATGCTTCAGCTTCTTTGCAAAATATGGTCGGACGAAAGTATGCCCAACAATTGGAATTAAAGTGTGCTATGCCCAATCCATAAAAAAGGAGACCCCACAATCTGCCCCAACTATCATGGGATTAGCCTCCTCAACATCGCATATAAGGTTCTGTCGAGCGTATTGTATGAAAGATTAAAGCCCACCGTCAACAATCTGATTGGACCTTATCAGTGTGGCTTTAGACCCGGTAAATCAACAACCGACCAGATATTCACGATGCGGCAAATCTTGGAAAAGACCCGTGAAAGGAGAATCGACACACACCACCTCTTCGTCGATTTCAAAGCTGCTTTCGACAGCACGAAAAGGAGCTGCCTTTATGCCGCGATGTCTGAATTTGGTATCCTCGCAAAACTAATACGGCTGTGTAAGCTGACGTTGAGCAACACGAAAAGCTCCGTCAGAATCGGGAAGGACCTCTCCGAGCCGTTCGATACCAAACGAGGTTTCAGACAAGGGATTCCCTATCGTGCGACTTTTTTAACCTGCTCCTGGAGAAATTAGAACTCAACAGAGAAGGTAAGAGTGTACAACTGCGGGCGTATGTCGATGATATTGATATCATCGGCCTCAACACCCGCGCCGTTAGTTCTGCTTTCTCCAGACTGGACAAGGAAGCAAAAGAAATGGGTCTGGCAGTGAACGAGGACAAGACGAAATATCTCCTGTCATCAAACAAACAGTCGTCGCACTCGCGACTTGGCTCCCACGTCACTGTTGACAGTCATAACTTTGAAGTTGTAGATAATTTCGTCTATCTTGGAACCAGCGTAAACAACACCAACAATGTGAGCCTAGAAATCCAACGCAGGATAGCTCTTTCCAACAGGTGCTACTTCGGACTAAGTAGGCAATTGAGAAGCAAAGTCCTCTCTCGACAAACAAAAACCAAACTCTATAAGTCACTCATAATTCCCGTCTTGCTATATGGTGCAGAGACTTGGACGATGTCAACAACGGATGAGTCGACGTTGCGAGTTTTCGAGAGAAAGGTTCTGCGAAAGATTTATGGTCCTTTGCGCGTTGGCCACGGCGAATATCGCATGAGGTGGAACGATGAGCTGTACGAGATATACGACGACATTAACATAGTTCAGCGAATTAAAAGACAGCGGCTACGCTGGCTGGGTCATTTTGTCCGGATGGATGAAAACACTCCAGCTCCGAAAGTATTCGACGCAGTACCCGCCGCGGGAAGCAGAGGAAGAGGAAGACCTCCACTCCGTTGGAAGGACCAAGTAGAGAAGGACCTGGCCTCGCTTGGAATATCCAATTGGCACCACGTAGCGAAGAGAAGAAACGACTGGCGCGCTGTTGTTGACTCGGCTATAATCGCGTAAGCGGGGTCTACGCCAGTAAAGAAGAAGAAGCTTAAACTTACTATCGCCTTCCTACAGTGTCGCTCAAGTATTCTAGGTTGCAGTACCACTTAAAAAAGTTACAAACATACATACATACAAGTGAAGCTAATAAAAGCGTATTAAAAACAGACGCCGTAACATCTCCCCGAACATGCCTTTGCCTACAAGCGTCTTTTCGCGACGATGGCAAAGCTAAAAATCATAAATTGAACAACTTTCTGATGCTTCGTCACAGAAAGAAGTCAGAAAAGTGGCAACAACGGAGTTGTCGATTTATAATATTTGTCTATTCTAAAATATTTTTCCGTGACTCGCAAAAATCTGCATCGATATGTATGCAAGCTCATACATATGCACACATATTTACGCTAGTTTGTAGCCCAAGCTGTTACAGCGGCAAGGGAAGCGGTCAATAGGCGGCCATTCGTTTATTTTTTCCGGTACAGCTTGGATTTTCTATCGTCACACAAATGCTGAATCAATGAGCGCGACAGATATTAGAATACACATGTTCTTAGGTTTGCGGTAACGGTGGTAAGGAAAGAAATCAGTCAAGTAGAAAGCTTATGTGAAGACACCGCCTTTAGAATAAAAAGCTGACTCACGACAAAAAAGCTCCAACTAGCAGCCCAAAAAACGGAAGCAGTGCTAATTACCAGCAGAAAACAAAAAATAGAAAATGCTACTTTTAATATTGATGGCCATAGCATAACGACTCAGCAGTCGTTAAAATACCTAGGCGTTGTAATAGACACGCAGGTTAATTATTACACGCACATTGAAAAAGCATGTGCAAAAGCGACGCGAATAACTGTGGCCCTATCCAGGATGATGGCTAATATTGGAGGACCAAGCCAGGGCAAGCGAGCACTATTGGCTAAAGTGAGTCAATCGGTACTAATGTATGCGGCGCCAATATGGGGACCAGCAATGCATAATAAAACATACGTGGAGAAAGCAAGATCTCTGACTCGGCTTAATGCAATAAGAGTTATTTGTGGATTCCGCACAGTGTCACACGAGGCGGGCGGGGTCATATCGGGCATCATACCACCGGACATAATGGCGTTAGAGCTCAAAAGAGTCTACGAAAAATCAAGAAACGCAAGGAGGCGTCTTACAACAGCGGATCGAAATAAGGAAAGGGAGGAAAGCTTATGTGAGTGGCAGAGGCGCTGGGACATAGCAGAAAATGGAAGGTGGACATATAAGCTAATCAGAAACGTGAAAACATGGGTGAAGAGGAAGAACGACGATTCTGATTACTATCTGACGCATTTCCTGACCGGACACGGATGCTTTCGAGAGTACCTGTACAAATACGGTGACGATAGCGGAACATAATGTTCATTCTGCGGCAATGGCAGCGAAAACGCAGAGCATATTTTCTTTCACTGCCCGAAATTCGAAGCAGAAAGAAAAGACGTAGAAATTATTATCAACGAACGTGTGACCCCAGAGAATATCGTGCACCACATGATAAAAAGCAAAATCGTGTAGAGTAAAGTGAAGAATTGGTCCGCAATTGCCCTGCAAGAACTAAGAAAAAAGGAAAGGCAACGAAGTAGCAATAGCAGAAGAATTAGAGAAGAGTAGTCCAGAAAGGCGTCCAGGAAGAGCCAATTTTGGCTGAGCCTGGCCCTGCGAAGAAATGCTTAACGGCGGTCCCGTAGGATCAGTGAAATGCAGTCGGAGTTAGGGTTTAGTACGTAGGCGTGCTGTTACGCAAGTTCAACATGGTCATCCATACTGAGCGTGGTCCCGAATGCATGCCGTCTAGGACTGACGGTATCTATGAAAGATTCCCCCTTCGAAACAAAAAAAAAAAAAAAACATGTTGGACACAGGTATTGAGGCAGCTGCACAACTACATAACTGTGTCCCTAAGAACGTGTGTATTTTAATATTTGACAGATGTAGTTTGCATTCTGTCGCGCTCTATGTGTTCCGCACTTCACTCAAAACAAATTTGCATACACAATAATGTTACAGATTTTCATGCTTAATTATTTTGCAAGACCTAAAGGTAGGCTATAACTAGTGATCTTACAGTCTTTTTCTTACGGGTTATTTCTTACAGGTTATTTCTTACGGGTTATTTCTTACGGGTTTTTTCTTACGGTTTTACTATCACTTTTTTTCAGTTAGGTCCCGCAGCAAAATCCTTATCTTCTCCAAGCCTGCCGTAAGGAACTTCGTTCCAAAAGTCATATGATAAAATTTCTAAAATTTTAAACTTGAGTCGAGCAACAGTACAGACAATTGTAAAAAAACTTTAAAAATAATGGTTGCAACGAAAATAAACCACGCAGTGAACGCCCAAAAAAACTATCTCGTAGAGGCGTCAGCCTGATTCTCAAAGAAGTAGACAAAAATCCAAAAGTAAATGCTCCAAATTTAGCCGAACGCATAGCAAGTACGTCAAAAAAGAGTATCCATCCAAGAAAAATAAAAAAAACTCTAAACGATAACAGATTCCACACTAAAACACCACGGAAGAAACATTTTATTTCTGAAAAAACGGAAACTTCGAGTAAAGTTCGCCAAAAAACACAAAGAAAAGGAAATGGTTTTTTGGAAAAAAGTTTTGTTTATAGATGATTCTATTTTCACTCTTTTTGGTAGTGATGAAAAGGCTTAAATTTGGAGGAAAACTAACGCTACGCTTGAACCGAAGATCTTAGTTTCAAGTGTGAAGTTCGGTGGCAGCAGCGTAATGTTTTGGGGAGCTGTTGCGGCCTCTGTAGTTGGAAAGTTGGACTTTATTGATGGTGAAATGGACGGTTATAAGTATAAGTCTCTGTCGGAACATAATTTGAAGCCTTTGGTAGATAATTTAGGGCTCGGTTCCGGTTGAATATTTCAACAAGATAATTTGATATAAAATTGCTAAGGACTGGTTGCTTTATTATACTCCAAGGCAATTAAATACACCACCTCAAAGTCCAAATTTTAATATTATCGAACATGTCTGGGAGATCTTGGAGCGTAGAATTAGAAAGCACCAAATTTCTAGCTCTGCTATACTCTAAGAGCACATTTGGAACCTTGGAGCAGCATTACATCTGCAGTGTTGACAAATTCAGCAGAATCAATGCCACGCCGTCTTTAAGCAGTTATAGGTGCCAATGGGGCCACTGAATTAAGATATTTTTGTACTGTATGTAGACTTTTGTCAACATAATTTTTGAGTTTTTATTCCATAAATTTGTATTTTTATATTTATTAATGGATTTTTTAAGGTTGTTGTTATTAGAAAAAAGATTAGAATAAAGTTGTATCAAAACATTTTTCTAACAAGTTCTTATACTTTCACATCAAAGAAAGCAGGGGGTGTATGTAGACTTTTGTCCGCCGCTGTGTGTACATATGCATGTGTCATAGAGCGCGACGGAATTTCTGGATAGCTTAAAAGCCTAACATTTGTTACGATTGCAATTGGACTTTTAATAAATGGCAAAACTACTAAAATTATTTTTTATGATTTTATAGTATATTAAAACAACTGACTTTTAAACTTTCAAAACTTAATAAAGTGAATTAAAGCCTGTTAGTTCTCAATTCTTAAATGTTTTTAATCATTGGTAACTGAAAATTAATGCTGCAATGCATCAAATTGCAAAACGTTTAATGAAATGTATATATTTAAATTTCGCATTTTCTTTGTTTTTAATTCTTTTACATTTTTATAAGTGATCTTCAACGGCGGCAAAAAATTCCTCCGTTTACATATATTTTGGTATAATTTCAATCTGGCCGTTCTAGTCATTCCAATTGCAAAACGTCAAAACCTACCCAGTACAGTCCAGTCATCCAACTGTCAAAGTTCGGTAGGTGAGCGGTTTTCAAATTTCCAGTGACAGGAGAGTTAGGCATCCCATTATTCCTAGTTTTGGCAACAGTCTACTCAATAAAGGCTGCCGGTTTGTGCAACGGACAGATATATTGAGTAGTTCACTAATTTTTTTGAAGGTTCCTATACCTTTACATGTACTTATATTTGAACAGTTACTTGTAAGGCTTGTTTGTAATTTTTTATATTTTTTGGAATTGTTTGGTATTGATTAATATGTTAGAAATGCGGTTAATTATGTTAAATTATGTAAATGCTAAAATGCAATTTCTATTTTGAGGATGTATCACGTCTTGCAAGGACTCTCGAAGCCGATGTGGATAAACTAAAGTCGTTGATCGATGCAAATTGTCGAATAACAACTCAAGAGGTCGCTGAAAGTTTGAATTAGCCCAACAATATTGTTCGTGTGACACAATAAAAAAATCGTGTTTAACCAGCAGCAGTTCGTTAACTAAAGAAGTATTTTCCGCCAGTGCACAGCTATAAAATACAAATTTGTTATCAAAACAATGGATTTTTACATATGTAATCCAAAATACAGTGGTTGTTTCTTCCTTTCACCTCCTTCTGCTAATTCTTTTAAAAAAAGATTTTTAACTTCTGATATGAATCTGGTAGGCACTCCCAACGAATATTCAATCATCTACTGAATACTGCCAGTAGCATAGAATCGGAATGTAATGACTAAAATATTTGCTAACTAACGCTACTCTTGAGAAAAATGATTTTTATAAGATTAATAAATCGTGGCCTTACCATATAGTAATATGCTGGAATTTAAGGCTATAAGCTACAATACTTGTAACAAAAACAAACACTATGCCGCCTTGTTGTGTCGTAATTCTTATGAGTTGAGAAGAAGAAGCGAATGAAAATTTATAAAATGTAACCAAATGGGTAAACACTTTTGGTAATATGTGATTTAAACTTAATTTATTAGTTTTTGTAAAGAAGTTTTAAATATATTATAACAATGTTGCTTGGAAACATATGGATCTCTTTCAAATAAATAAATTTATCTAGTGACATGAAAACTGTCAATTAAGTGAATGGTTTAAATGAATTGTAATTCCTTGTATGTATTTAAATTGCACGAACGTTTCTAGAAATTTGGTGATACGCGCGCTCAAGAAGAATATGGATAAATTAGCGATAAGTAATTGTAAATCAAAACCTGTAACAGAGAAAAAATAAAAAAATATTCTAGTTTGCAGAAATTTAAATTTCAATTGAAGAATTTCTTCGAGCTTGGTTTGGTTGAGCGAAGAACTTTTGTAAAGAGGCAGAATAAAGATTAACGTGGACAACGAAAGTTGAGTTTTATTGAATTATTTTAAGTGGTGCCCAACGTGAGCGTGAGTTTCACCAACGCTTTCCGCTAGACAATGCAACAATCGTTATTCGTCTCATGTATTTGTTGTAATCTGAAAGCGCTGTTGTCACGACTTAAATCAAGCGCGAGAGCAAGTTGCTTAGTGCGCATGTCCAATGACAAAATCACTCAAACTTAGTTCAACTAATACAAAAAGAGTGTTGTGTAATGAAGTTGAGCTTAAACAAAAAGTACGATCAAATAAGTGTTCATAGGTTAGCGAGTTTGTGCAAGCATTCTTGACTTACGTAACAGTTTTTAGAAATATGTAGTTATTATTTAGAATTACCTTCTAAATTTCACCATTACAAACTAAGTTTTTTTCTTACAATCATTTTTACAAGTGTTTGGTAATTTAAATTGTTGTACTTTGTATAATTACACTGTGATAGCTTTTTTCAAAAAACGAAAAAAAGACAAGACCAAATTCGACGGTTTCCCCCTATTTCGGGTCCTACGAATCGAACTGCATCATTACTTTTTCGAGTTGCAATCATGGTTTCATACAAAAATTTTTGTTGAAGTTTTTCATCAAAGTGGCCCATTGTAAGAGAAAGGCACATTTTTCTTCGGTCTCTAACTTTTTTAATGTTGACTTTTTTTCTTTGGCAAACCTTCTCAGAATAAGTCCGTCTTTAAGTTCTTAGATGACTGTAAACCCCAAAATTAATGTTTTTTCTGTCCTTATAGCCAATATGTCGACAAAACTGAAATTTAATCCATTTTTTTTAATGTTTTTTTCCTCACGTTTCGTCAATATTTTAATTTACCCTTTGATACTTATACATTAAGTGACATCTTGTAATAGTAAGAAACTTAAGCAAAGACAACGTTCTGAGCAAACTAACCATTAGAAAAAAAACTTAACAAAATTTGTATTTTTTAAAAAACCTACACTAACTATGTTTTTGTATCTTATAAGTGTTATCAATAAGTATCATAAATTTGTACACAATATTTAAATTAAATTTAATAAGACTCATCTATCAATGTCCAACACAAATCAGCGAGCAACGAGTCAAGCTTTTAAGAAATAACAACAAGTAGCGTTTGAAAGAAACGTTGAATGCTTGCCTAAGAGTCAAAATTTAAGCATAGATTGCAGTAGTTAATTTGACTTTGACTTCGCGGAAAGAACATTGTTTTAGTGCCTTGTATATTAAGAAAATAAATTAAAATAAATAAGAGCTCGGAGTAGACGCAAAATATCTTCGGGAACTGCCGGCATCTACTTTGGAATATTTCGATTTGCCCATTTTAAGAGACGTAGATTGGGAGCCAAATACCATTTGCACGCAATGCAACAACAACCTGCATAACTGGTCAAAAAGACTGTGCCTAAAAATGGGGTTCGGCATCCCAATGATTTGAATAGATCCACAAGGGCATCATACTGGTAACTGCTACGCGTGCAAGAACAAATTTGCAAGACTCAACAAAAAAAAACACAGTTTATAAAAGTGTTCAATCTGCGCAGCTACCAGTATCTCACTCAGAAAATGTTCCGATACCAAGATGTCCAAGTCCAACTGACAGATATATTTCGCCAACATTTTCCACCGAACCTACAGATCTACTCTCAATGTATAACCCAACCGAAGTTGAAAGCCGATGTCGTCACTTGGAGATTTCCCAAGCCCGTTTGAATACGATGGTACAAGCGATTTGCCTAGCACATCATCTTCGAACGGTAAATATATTGTCTAAAGATGTGATGGTGTATGGGTACCGCAAAAGGAGGAGCTTTTAGATTTCTTTGAAGTTAATGGCGACAATACTTTTTCGTATTGTAAAAATATTCCTGGTCTTATGCAATACATGAACTGTGAGTACAAAGCAGTATTGTTGTATGTGGATAACACAAAAAATCTGGTTCCAATCGCCATAAGCTCCAACACAAAGGAAACATACGAAGCAATGAAATTAATTTTGGACAGAGTTCAGTATCAGCAGCATCAATGGAAGATATGTATGTGCGGATTTAAAAGTTATCGCCTTGCTTACTAGTTTGCAGACAGGATACACAAAAAATATGTGCTTCATTTGTCATTGGGACACATGATACCGCCGAAACCAATATAGAATGCGTGATTGGAAGCTTCGCACAGAATTTCATTTAAATGTGGCAAATGTTATCCATATTCCGCTGATACCAGCTAATAACATTTTGCTACCACCACTGCACATAAAATTGGGAATTGTCAAAAATTTCATAAAAGCAATAAATCGAGATGCCGAAGCTTTTAAATGTTTGACAGAAATATTTCCAAAACTAAATGTTGCGAAAATAAAAGAAGGTATTTTAAGTCTTTTAATAGAACACATGTTATGTTGATACATTATTTTCAGGTGTTCTAAATGGCCCCAATATAAGAAAACTTATGAAGAACGCAAACTTCTAAGGCCAAATAAAAAATTGCCTGGAACTCTGTTATGACGGTTATAAACCATTGCTTAGGAGTGCACCGGTCTGAAGATTGGAAAAAATATGTGGATGATATGGTAGACGCTTTTAAAGAAATAGGTGTGAATATGTCCTTAAAAATTCATTTCCTTCACTATCACTAGGACCATTTTGAGCAGCAAGTTCCAACTGATTTCGAGGAGCATGGAGAAAGATTTCACCAAGTCGCCGCCCCCCTTGAGCATTGGTACAGCGGCAAAAAGCTTGACTCCTTGCTTGCTGATTTGTGTTGGACATTGATAGATGAGTCTTATTAAATTTAATTTAAATATTGTGTACAAATTTATGATACTTATTGATAACACTTATAAGATACAAAAAAATAAAACAGCACACAAACATAGTTAATGTAGGTTTTTTAAAAAATACAAATTTTGTTAAGTTTTTTTTTCTAATGGTTAGTTTGCTCAGAACGTTGTCTTTGTTTAAGTTTCTTACTGTTACAAGATGTCACTTAATGTATAAGTATCAAAGGGTAAATTAAAATATTGACGAAACGTGAGGGAAAAAACATTAAAAAAAATGGATTAAATTTCAGTTTTTTCGACATATTGGCTATAAGGACACAAAAAACATTAATTTTGGGGTTTACAGTCATCTAAGAACTTAAAGACGGACTTATTCTGAGAAGGTTTGCCAAAGAAAGTTTACCAAAAAAGTCAACATTAAAAAAGTTAGAGACCGAAGAAAAATGTGCCTTTCTCTTATGCCGGAATTTTATGTGCAGATATTCTGCATGCAGATCTGCACTATTTTTTCCAGCCAAAACACATGTGCAGTAAATTTTGACAATCAGCTGATTGCAATAAATAATTGAAATTGAAATTTAAAAATTTTAAAATGGAAGTGGAAAGAAAAAAAGATTGCCACAATTGCTTTTACTTCTAGTTGCCAAAAAGAAATCAATTAATTCCTATGACTTTTGTCATATAGGAACCGGTTTTCGCTCACGAACTCAATCAATTTTTCTTCCATGTTTTATATCTTTTGTTTATTTTCACTGAACAGCTGAGCGCAATTTAAAATGTTGCCGGACTTTGCTCAAAAATTGTATATTTGAATGTTGTCAGCACTGCCTCTGCGCAGAGAAATTCAAATTTCACATGCCGTGCAGATCTGCATTGAGGTGCAGAATCCATGATTGCAACTCAAAAAAGTAATGATGCAGTTCGATTCGTAGGACCCGAAATAGGGGGAAACCGTCGAATTTGGTCTTGTTTTTTTTTTTTTTTTGACTATCACAGTGTTATTTAAGTTATTTGGCGCCGCTGACCATTGCTCTAGTTTTCTCAATTATGAATCGTATGATAACATCGGAAACTTCATTTAATTGTGGTGGAAATGCACAGTAATTTGTTAATTGACCGACAAAAATTATATAATAGTTTTTCCCATCAATACTAGAAGGTCTTATTGGACAACCTTCAAATTATTCTGTCATTATAGCTTTTGCCTATAGCATTCAAGAAGTAACACGATTTCACTAAAACCAAAAATCATGTGGATTTACTTCAACAGTATCCAGAGAATGTGTTTTATAGAAAAGGTCCAAATACGCACAAGCGTGTGAACTGTCAAGAGCCATGAATTTTCTGTTAGTGGATTTCAAGACTTTTGGCTCGGCACGAAAAACTTTAACATAAATGAGTGAACGAAGCTGCTGCTGCTACATTGCTTTTTCAGACGCCTCTTGGCCTGTTGGCCTTTTGGCTTATACTTTTATACGTTTACTTGCTATCATATCAATTGATATGAATATAATTTTGCGAATTTTTGGGAATTCATGCAAAATTGTTAAATTATTATTAAATTACGCTATATTTGTAAATAATGTGCAAATAAAAGCAACTTTTAAATATTTCTTATCCTTGATAATATAATATAATTTCATACACATGTATATATGCTATATAGCATATATGATATATTATCATAATATCTTAATATTGTAAAACTTTAATACAAATGTTACAATAATATTATATGTATGCAAATCATACCTTTTATCCCTTAAAATTGTCATGCGCAAGTTAGCGACGCTGAAGATAGCCTAAGTAAATTTCACACTTGACCTAAACAAACAATAAAATTCCTGCATTATAAACACAACAAACAGAATTCCTTAACCAAAAACTGATAAGCATAACAAAAATATCTTTGTTCTAGTAAGATATCGAATTGCAACAAAGAAGTTGCATGCAAATAACAGCAGCCGCATTCCACAAGTATAAATAGCACTAAGATTATAAAATGTAGTCAGTAAGAAATTATGAATAAGTGTTCTGCCCAAATAAATGTAATTTCTTTTACTCGCAATAAACAACAGTTTGTTAACTGGGGGCTCGACCGTTCTTTTCGTTTAAACTGAACCTGCCATATCCTGACATAAAGGGATAAAACTAAAATCCACGTTTCTGAAGGAGGAAAAAAAATATGTTCCTGAAAAATTGGAAGCAGCACCGAAAAACATCGAAATCACGCTGGAATCTCATAAAAAGAGATAAAAACTGTTCAATTTGCGTCGTCCCTTATTGAACACCAACTTCGAGATGTCTGCATAGGAGATTGCAAATCTCAGGGCTCAAATTGCTGCTTTAACTATATCTCTGAGAACCAACAAAGAGTGGCTACCCTGGAGAACAGTCTGCCATCAAATGTGACAATTACGTACGGATCAGCACGAGGACTGCAAACCAATCAATGAAATGCAGATTAATCTGGACATTTTTAAAGCAATGCCAGACTTCACAAGCAATATAAATCATTACAGATCTTGGAGAAAACATGCGTGGACGCACATGGAAAACATAAAAGAATATGCCACAACCATAAATCATTATACCACACTTTCGATATTGCAATGAAAAATTCAAGGAGAAGCAGCCGATATTTTAATCAACCTCAACACGAAGTTCAACTTCTACTCAATCATTAATCGCCTCGACTACACGTATGGGAACCAGAGACCTTTTTAGTTCTTACTAGACGAAATGAAAAGGACTACGCAAAACAAACTTACGCTGGCGGAATTTCATTGCGAAGTCAGCAGGGCATTGAATCTTGCCCTAACAAAAATTGGAGCTCAGGTGATCCATCAGAAATGCAAAAGTATGCGAATCACGAAGCCGTCAGAACGTTTACTCATGGCCTGAACAGCAAATATACAAGCGACACCCTGTGCAATTCGACGTTCCGTAATACAATCAGCAGAGACAATACAATACATCACAGTATCAAAACTCAAGCTGAAGACATTACGAGGAACCACAATGGTACAGGTGCAATACAATCAGACTGCGCTCAGGCACTGCACCAACCAATGGATGTATAGGAATCATTCCAAACCACAACAAGACAGCTATAACCGTCAACTACAAGGACTACCTCCAAATAATCAATTTCGCGGAAACCCTCAAAGAAGAGAACGAAATCCTTCATCTTATAATTCCAACGTACAGCAGAAATTTCAACGTGTAAACCAGACACGCGACGAAGAACTACAAGCGCTTACACCAGAAACAGGCAGCGCTTTTTTAGGCGCATGAACGATTTGCCGTGTCTGCAACGCCACTGCAGGGATACAGGCAAACTTATTAACATCCTGATTGACACTGGAGCAACAAACAATTATATAAGTACAAAATGTAACTTAGGTAAGTCTATTCAAATTAAACTCTTCATGGTTACTCAATAACCAAATCAAAAAAAAAAAATAATAATAATAATTACATTGTTAGAACATAATCTCAAATTTTTTGAAACAGATGCATTAGAAGAATTTGATATGCTTCTGGGGGAACAGGGTTTTAGAAAAATTAAAGCAGAGATCAACGTTTTCGAGTATAAGCTCAGTTATATATATAGGGCCAAAAAAGAAAGAGAAATTTTGCAAAAAATTAATTATACATTAATTATACAGTAAGCAATGAAAAATATAGATCTGAAATTGAAAAAATAATGCAACAAAATGAGGTTACTAATTTAATATTACCATTTACTACCACTGTACAAGCCATAATTAGGACGAAATCGGAAGATCCTATCTGGACAAAACAATATCCGTACCCTTTATCTGATAATGATTTCACTAACAAAGAAATTAACAAACTTTTAGAAAATGAAATAATTCAACCCAGCAAAGTCCGTATAACTCTCCCATTTGGACAGTCACAAAAAGGGTACCGATGAACAAGGGAAACCTAAGCGCAGAATGGTCGTAAACTTTCAGAAACTAAACACAAAAACTGTTACAGATAGATACCCCATACTTGATGTGGCTATGACCATACAGAATTAAGGAAACGCAAAAGTATTTTCAACTCTAGACTTAGAGTCCGGCTTCCATCAGATCCTTATTAATAAATCAGACAGGGAAAAAACGGCTTTTAGTGTAAATGGAGCTAAGTACGAATTTCTTCGTATGCCGTTCGGCCTGAAAAATGCCCCAAATGCCCATGCCTATTTTTCAAAGATGCGTGGGTGAAATCCCTAGACCATATATCGGGAAGTTCGCATACGTCTATATAGGCGATGTTCTCATTTATTTTTTCTTTCCTGAAGAACATATCGAACACATCGGCATAATCATAAATGCACTTTTTCAAAGACTCTGTGGAAAATTTAGGGCATATAATTAAATACAAAAAGATTACAGTTGACCGAACAAAAATACGTAGTATTAAAAATTTCCCTATTCCTACAACACTGAAGGAACTCAGATCCTTCCTAGGTCTCGCAAGTTACTATAGAAAATTTATAAAAAATTTTGCAGCCATCGTCAAACCACTCACTACGTTCCTCAGAGGAGAGAACGGTGGCGTATCAAAAAATCAAAGTGCAAAAATAAAAATAACTTTAGACGAACCTGCACTAGAAGCATTGAACATAATAAAAGAAGAACTGCAAGCCCAGGTTGAACTCTTCCAACCAAATTTTAACAAACCTTTCGAATTAACCACAGTTACGCTATAGGGGCCGTGTTATCTCAAAACCAAAAACCCATATCATTTATTTCACGAACGCTCAGTGAAACAGAACAGAATTACTCCACAAATGAGAAAAAGCTACTCGCAATTGTGTGGTCACTACAGAAACTACGTAACTACTTGTATGGTATAGCAGATTTAACAATATACACCGACCATCAATCTCTAATATTCTCCATATCAGAAAAAAAACGCCAATACAAAATCAAAAAGATGGAAAATTTTCATTGAAGAATATGGTCCAAAAATCGTTTACAAACCTGGACATCAGAACGTTGTTGCCGATGCACTTTCCCGCCAACAAATTAATAGCACATCTAATTCTGATAATTCCCAACATTCAGCACAAAGCTCCCCTATACAAAAAATCAAACGTGTAAAACAACCAGTAAATTGCTTTAAAAATCAAATTATCATAAAACAATCAGATGGGAACCACGCCCAAATATCATCGCAAAATATTTTTTATTACAGTAGACATACACTTTTCTTTAACATTAAGACTGAGCTATTGGACATATTAAAAAATGTAATCAAACCAAAAGTAGTAAACGCTACAAAAATAGACAAACAATTATTATTTTACGTCGAAAATGACATTATCAATACATTCCCCAATGCCTCTATCGTTCTAACTCATAACATGGTTGACGACATTACCGACATCGAACAACAAAAACAAATCATAAATGACACACATATACGTGCACACAGAAACTGCAAAAATAATTCACAGGAAATTTCCATAAAATATTACTGGCCAAACATACGTAACGCTTGTAAAAATGAAGTACGACTGTGAAATCTGTCTCACAAACAAATACGAACGCCGAGCAAACAAACAACTAATTGGTTCCGCACCAACGCCAAACAAAGTAAGCGAATACATACATTTAAACTTATTCTACATGAGCGATAAAATATAAGTTAACACAATATTTTATGAACTTCTACATAAATTCCATTCCCACATTATATGCTAGAAACATACAAACCGTTTGCATACTTTGGAGTCCTATTACAACCAAAAGTGCAACTGCGCTAAACGCGCATCCGCTAAATTCTTAAGTGAGCGAACACGCGCAACCATGTCTTCTCCCCCAAAACCAAATAGCTGCAGGTGAGCGCTACACGCGCAAACCCTTTTAGCTGACCAAGCATCTTTGGTCACGTAGGCCGGCTCAAGCATAGGTTAGATTATAAACTTTAAAGTTAAGTGTAGTCAGTTTTTATAATAAAGCTCAAGAGAAGCACATAGTGCTGATTAATAAACGCTTTGTTTTATTTTTTATGTTATACATTAGCTCAAAATTTTGCTACTTAAAATACTCAAAATTTTGCTACTTTAGACCAATACCTAGGAAAGATACATACGTCGAGGAGATTCTTTCACAAATATACCCAAACGAAAAATTTTGAATGACTGATAACGATCTATCGTTTACAAACATATGTGCACCACAAAATTTACAAACGATTACAAATAACGCACACAAAAACGCCAGCGTTCCATTCTACTACAAATGGACAAGTTGAGCGTACGCACAGTACAATTATTGAAATTGCGGAAGTTTTAGCTGACCAGAATAATTCATCACCGGAAGACCAAATTTTTGAAGCTGTTCGGCAGTACAACAAAACCATACATTCCGTTACCAACGAGAAACGCGAGGACGTGTTTTATAATCAAAGGTGGTATCCCGACATCCAAGAACGAATACAAAAAAACCAGTAAAGAGTCTTGCGTCATCATAATCGCAATCGAAAGCAGCTGAACTATAATCCAGGTGACGTAATATTTTCCAAGACGCACAGGCGTAGTAAGAACGTGAGAAAATACGTGAAGCACGTTGTAAAAAAAGATAACGGAAAGACTGTAACGACTAATAAAGGACGGATTATCCATAAGGATAACATGAGAGTAAAGGCATGTACGGAATAATTTTCCTTTTACTTTTCCCTATCGCATTATGCGACAATATAATAGATTTAAATAACAAAAAATATATTTCGTAGAAACTGACCCCGTATACATACATATATAAAAATAGTTCCTTTCTATATCATATTTCAAATTTATCAAAAATACTTGCGCCCTATGAAAACATAATTTAGAGAAACAGCCCGAATCAAAAATATTAATTAATGAAATGGAAACATTAAAAAATCAACTTATGCCAAATATACTTATATAGGCTCAATAGATCTCTTAACTTTCTTGGTTCTGTACTTAAATTTATAACTGGTACACCAGATCATGACGACCTTATCGAAATAAAAACTTCAATTAATGTGCTAATAGAAAATAATAAAAACAAAGAGCATTAAATCGCAGTTTGAAAGAATTCTTGAAACACTCGATCCTAAATCAATAAATGAGAATTTCATAATAGGAGAAATTTATAACGAATTACAATCAATAATACTATTTATAGAAAAAAATAAAGTTTTTTTTACTCTGCCACACTTAATCTGACTGATGTGCATAAATTAATAACCCATGAGTAGCTGGATCTTCCACTAATAAATATATTGGAATATTTTGATATCCATATTTGTTATTTAGAACAGGCTATAATTACAATTTACAAATACCCAATACTCGAAATTAAATGTAAATTATTTAATGTATGTCGCTTAGCTCATAAGCATGGTAAAATTATTCCAGATCCTAAGATAGCAAAATGTAATAATTATCAAAAAGTTTCAAAATGCAAGAATTTTTTCAGCAATTTCATTTGTAAATCACAATCCTCTGATAATTGCACTATCAATACACTAAATGATAATCCAGCGAAATGAACCGTCTACAACAACAGCAATTAGCAGGAAAATAGCTAGGACGCTCCGTTTTTAGGAAGGAGGGGAGTTAGCGACGCTGAAGATAGCCTAAGTAAATTTCACACTTAACCTAAACAAACCATACAATTCTTGCATTATAAACACAACAGACAGAATTCCATAACGAAAAGCCGATAAGCATCACAAAACTATCTTTGTTCTAGCAAGATAACGGATATCGAATTACTACAAAAAAGTTGCATGAAGATAACAGCAGCCGCATTCCACAAGTATAAATCGCACTAAGATTATAAATGTACCCAGTAAGAAATTATGAATAAAAAAGGCAACGCGAAAATAAGTGTACTGCCCAAATAAATATAATTTCTTTTACTCGCAACAAACAATAGAGGTATTCAGATCGTTTTGCTGGGTGGACAAAAACCAATACTTATGTAGATCCTGTAAAAGCAGTGGCTTTTCAATTACTAAATGGTATAAATGAAAGATTATGAAATACCGAAAGGAGCAACACTCTAGGCATGGCATCATCCTTGGATCCTCGTTTCAAAAATTTCGCATTTTCTGACCCCACAATAGCTGACATGTTTAAAAATCGTATCATTGCAGATGTAGGTAGAATAATTCAAGAAGCCCAAGCAAATTAACCCCAAGAACCACAAGTAGAAACCTCAGAGTTTTCAATATGGAGCTCTATAGACTCCAATATTACGTCAAACAAGCCGCGAGGTACTTGTAATTCAAGAGCCAATATCGAGGTTTGGCGTTATTTGGAAGAGGTAGTAATTGCTCGAAATGCGGACCCTTTCAAATGGTGACAGCACAACAAATATAAATATCCATATCTGTCTCCCATAGCTCGGATAAAATTAGGATGTTTAGCGTCATCGGTTCCCTGCCAACGGCTTTTTTCTCAAGCTGGACTTATTTTAAGTGAAAGAAGAATGCGATTGGACGATGAAAAGACAAAAATGTTGATTTTTTTAAATGCGAATCAGTAATAGTTAATAGTTTTTTAACTTGTGATTTTAAAATTTGCATTTAAAGTGTGTGTGAGCTAAGTTTTTACTTTTTCTTACTTAATTACTTTGACTTAATCTAATAATAATTTGAATTATATTAATGTTATTTTCAATCTAAAACTGTTTATTTTTGAAAATCAATTAATTTTTATTTCATTTTAGAACTGAACATGTGCAATTTGAAATAAATACTATTTTTTTCATTCGAGAACTTATTTTCATGACTATTATTAATACTAATAAGTATTAATAAATAAAAAATTCATGTTTATTGAATTTTGTTGAATACACAAATTATTCTGTTTTAATTTATGGAAAATTTAAGGTACAACATTGAAATTAATTCTTTTTATTTCAGTTTATATATTTTTGTTTTGGCTTAATTGCAGGTTAGAACTACTTAAAATATCTGTTATTAAGAAAAGTAGCGATCGAAATAGCTATAAAAAATCACAGTGATTTAAAAATCGCAATCACTCTTTTCACTGAAACTAAAAAATCGCTACTTCGCTCATCACTATAATGCACACACAAACCACATATATACATACATATCTGTATGCTCAAGTAAATATGTCGCCCGAATTAATAATATTTTTTAGATATTATTTGAAAAGTATATTTCACCAGGATTCTTCCTGAGTTTCTTTATTGAATATTTAATATTTTACAATATTATTACCGGCTATGCTTATAGATATATTCAAAATGTGAACAAGTACTGCATGCGCTCTGCTCTTTAATAGTTATGCTAGAGTAGCGTGTCGTATTTTGGTTAGTTGATAAAACAGTGTAACTTAAGTGGCGTGTCGTATTCTGATTGGATAGGTCTAGTTTGATCATGCATTGCTTGCGTGATCGAGTGATGATGTTATGCTTATCGCTGCTATGCGGATGTATATGTATGCTAGCTGTTATCAGTTGGGTTCAGTGTAGGTCATGTATTAACTCCCCCCTCCTTTATTGAAAAGATCTGATCTTTTTATACGCTGGTGATTGCATCTTTCTTTATAAGATGTTCCAATCCTTGAGGCTTCAGTATTTGTTCATATCTTGTTTGTTGATTTTCTTTAAGTTTTATAGTTTTACATTTCAATATGTCATAATACAATTTAAAACTTAAGTATATTGTTGTAGCTAGTATACATATAATTATTAGAGTTACAAATATGTTTTGTATTGGGTGTTCTTCGTATGGTATAATAAATTTATGTAGTTTTTCAATGTTATTAAATTTATATTTTGAGTTTGATTCTAATATATCTAGAATTTTAATATTATTTTTTTTTCCTGTGACAGGATATATTTTTTAATTTCCTTGTTTTGATTGTGAAACGTTATATTATTTATTTTTATATTTTCTTTAAACTGCACTAGGTATGTTCCTGTGATAGTTTCATTTTTTATTTTTTTTTGCCATTTATTAAAATATTTCCTTCATTGATTTCAATTATTTCTTCATTTGATTCTCCTTTTACATTGCATTCTGCTTTGAGGTTTAATAACATTGGTTTTGTACAAGTATCTGTTTTAATTTCTTGACATATAAATATTGATAAAATATTTTTAAATTTTTTAATTCTTTTTATTTCATTTTTACATTTAGATACTTTATTGTCTTATTGTCACTTTCCATGTCGATATGCTATTGCTATTTTTGTTTAGTTAAAGGGTATTTATATATAATAATAAATGTGTTATTAATTGTATTAGTGTGTATGTCTCAATATTCCATTATATTTATTACAGGAATGTCTGAATTCTCTAATTTAATAATTTTTTCTATATTTTCCGTGTTCAACGATGAAGAGTAAAAGTTTTTATTTTTAGCAAAATTTATTGTTAAAGTTAAATCTTCAAGTTCTTTGAGTATTTCTTGTAGCAATACGTGTTGATGAATTGTTTTATAATTAAAGGATTCCAACAGTTTTTCGAAGTGAGTTTTGATTAACCTCTGTTTATTATTATTTTCTACTATCTCATCAATTTGTTGTTTTATTTTTATCATATCTTCATGATCTGGTACGCCTGTTATAAGGTTAAGTGCTGATCCTAAGTAATTTATGCTCCTTTTCTTTCTTCTAATTATTAATTGATTTTTTAACACTTCTATACTGTTGACTAAGGCTGTGTCCTGTGTAATTCTGGAGAGTTTTTAAATGAAGTTGAGAGTGTGTCATAATATTCTAAAATTTTTGTTAAGTTTATCATGTGATATATGTAATCTGATTCATTATAAATGTATGACGGATATGTCTCGGTTAATATAAATTTTTTTATTTTCCACATTACTTATTTGGTATTGTAGTGATTTGTTCACTATTATATTTATTTTTCGTTGTAAGCACCGTATTTTCGTTATTTTCTTTTACTATGTATTTAATATATCTTTTGTTATATTTTTCTCTTCTACTACTTTTCTCAAAAATTATTTGTCCTGGTTTAAAATCTTTTTGGCTTCTTTTTTTTATTATGACATTCTAACAAACGTTTTTGTTTTTTTTTATATTATTTTTCACTTTTTCGTTAATTTCCTTTTGATTAAAAAATAAGTCCACTGGTTTTTCCTTTATCACCGAATGAATAGTCCTATTATATTCCTTGACTGCTAAGAATATTTCTTCTTCCGTAGTTGTAGTTCTGCCATTTACTAAAGTCCTCGCGATTTCTAATATCGTGGAATATAACTTTTCCACTTGCGCGTTGGAAGTTGAATGATTATTTGCTGTCTTTTCATGTTAATAGTGCGGTCGTGCCTTTGCCGACGAATATGCTTTCGTTGTCGGTCATGAGTTCAGTACAGTTCGGAAAAATTTGTGATAACATTTCTTCTATTATTTCATGAAAATGTAGTTTACTTCCTAATTTACGAAAATATGCGTATTTAGTAAATCTATGTATCTATACAAGAGAGATAACTTTTGCCATTTATATAAAATATGTCCATTTGTACTGATGTGCCTGGAGTATTTGGTACTTTGCTTTTTCCTAATAACTGTTTAATTGGTTTCCTCTCATATTTATCCTCCGTGCAGTTTACACAATTTTTACTACTGTTTCTATGTCTTTTTTCAACGTAGGCCAATAACAAGTTTCTGGAATTTCCTTATAATTATTTAATGCGTTGCGATGTGCTCTCTTGTGTATATGGGGTATTCCATACCAAATCGACACCTTTTGAACCCGACCCCTTTAGATTTTGCTGAAACTTATCCATCCTTTTCTACCCTTTGAAAAATGTTTTTGAGAATTTATTTAAACCGATTATTTTAAATAGTTGATCGTGTTAAATTTTTTCGTGTATTTTTTCGAAAAGTTCATTCAAAAAAATTAAAAAAAAGTTAATTTCTACAAAATTTATTTCTATTTGAAAATAAAAAAGCCATTTTTTAGCAAAAAATAGCAACATTCATAACTTTTATGAAGTTTAAGAAAAAATTTTGAAAAAATTCTCAAAAATGTTTTTCAAAGGGTAGAAGAGGATGGATAAGTTTCAGCAAAATCTGAAGGGGTTGGGTTCAAAAGTGGTCGATTTGGTATGGAATATCCCATATACTCTAATATATTTTCTTTATCCATTTGCTCTGTTATGTCTTTTAATTTTATTTGAGTAAATATTTTAAAGGATGGATGGGGTCATGTGTAGAAGTTCACGCAAGTGAGGAAAGTTCTCTGATCGCCATTCACTTGGGAGTGGCCAGAAACGATTCTTTTACATATGACTCAAGCAGCTCACGACTTCCGGTCTTTGACCAAGTATCCTCTGGGTAGCCTAAGAACATCCGTTTGAAGGCGAGCTAAAGTGAGAAGGCGAAACACCCCTGCATAGGGTTGTGCGCTGGGTTTGGGACCCGCCACGTAAAAAAACACCCCCAATGAAAAATCATAAACAGCCTCGGATGAGAGCCCCCCCTTTTGATGACGACCATGGCAAACGAAATAAGGACTATGATTTGAGGGCGTGCACCTGGAATGTCCGGTCCCTTAATTGGGAAGGTGCCGCTGCCCAGCTGGTTGATGTCCTCGTAAAAATAAAGGCTGACATCACTGCCGTCCAAGAAATGCGATGGACGGGACAAGGACAGAGACGAGTAGGTCCTTGTGACATTTACTACAGTGGCCATATAAAGGAGCGCAAGTTTGGTGTTGGATTCGTGGTGGGAGAGAGACTCCGTCGCCGAGTACTATCATTCACTCCGGAGAATGAACGTCTAGCCACAATCCTCATCAAAGCGAGGTTCTTCAACATATCGCTGATTTGCGCCCACGCCCCGACGGAAGAGAAGGACGATGTGACCAAAGATGCCTTTTATGAGTGCTTGGAGCGCACTTATGAGAGATGCCCCCGCCACGATGTCAAAATCGTGCTTGGCGACTTCAATGCCAGGGTGGGCAAAGAAGGTATCTTTGGCACTACGGTCGGTAAATTCAGCCTCCACGCGGAAACATCCCCAAATGGACTGAGGCTGATCGACTTCGCCGGGGCCCGAAATATGGTTATCTGTAGTACTAGATTCCAGCATAAGAAGATACATCAAGCTACCTGGCTGTCTCCAGATCGATCATGTTGTGATAGACGGAAGACACGTCTCCAGTGTTTTAGATGTGCGTGCGCTCCGAGGTCCTAACATCGACTCGGACCACTATATTGTTGCAGCCAAAATTCGCACCCGCCTCTGTGCAGCAAAAAACGCACGCCAACAAACACAAGGATGGTTCGACGTCGAGAAGCTGCAATCACAACAGACAGCCGAACGTTTTTCTACTCGGCTTGCACTCCTGCTCTCTGAGAGCACTCGTCAACAACTCGGTATAAGGGAACTGTGGGACGGCATTTCAAACTCCTTACGTACAGCTGCAACCGAAACCATTAGTTTTCGGAAAGTGCAGAAGAACAGCTGGTACGACGAGGAGTGCCGTGTCGCAGCGGAGAGAAAACAGGCTGCCTACCTCGCAATGTTACCATCGACCACAACACGTGCGGGATGGGATAGATACCGAGAGTTGAAGAGGGAAGCGAGACGCATTTGCAGACAGAAAAAGAAAGAGGCCGAAATGCGTGAGTACGAAGAGCTTGATAAGCTGGCCGACAGGGGTAATGCTCGAAAATTCTACGAAAAGATGCGGCGGCTTACAGAAGGTTTCAAGACCGGAGCATACTCTTGTAGAACCCCCAAAGGTGATCTAGTTACCGATGCCCAGAGCATACTTAAATTATGGAGGGAACACTTCTCCAGCCTGCTGAATGGCAGTGAACACACAACACCAGGAGAAAACGAACCCGATACCCCAATCGATGACGATGGAGCAGATGTTCCATTGCCCGACCATGATGAAGTTCGAATAGCAATTGCCCGCCTGAAAAACAACAAAGCGGCAGGGGCCGACGGATTGCCGGCCGAGCTATTCAAACACGGCGGCGAAGAGCTGATAAGGTGCATGCATCAGCTTCTTTGTAAAATATGGTCGGACGGAAGTATGCCCAACGATTGGAATTTAAGTGTGCTATGCCCAATCCATAAAAAAGGAGACCCCACAATCTGCGCCCACTACCGTGGGATTAGCCTCCTCAACATCGCATATAAGGTTCTGTCGAGCGTATTGTGTGAAAGATTAAAGCCCACCGTCAACAAACTGATTGGACCTTATCAGTGTGGCTTTAGGCCTGGTAAATCAACAACCGACCAGATATTCATCATGCGCCAAATCTTGGAAAAGACCCGTGAAAGAAGAATCGACACACACCACCTCTTCGTCGATTTCAAAGCTGCTTTCGACAGCACGAAAAGGAGCTGCCTTTATGCCGCGATGTCTGAATTTGGTATCCCCGCAAAACTAATACGGCTGTGTAAGCTGACGTTGAGCAACACAAAAAGCTCCGTCAGAATCGGGAAGGACCTCTCCGAGCCGTTCGATACCAAACGAGGTTTCAGACAAGGCGATTCCCTATCGTGCGACTTTTTCAACCTGCTTCTGGAGAAAATAGTTCGAGCTGCAGAACTTAACAGAGAAGGTACCATCTTCTATAAGAGTGTACAACTGCTGGCGTATGCCGATGATATTGATATCATCGGCCTCAACACCCGCGCCGTTAGTTATGCTTTCTCCAGACTGGACAAGGAAGCAAAAGAAATGGGTCTGGCAGTGAACGAGGGCAAGACGAAATATCTCCTGTCATCAAACAAACAGTCGTCGCACTCGCGACTTGGCACTCACGTCACTGTTGACAGTCATAACTTTGAAGTTGTAGATAATTTCGTCTATCTTGGAACCAGCGTAAACACCACCAACAATGTCAGCCTGGAAATCCAACGCAGGATAACTCTTGCCAACAGGTGCTACCTCGGACTAAGTAGGCAATTGAGAAGCAAAGTCCTCTCTAGACAAACAAAAACCAAACTCTATAAGTCTCTCATAATTCCCGTCCTCCTATATGGTGCAGAGGCTTGGACGATGACAACAACCGATGAGTCGACGTTGCGAGTTTTCGAGAGAAAGGTTCTGCGAAAGATTTATGGTCCTTTGCGCGTTGGCCACGGCGAATATCGCATTCGATGGAACGATGAGCTGTACGAGATATACGACGACATTGACATAGTTCAGCGAATTAAAAGACAGCGGCTACGCTGGCTAGGTCATGTTGTCCGGATGGATGAAAACACTCCAGCTCTGAAAGTATTCGACGCAGTACCCGCCGCGGGAAGCAGAGGAAGAGGAAGACCTCCACTCCGTTGGAAGGACCAAGTAGAGAAGGACCTGGCCTCGCTTGGAATATCCAATTGGCGCCACGTAGCGAAGAGAAGAAACGACTGGCGCGCTGTTGTTGACTCGGCTATAATCGCGTAAGCGGTGTCTACGCCAGTAAAGAAGAAGAAGAAGAAATACTTTAAAACATGTTGCAAAGATATTAGCTATAGTCTCTTTTATCGTATGCCACGTTTCTGATGTTGTGTGAAATGCTGTCACTACTTTTGGTTTCATAACTTGTTTGAGTGTCTCTATTGCCTTGATCAAACGTAACGAGTGGAGCGGCGAGACAGTGACTCGGCCGAGTGCTCATTTCGTTTAAACAGTAAGGCGAGTAATGAACCGAGTCAGTGGGCGAGTATAGTGGCGAGAGAGTCACCAGAATCACATTTTGTATACTAGGCCCAGTGCTTCCTTTTTCTTCACTCTTTTGCCCCATCTGAGCTAATCACTGACTCGCTCGTTGCATGTGAACACGCGTTCGGTCTTCACTCGCCACTCGGTCGAATTTTATGTTGTTTATTTAGTTTCAATTGTATTTTGCATTGTGAAAGAATTGAAATGGCAAATAAGTGGAATTATGATACAACTGTGAAATTTATTGAAAATTATAAATTGCTCCAATGCTTGTGGAATTTTTCATCTGCGGATTATAAAAACAAACACAAACGTGAAGCTGCACTTCTTGCCATAGTCGAAGAAATGAATATAACAGACTTTGGAGTGACAGAGGCGAAGAACAAAATAAAAAATTTAAGATCGACCTACAGCCAGGAGAAAAAAAAATTGAACATTCTAAAAAATTAGGAGCTAGACTCACCAACGTCTACAAATTAAACATTAAGTGGCTACACGAAATGGAAGAGGTGTTCGCAAACGAACTAAAAAGACAAACGTTTGAAAATGTAAGTTTGTTAAATATTTCTTTATTAATCTTAACTAATCATCCTGTTTTGCCATGGCACTGCACCCTCATTGGAGAAATATTCCGTATATTTTTCACGCAAATCCCTAGCTGTCTTTCCAGCGTGGTTGGTGTTGTGATCGGTAATACTGGGCAGCCCTTGAACAAGTTCTCTTCGCCAAGCTCCTGGAACTATTACACCAGAGTTGATACCCTCTTCATCAACACAACCACTTGGAAAATATAACTATTTTGTCAGTTGTTTTGACATCCGTTGGAATAGGTGTATGAAAAATTCTAAATCTGCTCGCTAGAATCCCAAACGCATTTTCGACTATTCCTCGTGCTCTAGATAAACGATAGTTGAAAATTTTTTGTGCTGTTGTGAGATTTGGTCCACCATATGGTTTCAATAAATCACACTTCAATGCAAAAGCTGAGCATGGCCCAGCTTCAACACAACAAGGTAGCTCTAATGTCGCATCAACAAATAAGGCGGTTCCTACTTCTATGCGTGGAAAAAAAAGGTGCCGATACATCGTACAAGCCATTAATTCTTTAAGCACATTGAATGAATCAATAAACCAACAAGAAGAAGAATGCTCGTTTGATGTGTTTGGCAAAAATGTGGCAGTACAATTGAAAAATCTTTCTTTTGAATATGTATTAATAGCACAACAGAAAATCAATGCATTTTAAATGAACTCTGAATAAAAGATTATAGAGAGAAGTCCAGAAGTACAACATCGTTTTCCAATTATAGCTATGATTCATTCTCCAATCCTCCATCAAACCAACCTAATTTTGATGAAGGTCATGACAATTATTCATTTATAGTGGAAGGCACTGATACTACACCATCGGAAGTGGTTTTTACAAGCGATATAACTCAAGCTGCACTGGAATCAGCTATTAATACAGATAATATTGAACATGTTGCAATTGAATATCTTTTTCATATAATTATTTTTTGCATTAAATGAAGGTTACTGAAGGCGAATTTTATTTTTCAATTACAATTTACCTTTAAGAATTCTTGTAAATACAGTGAAATAGCTTCCATAACTTCTGGTATTACAGCAGATATTGCTGAGCGGGAAATACGGTACAATGTCTGCAAACAGCAAATAGCTCATTCCCGTTGCCAAATAAGTAAACGCTACTTGTAGTTTAACTCATGCAGGAATAGCCTCTTGCGTGACAGTATCTGTTCTTTGTATATTTGGAGTAATGTTTTACAACAGGGTTTCGAAGGTTTCCATATTCATGCGCAAAAGCGCCCTGAATTCTTCAAGATATTCTGATTCCAATTCTCTAAAGGGGGTATTTGTTGCACCAATAGCGGATCGCCTCAATATCCACGGTCTTGTCCACACTCTATTATTTTCTGCTTCCAATAAATCCCATAACTCTTTTATGAGATGCGGTAGAACTTCATTAAAAACTCTTTTAAAATGTCTTTTTCTACCAAACATTGTAAATAAAACTTTGAAAAACTTCACTGTCTAACTAGATGAACAAAATACGTATAAACCTCTACTCGCCAACGCAACTCTCTCGACCAAGTATCATACTCGGCCAGAATACTGTCTCGCCACTGTACTTGTTACGTGTAACAAGGCCATATAAGATATTCGTTAGTATTATATTTAATTTCGTAGCGTTCGTGTCGCGGAAAAATAACAATATCGCTGTTTTTTCATTTGAGTCTGACCGTACTAGTTCTATCTGTGTTCCAAAAAAATTAAATGGTTTATTTATCATTTTTATATTCCGTAAAGCTGATGATTCAGCTGAATGCATAGACGTGTCGGATAACATATATATTTGTCTTGAAAGTGCGTCTGCGACGACATTTTTGTGTCCAGGTTTGTACTTAAGTTTTGCGCCGTACTCTTCTATTAAATTCTTCTAACTTTTTAACTTTGTATTTGGATTCTTTTCCGAAATAGAAAATATTAATGACTGATGGTCTGTATAAATTGTCAATTCTGCTATTCCATAGAGATAATTTCTTAATTTTTGTAATGGCCAAATAATTGTTAGCATTTCCTTTTCATTCGTTGAGTAATTCTGTTCTACTGTAATTAGGGCTCGTGATATAAATGATATGGGGTTTTTTCCCTGACTTAAAACTGCTCCTATCGCGTAATTACTTACGTCTGTCGTAAGATCGAATCCTTTCTCAAAATCTGGATGATATAATGCAATTTTTTCTTTTAATTTATTTGTAATTTCTTCTATAGCCTTTAATGCTTCTTTATCTTGTTTATTTTTATATTCGTACTTTTATTTTTTGATACTCTACCATTTTTTCCTTTTATATAAATAGGTAGAGGTTTGCATACATGTGCAAAATTCTTAACAAACTTCCTATAATATAAGACTAATCCCAAAAATGAACGTAATTGTTTTAAATTTTCCGGGATTTTGTATCTATATATCGCTTCAATTTTCGATGGGTCTACAGTGATTCTTCCGTTATTAATTATATGTCCTAAAAATTCTGTCTTTGTTTGAAAAAAATTAGACTTTTCTTCTGAGATTTTCATGTTTGCGGAGTGTAGTGTTTGAACTATATTTGCAACATCTTTGATATGCTGCTCTGGGTCTGCAGAGTAGATCAAGACGTCGTAAATATAGACATATGCACACTTCCTTAAATACTGTCTCAAAATATCATCAACGCATCGCTGAATTGTAGCTGGTGCATTCTGTAATCCAAACGGTATTCTAAGAATTCATATTTGGCTCCATTAACGGAAAATGCCGTTTTTTCCCTGTCTTCAGGTTTGATCACTATCTGGTGAAATCCTGACTCCAAATCTAATGTCGTAAAATAGCGTGCTTTCCCTAAATTTTGTAGCGTCATTGTAATATCTGGTATGGGGTACCTATCTGATATAGTTTGTTTATTTAACTTCTGGAAATATATTACCATCCTTTTCTTTGGCTTTCCATTTTTATCAATTCCTTTTTTCGATACTGTCCAGATCGAAGAGTTGTATGGACTTTTACTTTCTTTAATTATGTTATGTTTTAATAATTTTTGAATTTCTTTCCTTCTTTCCTACGAAATCCTGATCCGCGTATGGTTAGGGGTATTGTCTAACCCAAACAGGTTCTTTGGACTCATTCCTAATCTCTGCCTGAATCATAGTTTTGAAAGGTTATTATAATTATTTTTCATTAAATTCTTTATTTAATATATATCTCCTATTGTATAATTAATTCTTTCTTCTTTTTTGTTTTCATTTATTTCTTCCTTTTCAAATGTTGCCGAATAGTCGAACAGATCTATCCTCGTTTTCATTTTCCTCAAGGAGTCTTCTCCTAAAATTATATAAAATTCCTTTAAATCTTCTGTCTCAAAAAATTCTAAATCAAACGCTACAAGGTTAATCTCTCGTTTTTGTGTAACTGTTAAAGTCCTATGAAGAGTATTAAATTTAATAGGTTTTTCTAACTTGATCCTATCTGCAAAAGGATAACTTTTACTAACATAACTGCTCGTTGCACCAGAGTCTATTAATATATACACGTATCTTCCATTGGGTGCTACACGTCTTATAAAAAATGCTTCTGTTTATTGGTATAACTTACGTTAGAGGATACTTCGTTATAGAGTGATCCATTGTTTTCTTGGTCGCCTATTTGGTTTAGCCGTTGTGGCTTTCTCTGGTACGCGTTTGACGCTTCGTCTCTTGTCGTTTTGAATTGTTGACCAAAACTCTATATTGTTTGTCTAAATGGGTTGTGTGGTTGGGGCCACTGTTACTGCTGCATCTGTTGATTTCTCTGTGGTTGATGAAATGTTTGTCTACGGAAACGGCCAGATGAGTAGGAATCCATTGGTTCAGATGGCGGCTCTTGCTTCAGGAGACTGTTGATACTGCCTCTGCATGTCTTGTGGGTACTGCATATTTGCCATTCTTGGAACATATTCCAATTGATGATAGCGAGAGTCGTGTTGCATTGTGCGAGCTATCACATATGCTTCCATTAGGTTGGTGTAAGACTCGAGTAAAGTGCATTTTTTGTTGCCGCACTTCTCAATCCTGCTATGAACGTTCGTACTGCGTTTAATTGAACTTCCTTTGAAAGTGCGTCGATCACGTTCTTGTGGGTCATCTCTATTTTTGAGAGTACCACGTCTAAAGATTTATTCAGATGATCAAAGTATGTATGTAACGGCTTCTCCGCTTGTCTAATCCTCATCATGTCCTCCTCTAGAACGTAGAGTGGTCGTTGATCAGCATACGAGTCGTCAAGTCTATCTTCTTAAAAATTCAGTTTCGTGTTGTTATTTATCAAAATTTGCGCAGCTTTTCCTGTTACTTTGCCTCTCAGTAAGATCAATGCTTCTATATATATGTTCTGTCCTCGGAACTGTCTAACATTGTTCATCAATGTAGTGGCTATCTTTCTCTAATTGCGATACTCGTAGTAGTCCCCACTAAATGTTGTTAAAGCAGCTTTGAATAGATTTAAATCTACTTCCTTTGCATCTATATATACCCAAATTTCGTCTCTTATCTCCTCCACTGGACCGGAACCTATTTGTGCTTCAAACAATCTTTATTTCTGAATCCTTTATGACTTATCAAGTTCTTTTAATTGAGTTTTTTATTTGGACACCTAAATACTTTGTACGATTTTATTTCCTGAATCCTTTTATATATTTATCACTTTTAAGGATTTTTATATGAATCCTTTTGTTAGTGGGTCCCTGCTCGGGCGCCAATTAATAATATTTTTTAGATATTATTTTAAAAATATATTTCACCAGGATTCCTCCTGGGTTTCTTTATTGAATATTTAATATTTTACAATATTATTACCGGCTATGCTTATAGATACATATATTCAAAATGCGAGCAAGTACTGCATGCGCTCTGCTCTTTAATAGTGATGCTAGAGTAGCGTGTCGTACTTTGGTTAGTAGATAAAATAGTGTATCTTAAGTGGCGTGTCGTATCTGATTGGTTAATAGCGGGATTCTGTAACCAGTCTCTAGTCTCTATTTGAGACATTTTGAGACAAAGTATCAATTTGATACTAGTTACTATTCACTAAACCGTCTCTAGCGTTAGTCTCAAAATATTGAGACCTAGTAGTTAGCTGGTCACAAAACTAAAAAGAACTCTTGCTGCCATTTTCAATGTACTGAATAGAGATCATCATAGATATTAATCGATTGTCGTTTTTTTACATTTTGTAAGCAATTCAAACACGAAAAGGTTAAAAATAAATAAATTTTACATAAATTTCGTAAATATTATGAAACAAAGTCAACATATATTTTGATTTTTATTGATAATTATGTTTATTGACTATGTTATAGAAAAGTTAATATTTGTTATCGACATATTTATTATCATTCAAGTGTAAAAACATCTCTGAATAATGAAATGTAATAGATTTTGAGACTGTCACTTACAGAATAGCAAAATCGTCTCAAGTCTCAAAAATTGTCTCTAACTCAAAATCTCAAATTTAGAGACTTGATACTGTCTCACGTTACAGAATCGCACGGTAAGTCTAGTTTGATCATGCATTGCTTGCGTGATCGAGTGATGATGTTATGCTTATCGCTGCTATGAAGATGTATATGTATGCTAGCTGTTATCAGTTGGGTTCAGTGTAGGCCATGTATTAACTCCCGCAAAAACTTTAAATAGTGTTCTACAAGAACAACAATCGTGTAAAACATTATCATACATACTTATTAATACGCTTTTATTAGCTTCACCTGTATGTATGTTTGTAACTTTTTTAAGTGGTACTGCAACCTAGAATACTTGAGCGACACTGTAGGAAGGCGATAGTAAGTTTAAGCAGCTCACCAAAAAGATTCGCTTAAAAGTATGCAACATCTATATAAAACTAGTTTTGGTGACATTTAAATGGCATACTGAGTTGGGCGTCGACCGTTCATAGGATGCAAGGTTGTACAGTAGAACATGCAGTAATTTATCTGGGCTCTCGACTGTTTGCTGCTGGACAAGCTTATGTAGCACCTAGTCGTTGTAGATCTTTGGACGGTATTCGAATTGAAGAACTAGACTGTTCAAAGTTGACAGGTAAAACCCCATGTAACAGTGAAGCTTTAGAAGAAATGCCTCGATTAAGAAGTAATAATTCGTAAAGTCGTCAATAGAACTTGGTCGCAAATAATGTACAATTAATCATGGAATGTTACGAGTAGTTATTAAATGCTGCCTAATTATCGATTTCCTTAACCAATACTACATGTCATAGTTCATATTTTAACAAATTTGGTGATTCTCACATCAAACTAAAAAATCAAAAATAAATATAGTTTAAAAAAACTAAAAAAACACGCTTTTAAAGCATATCAAACTAAAAAGTGAAAAATAATTCTTTGTATAAACTAACAATAATAATGAAAAAAAATTCCTGCATTATTGTGAGAAAAGCGTGGGGTGCTTTGTGATATACTTTTCATATATCGGGCATGCCACGCCTTTCTCACAATAATGCAGGATTTTTTTCTTCTTTATTATTGTTAGATTATACAAAGAATTATTTTTCACTTTTTAGTTTGATAAGCTTTAACAGCGTGTTTTTTAGTTTTTTTAAACTATATTTATATGCGTTCGCATGTAGATATGTCACCCACAAAAGTTACAAATATTGTTCTACAAAAACAAATCCACATGGCCGACGTCGAAATTTAGAGTAAATAGCACAACAACAAAATTTTCATTCATGAACGCAAACGTACTTTCTAAAGTCATATTCGATTAATTCATAAACCAGACGCAATTACATCTCCTCGAGCATGCCTTGCCTACAAGCGTCTTTTCGCGACGATTTCAAACGATAAAAATCATAAATTGAATATATTTCTGAAACGTATGAGAAGGAAAAAGTGACAACCCCGCAATATAAGTATATTAAAATATATTAGAATAAAATTGAACACATCGTTTATTTGTCGATTTTCAATTCAAGAAATATTTCAAAGAAAATATTCAATATTTATCTGATTTATGTGTACAGTCAATCCCGGTTAAGTAGTATTCCGCTTAAGTGCTTTGTTTCTTGAAATACATACAAATTATTGTTTTAAGTAGGACTCGTTTAAGTATCCGCATTCACTTATGTACAATATTATATTTTTATTTTTAACAAATTCGTTTTGACAATCGACACACCATGAACCTTCTCTATAATACACGTTCTCTGCAGAATCTTTTATGTTGTCTCTTCTTACGTTTTTTTATTATCTCGGGATGATTTTTTCAAGGCGAACACGACTGAGTTGAGTGCTTTGATCACTTGTGATAGTAATTCGCAGGCTAGTGAGAAACTATAGCTGTGGTCTCATAGAATATCGTCTAGGTAAGATTGTGTTTGTAGCACAGAAAATGCCAAAGGCAAATTTGTTTTTTAATGCGCTCCGTCAATTCTGTCCTTAAGTAACAAGCAAAAAGTAAAAACAAAAGATTAAATTGAAAACAAACAAATAGAAAACTCACACACATAGTGCACACAAATTATTATTAACAATTATAAACAAATAGTGCAAGAAATAAAACAACTCAAACAAACAATAATGAGTGCTGCTCAGCCTCATCAGCAAAGCGACAGGCATTCCTTAAATGCCTACTTTAAGTGCCCTGGAGACGATCAAATAATTGCATCAAACACTTTAAGTGTGTTGGTGTCGTCGGCTCTCGTCGGCTACACGTACGCTACACCGACTTGTTGTCGGCTCTGTTTGATGAAAATCAAAAATTTTTGATATTTCTATTTGACGGAAGATAATTTGATCGTCTCCACTCATGTTTGACAAGCATGACTCATTTGCAGTGAAGACTTCAAGCGAAGAGGACGTACATACTTGCGGAAAAGTGAAGTGAAGCGAAAAAGAGTGCAGTGAAGAAGAAAAAAGTTAAGTGAAATAAGCGAAGTGAAATAATAATAAATAAATTAAGATAATAAAATAATTAAAGTAAAATAAAATAAATTAAAGTAAAATAAAATAAATAAACTAAAATAAAATAAAATCAAATAAATTAAGATAATAAAATAATTAAAGTAAAATCAAATAAAATAAATAAACTAAAATAAAATCAAATAAATTAAAATAATAAAATAATTTTTCATTCATTTTAGTTTTATGTAAAAATACTGAATAATTTTAATTTTATGTACAAATTAAAAAACAAAAAGTAATAAAAAATGTGAAATAAAAAGTTATAATAAAACATAATCGAAATTCTTTATTTATTGATATAATTCTTTATTTATTGAGTAATACTCTTCTTTTTCAATTTTTTTTTCATAAGAATTGCAGCACATGCCAATAAAAGATAATCATCATCCGACGATGACATGACGACCGTTCGCTACGAGATCAAAAATAGACTGATGTTTGACGTGTTAATTTGAACGTTTGCGGGCAGCACACGATTGAACATCACTAACACATATGCACTGTTTGACGCAATTATTTGATCGTCTCCAGGGCACTTTAGCTTTGTCGAGCCAACAAAAGCAACTCCTGACAAAAAAGTGTAACGGCGATGATGAGTAATAACAGCGATCAACTGAAAAGGAAACTAAGCAAAGAATGCAGTCAGCAGAAGCAGGCGTAAACAGCAATCGGGCAACAACAAATACGCTGACAGTAATCAGTATGTGAATGTGCCAAGCAAAATAGGACCGTCTGTTCAGACTAGTATTGATCGCTAAATAAACGTAAAAAGAAAATTAAGTCCAGTTAAATCAGGGGTCAATACCAAAAATTTTCAACCAGGCACGCCAAATGGAACGGTGTTAACCAACATAAATTAAAGATTATTAGATTTTTGTCTAAAAAAATAAAGATTCTGATATAAGCAGAAACTCATCTTACAAATAAAAATTATTTCAATATACCGGGATTTAGACTCTATGTTACAAAATATCCGGATAGAAAGGGCATAGTGGCATGGCAGTATTGGTTAGAAATCGGTTAAACCGTTATGATCTACAATCTCATGCTACACCATTGTTACAAGCTACAACAATATCACTAAAAAGTCGGGGTAGTTTAAAATTACAGATATCGAATTTAATGACTGTTTGGAACGCTAGATAAAAGATTTCGAGCAAATGGAGATTACAACCCGAAACAAACGTACTGGGGCTCACGTCTTATTAATCCGAAAAGACGGCAGCTATATTACACTATTCCCTACAAGACGGGTAATAGTTAAGTAACTGGTCATCGACAGGTTATCAGTAGTTAATGTGTTCGTTATCCGTTAGGTTATCTTTATTCTAGCCTTGGGAAAAAATAAACATTTCTTCTCTTTTACTACACGTTGATGTGATTAGCTTACTCGCTCTCCCTCAATGTTTTTGCGCATCTGTTTGGTTAGCCATCTTTTACTAAAAATAGTCTGTTTCGCTATTATTACGGTCACCAATGTGTTACAGAAACCTGGTCGATAGGTCAGTTGTTTCGTTATTCAGTGGTCACAGAAAACTGGTTCAACGGTCATCGCGACTCTTGCTATAGGTCGTTTGTTTCGTTATTCATTGGTCACCACTGCCTATCGTAAGTTATTTTCCTTATAAATAAAGCAATTGAAATTTTTATTTCATTTATTTATTTTTTTTTTGAATATTACGTGTTTATAGATAAGAGGTCAAGTTTTCCTTTCTATTTTTACAAATTTTCGGAAATTATTTAGGTTTAGCTTCTAAATATTACCATATATACATATATACATCGAAAACCTAATTTTCTTTCATACAATCAATTGTGGGGCAACATTTATGTGTGATATTTACTATATTAACAAATACTTTTTTGGTAAAAAGCTTATATATGGTTTATATATAATTTATACTGTTATATTTTGTATAATTTACAATACTTAATACATCAATTTACTAAATCTTAATATTCACACAACTTTTGTAACAATCTTTCTATATGGATTTTTTCTTATTTAAATTTAATAAATATTACCTAGTTATAATTAATTATATAATAATGTTATGTAATAAAATTACAAAATACTTAGGGGGAGGCCATAGTGGAAGTCCCAACAGTGGAGCCGACCGTTGAAGAGGTGGTGCTACCTTCTACGCAAGAGCTCCTAAAGGACCTAAATGGTAATGCGAGGGACGGGGCAGATGAGAACCAGTTCCTCATTGAACCGACCCTATAGCGCCCACAGGTATGGAGGTTGCCCAGGTGAACCTGCATCACACGGCTTCAGCATTCGTTGTAATCGCGAGCAGGTTCTCGGCGGATAACCTAGGCATCCTGTTAATACAGGAGCCATGGATCCACAGAGGAGAAGTCAGGGGCCTCAACTTGGACTGCAACAAGCTAATCTTGGATCTCTCCAGTGGGAGACCCCGAGCTTGTACAGTAGTTAGGAGGAATTTTTATTACTTTTGTATTTCAGAATTCCTAACACAGATTCTGATCGCTGTACAGGCCAGAGACCTATTTTCCAAGAGACACGCATACTGCGCCCCCCGAGGCTGTGCAGGGTCTGGTGAATTACTGTAGGAAGAACAAACTGCCCGTGGTCCTGGGGTGTGATGCGAACGCGCGCCACACTGAATGGGGGAGTACAGACTGCAAATCCCCCCAAACGTATTCCCAATAACACAAATTGGATCACATATCGGGATACGGTAGAGTTAAATCTGAAAGGGGAAGGGAAGCTAGTCAGAGGTACAACGGCCAAAACCGATCAATAAAGGGCGCAACTATCTCTGGTGGTCAAGAAAACTCTCGGAACTCGATCAGTGCGGAGTAGAGAGCTACGGCACTATTGCGAGCACATTTCCCGGAGACAGTTAAGGAAGACCAGTGTCTGCCTGGCGCGGGGCATAATCCGTCTCGCCTAGATTGGGTAGTCACAAGGAAGCTGTTCACTGTGGACTCAGTCAGGTAGGCTATGGCCTAGTTCGCCAAATTCAAATCCCCGGGAGCGGACGGCATCTTTCCAGCACTTTTGCAATAAGGAGAGCAGGTTCTACTGCCATACCTTGTTCAGCTGATAAGAGATAGCGTAGCACTGGCGTATATCCCTCAAACATGGAGGACAGAAAAAGGTGATCTTTATACCGAAAGTGGGAAAAAAGGACATATTTAGGTCAATTAGCATAACTTCCTTCCTACTTAAGAGTATGGAAAAGATCTTGGACCACAAAAAAAGGTCGAAGGCTACGATAACGTTACCCCTGCATGCCAATCAGCATGCTTTCAGAGCAGGCAGATCGACCAATATTGCTCTGTACCAGCTAACCTCCGAGATACAGAGTTCGCTGGAAACGTTATGCGTCTTTTTAGACATCGTGCCTTTGACAACACTTCTCACAAGGGTGTGCAAGGGCACTGAAGAAAAGTAATGTGGTCGCTCCGCGCAGACGGATAGAGGCCAAACTGCACACTAGATTAGCATTACAAGGGGCTACCCCCAGGGAGGAGTTCAATCCCCCTTCTGTGGAGCCTCGTCGTAGACGAACTACTTGCATTGCGAACTTACAATGGAATCCACTGCCAAGGATATTCGGACGACGTTGTCATCTTTTGAGGGTACTTTCTGAGATTTCGATACCCTTGAAGACGACCATAGTCCCGTTTATGAAGCGCAGATCTCTGCCTGGTCTCAGGAACCTATTACTCGGGGGCAGAGAGATAGAGATGACCAATATGGTCAAGTACCTGGGTCTCACGCTGGATTCAACGTTGCGATGGAAGCAGCATGTTGACCTGACCATTTTCAAAGCCACAAAGGCACTGACGGTGTGCAATCGACTGGCTGGTAAATTCTCGGGGTGTAAACCAATAATTCTCGTATCTCGGGAACGGTTTGTCCTACGGCCACGATCACATATGCCATTTCGGTAGCAAATGACGTGACAACTAACTTCTGTTTTATACATTTTGCCATGAGATGCGTATTTCAGGCGCTAGGTGGACAATTTCACGATTTTAGGCTAATTTCCGAAATTTCAAGGCCGGAGTTGGCTTTGAAAATGCAATCCGATCTCAAAACAAAAAGTTGCATTGGAACCAGGAAGTACTAAGGCAACTTTCCCGCACTATTAGAAATCCCGAATCGAAAAAAGTCCAGAATCGACCCACCCTAGCACATATATGCCATAGAAATTCTATTGGTGCAAATATGGAAATGATAACGAAATAATGCGAATATGCATATTTCATGAAGTCAAAAGTCCAGAATCGACCCACCCTAGTACATAACGGGTGATTTTTTTGAGGTTAGGATTTTCATGCATTAGTATTTGACAGATTACGTGGGATTTCAGACATGGTGTCAAAGAGAAAGATGCTCAGTATGCTTTGACATTTCATCATGAATAGACTTACTAACGAGCAACGCTTGCAAATCATTGAATTTTATTACCAAAATCAGTGTTCGGTTCGAAATGTGTTTCGCATGTTTTTATCGACAAATTTTGTTCAGCGATGAGGCTCATTTCTGGTTGAATGGCTACGTAAATAAGCAAAATTGCCGCATTTGGGGTGAAGAGCAACCAGAAGCCGTTCAAGAACTGCCCATGCATCCCGAAAAATGCACTGTTTGGTGTGGTTTGTACGCTGGTGGAATCATTGGACCGTATTTTTTCAAAGATGCTGTTGGACGCAACGTTACGGTGAATGGCGATCGCTATCGTTCGATGCTAACAAACTTTTTGTTGCCAAAAATGGAAGAACTGAACTTGGTTGACATGTGGTTTCAACAAGATGACGCTACATGCCACACAGCTCGCGATTCTATTGCCATTTTGAGGGAAAACTTCGGACAACAATTCATCTCAAGAAATGGACCCGTAAGTTGGCCACCAAGATCATGCGATTTAACGCCTTTAGACTATTTTTTGTGGGGCTACGTCAAGTCTAAAGTCTACAGAAATAAGCCAGCAACTATTCCAGCTTTGGAAGACAACATTTCCGAAGAAATTCGGGCTATTCCGGCCGAAATGCTCGAAAAAGTTGCCCAAAATTGGACTTTCCGAATGGACCACCTAAGACGCAGCCGCGGTCAACATTTAAATGAAATTATCTTCAAAAAGTAAATGTCATGAACCAATCTAACGTTTCAAATAAAGAACCGATGAGATTTTGCAAATTTTATGCGTTTTTTTTTTAAAAAAAGTTATCAAGCTCTTAAAAAATCACCCTTTATATGCCATAGAAATTCTATTGGTGCAAATATGGAAATGATATCGAAATAATGCGAATATGCATATTTCATGAAGGTCATCAAATTTCTTTGAAGAAATGAAGTTCGTTTGACTCATCTTCACTTTGTAATAGTCGAAATAAATATAACTTTTTTGAAATAAATTAAAAATTAAAAAATATAATTAAATTATTTTTTATCTAATTTATCACGATTTTGTAAAAAAAAGTAAAATTTTTACAATTTTTCTGAAAAAAATGGTTCATATGCTCATTTCTGCTAAATAGCAGCGAGAATGGTGAAATTCCGTGTCACAATTTTATAAATTCTGTTAGCCATCCAATCGAACATCATACAGAATTCAATTTGCACCTTCTCTATGTCTTTACTTTCTCTGGCTTATTGACAAATTCTTACACAAGTCAATCAAAAATGAATGCAATATAGGCCCCTATTATGAGTTGCATTCGATCTTCGACAACGATCGAAAATGCTGGTCGAACGAATTTGCATTTGGTATTACGACGCTCATTCGATGAAGATTGGCGTTATTGTGAATTGCAATCACTTTGAATGTTCACGATAGTATACATCTGTCAGATGGTGTAAAAACTAAAAGCGTTTTGTTTACGAAGTGTGAAAGTAAAACTAACAAATATTTGATAAATAAAGAAAATATAAATAAAAGTTAAAATAAGATATGACTACGACTGAGTTGTGGTTTGGCGATTCTTCAGAGGAGGATGAAAGCTTACTGGAATTGGCTAGAAATAATAAGAAGCTAAAGGATGCTTCCAACCCTTTGGAATTGGATTCCACCACGTAAGTATAATGCTATTTGTTAGAGGTTTCTACATGTTCAACATTTAGGAAATTTTATTTGTAGATTTATAAAAAACTTCCGTTTGTCCAAAGAGGCGTTTGTTGATTTCCTGTCCGCTATAGAGGAGATGCTGCAGCGATGCACACGAACGAAATCTATTCCCAATATACTAAAATTGGCAACAGCTTTACGATTTTGTGCTCAGGGATCGTATCAACTTAGTATAGGGAATGAAAACATGCTTGGACTTGCACAGCCCACGGTGTCTGTGGTACTATCTGAGGTACTCGATGCCCTGGAGAATTTCATTTGCCAAAGATGGATAAAATTCAATTATACCGAGGCTGAAATGCAACAAGCAAAATCACATTTTTATAGTAATACCAGATTTCCTGGGGTAATCGGTTGTATTGATGGTACACATATCAAAATTGTGGCTCCCAAAAAGGAGTTGCAGCATTTATATTACAACAGAAAAGGATTCTTTAGCATTAATGCTATGATTGTAAGTATGCATACAACGTTATCGTAAATTTGTAGTTGAGCATTTTTGGCTTTTATATTAATTACAGGTTTGTGATCATACGTTGAACATACGGTATATAAATTTAAAGAATCCGGGGACAACGCATGATTCAATGATTTTCAACGTGTCAGCATTGAAAGCATATTTAGAACAGCAAGTCGAAAATGGTCTTCGCAATACTTGGCTACTTGGTACATATATGTTTGACTAAAAAAGCAAAACGTTATATTTTTTAGAATTATTTTTTTTTCTGAATAGGAGACGCTGGATACGCTCTAAAAACTTATTTGTCGACACCTTTTAGAAATTCTGAAGAAGCATCTCCAAAAAGCAGATACAATGCACAACATTCGAGAGCAAGAAATATATTAGAGCGCACTATTGGAGTGTTGAAAAATAGATTCAGATGTTTGTTACAAGCAAGAGCTCTCCACTATTGTCCAAAAAAGGCGACACAAATTATTAATGTTTGTGCAGCTTTACACAACATTTGCATATTTTATAAAGTCGAAATTTCTCCTGAAAACTTTCCTAATGAGGCAAAGGACAGTTATGGTGGAGTCATTGAAGTTGAATCTGATAACGACTCGGAAGGTTTTAGATATAATTAAAAAAAAATAAATTAGAAGTTTATTTATTCAAAATATTTATTATGGAATTCATTGCTCATGTATATTTACGTAATAAAAATTACTCTTTGACAAAAAATATCACATAATTCATTTACCTTTTGTACTTAGAAGTACATACAGTTTTAAGATACTAATAAAAACCGAAAAATATCACATAATTCATTTACCTATTCTACTTAGAAGTATATACAGTCTTGAAAGAGCAATATAAAAACAAAAAATATTAATTCAGTCTCTTTAAGGCACTTAAACTTAGATCTAAATATATAAAAAAAAGTTAAGAATTATTTAAAGATTTTTTTTAGCTTTAAAATAGCAAGTTTTAACCGCAGTTTTGATCTGCGTTCTTGCTGGCTTTTTAAGACTTCTTCTTTGTAAACCAGCAATTTTTCCCTTTTCAGCTGTAGCATTACCTCTGTTGCGTTTTTATCCAGTTCATACTGTTTCTTTTGGTATTCCACTTTTTCTTCAGCACATTTTTGTATGACCCCTAAAGTGGAGACCATTTCTTCGTAGAACTGTTTCTGGGCATTTGTCTGGGAGTCCAGTAACCTCAGCCTCTCTGCCTTGTTGCATTTTTTAATTGGTCGCTTTTTGCGTGCTGGAGACTCGTGAGCCTCAGAATGAAACTCCACTTCACTTTCTTCAGAGTTTTCAGCCTGAGGATGAGGAGTGGGATTTGGTGGAGCTGAAAGTTGTGGTTAGTACCTCCGCCTGTAGCTCTGTACTCCGCTTTGTTTTGCGACAGTTTTTTCTTTGTCTTTGACTTCATATCAGCCCATCCCTACAATGTCCAAATAAAAATGTATTTCAACAAAAAACACAGAACAACTTTATGAACCTTCATCCACTTTGCCGCTGGTCTAGTTGGTGGACCCAAACAGTTTAGCTCCAAAGCAAGTCCCTCCCCTTTTGTTGCCGCCTGAACTTTGGTGCAAATTCCTCTTGCAAATTGTGGATTTTCTTCCATTAAAGCTACCAGTTTTTCCAATTGCTGTTTAGTGCTCACGACCTGCATAAAATTAACAAAAATAGTATAAATTAATTATTTGTTACCATAAAGCAATAAATAAACGCAAAAAACCTGCATTTTCACAAATTTCCATTCACTACGCTACGCTGCCGATAGGTAAATTCTGTTCGACAGCCATTTCGATGCTCAACGAAAATTTCGACAGGGTTGCATAGCTCATAATACGAATTTGACATTCGATTTTCGATAGCCAGCGAATAGCGAAGATCGAATGCAACTTATAATAGGGGCCATAATTGAAAACAACCACTTTGGTATTTTGCTAACTCCAATTCCACCCGGTTTTGCTTTCTTGTTGAAAACATAACATGTAACCACCATAGTTATCTAGTCGAATTTGTATAAGAGAGCATGCAAATAACTCATTAAAGTGACTACTATCTTCAGTGCTAACATGTTTTTTTTTTCACATTGTAAATCAGTTTTACTAATGTGAATGGTTAAAATGACACATGAAAACACATTTTGTTTTTTATTTATTGTACATTTAAAACAGGAGAACTGCCCTATTCTGAGAAAAGTTCACAACCGACTTGTGAAATAAAATTTGTGAAGTTTGTTTGCGAGGTTATTCGTGCTCAAACCTTAAAAGAAAAAACACAAAATAGTTATCACATGAGGTGAAAAGCACTTTGCTGTGAACCAGTTGCATTACAAAAAACAAAAACAAGACAAAATAACGAAATGGACAGCCAAGAAAAGTAAGGAATTTTGAAAAAAATTTATAATGATATTGGTGCATATATAATTACTTCATTTATATTTAGGATTTGAAAATGTGAAAGAACAACTCATGAGCAGCTGCAGCATTACAGCATATTATTTAGACATAAATATATTATTATTCGCACGTGTATTAAATACACACATAGATATTTACAAATAAAGTCTTGTTCGCATTATGTGCACATAAATATGTATATATATATTGTTTTAATCATATTTAGAAGGCAGTTAGATGTACAAACAGTGTAAGTTACATAATTATTGTAATAGACAAATACTCATTTAGTATGTAGTTTTATAACACCTTTGAAATAATAGTTCCCTCAATCTATTTCAATAAAATAATTGCTAATTTCTTTAAAAATATTGAAATTACAAAAAAAAAAATTAAAAATATTGAAATTACCTTGCATTTTAAGGTTTGCTTTCAGATATAATAAATTTTTTAGGACATTGTGAGTTTTTGAGATTTTGAAATCACCTCAGGCTACGGAAAACCTCAAATAACAAAAACTTCACAATGGTGAGGAGCGTTTTTTGTGAGGGAGTTAAGGAACATATTCCTTATAATAGGAACAAACATCCAAAACAACCTTTTGTTTCAGTAAATAGAATGTAGAAACAACCTTGAGTTGGAACAATTGTAATGCATTATCACTACAACCAACAATCCTAAACAAACAAGTATCAAAACAACATTGAGTTTGAATACCACAACAAATTTATTTGCTATCCAAAAAGCCAGATTTTATTCCGCAAGGAATAAATCAAAAAAATCCACGGGGAGTAGGACTTCCAGCACTAAAATTCTGAAAAAAGTGTAGAAACAAATGGCAATGGCATTCCAGATTGAATCAACAGCAGTTCCTAAAAAAACGGACAGCGATTAATTCAGCCAGATCCACAACAGACCCTGGAACAGCTTACAGCGACAATTCCTGAAAAAGTGGAACAAGATTCGCAATAGACCCTGAAACAACGGACAACGTTGAATCCTGGAAAAAATAAAACTAAAAAACCACATTCCCACTAACAGGAGACACTGGCATCACTACATAGCAAATTAAAGGATGGGAAAGGGTAAACAAATATCAACAAAGAAATCTTTGGTACCACTCTCAACAACGACAATCTCCATCAGTCCCAATGGACGACTTTGTCAAAGAAAAAATTCAGCAATTATTAAATGACGGAAGCCAAAAAGAAAAACAGTTGTTGAATTTTAGAAAATTTACACTAATTAAAAAAGAAAAGAAAGCATCGTAAGAAACATGCAAAAATTATAATTTACTAAATAATATAAAAAGGTATAAATTATAAACACAAAAAAATAATCAAACATAATTATTTATTATAAGCCGATTTAAACCTAGATGTTTTGAAATGAGGACATTTCATTTTATTAAAGGGGAGAGTTAATGAACGTATTCCTTATAATAGTAACAAACATCAAAACAACCTTGAGTTGGAACAATTGAAATGCACTATCACTACAACAAACAATCCTAAACAAACAAGTATCAAAACAACATTGAGTTTGAATACCACAACAACCTTATCTTAAAACAAAGCAATTGTATCTAAGCAAGCAATATATATGTAAACAAAACTAAACAAATACTCGTAATATAATCTATATCTTAGTAAACTATAAACTAGTAATAAGTAAACATACTAGTTAGTATAAATAGAAGTAAGAACGATGTAATAAGTTAGTATTAAGAGTATAAATAAAGAGAACACATTTCGGTGCAGCTCAAAATATATTTGTTTGACTCATTCTTACTCAATGTAAAAATTAACTAGGGCATGAGAATAGGGCTTGATTAAATTAGCACTGTTTCAGTAGATGCCCACTTCACTTTTGTCTTTTGACACTTACCACATCCACTTCTTTAGCTAATACACCCTGTTAACTTTTAAGGGTAATTCAAGATAGATTTAATTAGCTTTTTTAATTTCTTTACAAAAAGAGGATATCGAGGTTCAAGTTATAATACTTTCAATTCGTTATCAATTTAAACAATAATGCGGAACTACGGTGATCAACAGTTAATTTTAATTCGATTTTAATGTACAGCAATGCGGGAACTATGCTGCTCGAAAAGGCGCGAGGATCACAGCGGCGATGCGTAAGGCTCGATTGCAGGTCAAAACGAAACTGAATAAAAGCCTAATAAGATGACCCTTTTGACGTGTGGATGTGTTCTTGCGTGTGGGTGGTGTTGATATGTGGGTCCTGTGGAATGTGGATTCTGTGTGTGTGGTGTACTGGTGTAGTGGCATTACGGAGGGCCGGCTTATGTTATTTAGCTAACCCGGCCCCCCTAGGCGAATATTCAGCCTAGCAATCTCTGTAGTTGCTGGAGAGGAGCCACTACGTTGCTGAGTCCAGTAGCGGGGCGATGCTGTGGCGCTTTTGGAGGACGCCTGGTTGGTGCAACGTGGTGCAGACGCCATTGATGGGGTCAGGCCGGGCTGCAGTGGCTCGGCGTCGTACCGTTCAGTTTGCTTGCCTTGATCTACCCGTGCTTGAGGCAGCTGACCGACTTACATCGCGTCGTGGGGTCCTGTGCAGCAGCGTGTGATGTGGTCTGCCACACGTATGGCATAAATCGTCGGAAGCACACTCCTGCGTTACATTTATGTGCGACAGGCAGTTGAGACAGTGCTCATATGCCTGGGCAACACGCTGGCGTTGTGTCGGTGATAACACACAGTGCTGTAGTCGGTATTTCCGGCAAAATAGCGGGCATCGGCTGCGACGCGGCTCGGCTTGGGCGGATGGCGTGTATGGGGCTGCTCGAGAACCACTACCAGAAGCGGTAGTTAATGCAGTAGCATTGGTTGGGCGGGGCGAAGGGAGAGACCCAGTATGTGCCACGTTGGTTGCCAACCGAACAGTATGTGTTGGGATAGCAGGCATGTGTCCATCTTTATCTCTGTAAAAATTTGTATTTGAATATACATGGTAGTATATAAATGGAATGTGCGATTATGCCACGTTATGTGGCATGACTGGGTCGTCGTATTGACCGACCTTTTTTTTTTTTTTTGTAATTTTTATTGTTATTTTTAAAGGTTTGTTGCGGGTTGCGGTTTTATTGATTTATTCTCATTGTTTGATTGATTTTTGTTTGTGTTTGACATTATGTTGGGATTATTTAGTATCGGATTTTCGCTATTATCCGCGGTTGGTAGAAAGCATAATTTAACCAGCGGTCTGGTTAGTATTCTTCTTTGAGTACGGAGCTCAACTACCCGGATGTGACCGTTTGAGCCGTAATGGAGCTTTTCTATGCGGCCAAGTCAATACTCGGTAGGTGGGAGACAATCGTTATTAATAAGTGCACAATCTCCAAGCTTTGGTGCATTTTCTGATGTTTCCATCGATACCTCTTGTGGAAGTCTTTTAAATAGTCTTCTTTCCATCTGCGGCTGAAATTATGATAGAGGGTTTTCATTCTCTCACATCGATTTAAAAGGATAGCAACTCCACGCCTGGCTCAGGTGTGGCCAGAATGGGTGCTCTTTTGAAAAAGTTCCTGGAGTTAGGGCTGTGAGATCTGAGGGATCTTGCAAGAGTGTTGTTATTGGCCGCGAATTGAGAACGGCTTCAATGCAAATTAATAGTATTGTAAATTCTTCGAAATTAAATTTGTACCTTTTATTCCCATAAGCCACCTAATGGAGAAGGAGCTCTTGGGAGGATGAATTGCTAATTAATGCCTAGGGGAGCGTATTTTTGTACAATCTCAGGGGAGACTTGTTTAATAAAGTCCACAAACTGTCTTTCTGTGGCTCTTTGAGCCCCGATAAAGGTTTTTCTATTGTCGCTCATAAGTTTGGACGGAAAACCGCGTCGTCTGACGAAGCGAGCAAATGCCGCGAAAAAGGAATCTTTTGTCAGATTAGTACATAGCTCATGGTGCACTGCTTTTTTGCAAAACAGACAAAGACAGCTACGTAGCCTTTCAGACCTTAGCATGGACGCCTTTATCTGAAAAGGTCCAGCAAAATCGACACCTATAATGGAGAAAGGAAGAGCGAAGTTGCAGCGTTCCGGTAAAAGCCATAATCTGCCTCCTCATCTTCTGTTCATGCATAGTGCATATCTTGCACATGAAAATGCACTTTTTTTTTAGGCTTAAGTCAGGGAATATAGAACTCTTGGCAGATTATATGTTGCATTAGGCGATGTTCCGCGTGCAACATTAGTATGTGTATATACTTGAGTAGCAATGTTGCAAGTCGAGACTTCTCTGATATTATTAGAGGCTGGCGTTTGTTAAATGACAGGCTTGAGTTAGCAAGTCGACCATTAGCACGAAGCAGACCTTTCGTATCCAGACATGGATTTAGTACTAAGAGTGAGCGCTTTTTGTCAATCGGCTTCGATTCTATTAGTAGTAACATCTCGCAGCAGAAGTGGCGCGGCTGAGTATTATTGATAATAGCGACCTTTGCCTTTTCTAGGTCTAGTTGCGTCAATGTATTGCCTTGGAAGTATAGCGTGGGTTCTCCCTTCACTCCTGATGAAATTGAACATATAAGTGATTACCCTGAGTGCTCTAGGGTATGATGAAAATCGCTTAAGGATATCAGTATCATCCAATATCGTGTGAAAAGAGTCGATTTTTCGATTTTCGGGGGCAATTATGTTGCGCGTGGGCGATCGTGGCCAGGAATCGGGGGATTCTGTTAACCATAGAAGACCATTCCACCAAAGAGTAGTGGTTGCAAGCTGCAGAGGGTTGCACCCTCTTGTACTTAGATCGGCTACGTGTCGCCAAGTGGCTGATCCCACTAGGTCAAGGATTTGAGTTGTTCGATTGGAAATATACGTCTTCCATGCATGTGGAGGTTTTTCTAACCAGGCTAATACAATTTCGGAATCAGACCAGAGATACAATTTATATTTGGTCATATTATATTCGTTTGCACCATGGATACTAGTTTGGCTAGTAGTAGCGCACCACATAGTTCCAGTCGTGGAAGACTTATTGTTTTTAGCGGAGCCACCTTTGCCTTGGGTACCAGTAGGTGACTGGTGGTCGCTGTATCAGATAGGGTGCGCACATAGATGGTGGCACAATATGCCTTTTCAGAGGCATCCCAGAAGCCATGTAGCTCGACTTTATGCTCTGAGGCATAATTTATCCGTCGTGAGATTTGTACCTGTGATATTTCATTCAGCCCGTGAACTGGGACCACTTTTCTAAACGAAATGTATATACGCCAGTTTAGTAGTATTCTAGTTTTAGCTTACCTTTTTTAAGTAGGTTTTTTATCCATACTTAAAAACTGTTGGATAGCAGAGGTGCGAGAATGACCTAAAGCGAGTGTGTGGGGAAATTCTGGCTTTAGAGGTAGTCGTACGACGTACCGGCCATTATCTAATCTAATCTAGTAGTGGATTTGTAAAAATCCTCACAATGTCGATCTTTTGGGGTTATGATTGATATGGGGGGAAGTTCTTCTAACTCCCAACATTTCTTCAGTTGTGTATTAAGGTACTCGTTTGAGATTTCATAGACTTGAGTTGTCATTGTTGTGACTGGTTCCGCAACTAGTCCGCTTAGGACCCATCCGAAAATTGTACTTTGCGCCAGAAGTGTTTTTATAAATTTCTCAACACCTTCGACAATAATTTGTGGTATGAGATCGCTGCCTAATAGAATGTCTATTTGAGCGGTAGTGTTGCAGTTGGGGTCTGCTAACTTAAGGTGTGAAACCTTTTTCCAATGCTTGCTATTTATATGATAGCTTGAAAGCATGTTTGTTAGTTGCGGTAATACAATGTCTTCTGCTTGGATGCGTTTATCCGCTTGGGGGGAAATAAGGGTAATGGGTCAGATTTTGTTTGAGTTTTGTACTACTCTTCCACCAATTCCCGTAATTTCAAAATTAACTAGTTTTGTTGGCAATTGTAGCCTACTTTGTGCCTTAAGGCTTTAAGTTTAAACAGTTTTCATCGGTGCTCGATGAAGACCACTGCTGTGGGTAATAATACAATGCTTTGGTTTTCGCTGTGTAGCGTCTGAGTTTTTAAAGCCTTTGAGCAGCATGGTACTTCTTATCAATTTTCGGAATTTTGTCGGGATTTGCTGATGCAACTAATCCCGCAGCTCTTTTAACATTAGCGTTATTTTGAGCGAAGCTGGAAAAATTTGTAATGTGAAGCATCGAGTTATGTCGTTTATGGCAGTAAAAGCAATTAAATTTGCTTTCGCAATCTTTGAGCCCATGCGCATTTTACAAACAGTTGGTATAAAGTTTTTTTGCTCTTACGAAATTGTTTCTTTCGTTCATATTTAGTTTTTTAAATTTGTCGCAAGATTTCAGCTTGTGCCCTCCTTTACACAGTTCGCATGACATACTATATGTTTGTTTTGTTCGGATGTGAACGATTGTGTTTTGAAAAGACTACGATTTAAGTGTTTGTTGTTACTCGCTTGTGGTTTAATGAAGCTTTGATTTAGGTCGTGTTGAACGTGTTTAGTTCTGACCATTTTTTCCGCAATTTTATATTGGGTAGTTAAAAAATTTTTGATCTGTTGCCACGTTGGGCATTTTCTTCGTGATGAGAGCGATTGCTCCCACAAAAGTAACGATTTTTCTGGTAATGCGGATGTGCATATATTTACCACAATGGGGTCAAAATAGTCTGTGGGAATATTCTGTGTCGCTAGAACCGACAAGCAATTTGAAACAGTGGACTGAAATTTGTATAAATTCTTCACTTGTTTCTTTCTGAATTTTTGGTAAATTCATTAATATTGTGACTTGTTTGTCGACTAATATTCTTTCGTTCTCGTAACGAGTTTTTAGAGCTTCCCAAGCATAATTGAAATTTTCGTCATTAAGAGCGAACTGTTTGACTATTACGCCTGCTTGACCTTTTGTTTTGTATCGAAGATGATACAATTTTTGCGCTTCTGATAATTTTGATGGTTTATGTACACGGGTGTAAACATGTCCAGGAAGGACGGCCATTGTTCATGACCACCATGAAAATTTTCAGTGTCACATACGGGCACTTTGAGGTGGATGCCTGAACTCGCCTCTTTGCTTTGAACATGTGGCAGCTCTACTGCGCTTGTGAAGTAAGTAGGTGAAATTGCTTTAATTAATTTCAATTGATCGAAGATCATAGCTTTCGTCTCTTCGTACTGTACTAAGCAGTTTTCACATTTGGAGTATGCTGAAGATTTAAAATTTAGATCTGATTCGTCAGATTCTACAATTGCTTCATACGCAGCTTGGAGACATGTCCAGAAATTGGCCGGATTTTCTTTTTTGATTTCTAATACCGATTCAGTTCTGCTTTCTCCAGACTGGACAAGGAAGCAAAAGAAATGGGTCTGGCTGTGAACGAGGGCAAGACGAAATATCTCCTGTCATCAAACAAACAGTCGTCGCACTCGCGACTTGGCACTCACGTCACTGTTGGCAGTCATAACTTTGAAGTTGTAGATAATTTCGTCTATCTTGGAACCAGCGTAAACAACACCAAAATGTCAGCCTAGAAATCCAACGCAGGATAACTCTTGCCAACAGGTGCTACTTCGGACTAAGTAGGCAATTGAGAAGCAAAGTCCTCTCTCAACAAACAAAAACCAAACTCTATAAGTCACTCATAATTCCCGTCCTGCTATATGGTGCAGAGGCTTGGACGATGTCAACAACGGATGAGTCGACGTTGCGAGTTTTCGAGAGAAAAGTTCTGCGAAAGATTTATGGTCCTTTGCGCGTTGGCCACGGCGAATATCGCATTCGGTGGAACGATGAGCTGTACGAGATTACGACGACATTGACATAGTTCAGCGAATTAAAAGACAGCGGCTACGCTGGCTAGGTCATGTTGTCCGGATGGATGAAAACACTCCAGCTCTGAAAGTATTCGACGCAGTACCCGCCGCGGGAAGCAGAGGAATGGGAAGACCTCCACTCCGTTGGAAGGACCAAGTGGAGAAGGACCTGGCCTCGCTTGGAATATCCAAATGGCGCCACGTAGCGAAGAGAAGAAACGACTGGCGCGCTGTTTTTGACTCGGCTATAATCGCGTAAGCGGTGTCTACGCCAGTAAAGAAGAAGAATACCGATTCAGAATTGTCTTGAATCGGTGAACATGAAAATCCAGTGCAGTATCGAATTAGACTGTCACTCTCAGCAATACACTTAGTATATGAAATATCCGTAATTTTTTTTGCGCTGTAGCACCTTGCTTTGAGCATGTAGCTTCAGCAGGTGTGCATGGACTCTTTTCTTCAGAAATACTTTTTGTACCTTTAGATATTGTATCGATTTAGATTTCTTGGAATCTCCCTTCATTTAGATAGTACGTGAATTTGAAAATATGAAACAAAATTTTCTCGTTGTATTTCTGATAACAATAAATACGTTTGGATCTTTAAGATAAAAGGTATGAAAGTTTGTTGTATATGCAATGTAACAAATAACGAACGCGTTTTTGGTTTTTTTTATTCCCGGTTCTTATTTAGTTGTGCTATTAGTTTGTTATTTTTTTTTTTTTCAATTTTATTTATTATTTCGTACTCGTTAGCATGTATATATCTACTTGTGTATACGAGCGATAATGAGAGAACGCAAAAGGGTAGTGGCCTTTGAGTCTGCACGATAAAATGTTTAGTTGAAATCCTGCTTACTTGTACTCGTATGTATATTAACAAGGATAAGCGGTATTGCTGAAAAAGTGCCGATTTGGTCTTTGAATACAGATTATATAATTAAATGCTAATATGCGCTTTCGCTACAAATTCTTGGTTTTTTGTTTGTTTTATTTTTTCCGTATATATAAATATATATATATTTTTAATTAATAAAATGTGATTTTTTTTTCTAATTAAACGGTTGCATTTACCGCACCGAAATTTTTTCGAAATTTTTAAATTGTAATTTAAAATTTTATTTTATTATATTTTTTTATTTTTCATTGGGGGTGTTTTTTACATGGCGGGTCCCAAACCCAGCGCACAACCCTATGCAGGGGATGTTTCGCCTTCTCACTTTAGCTCGCCTTCAAACGGATGTTCTTAGGCTACCCAGAGGATACTTGGTCAAAGACCGGAAATCGTGAGCTGCTTGAGTCATATGTAAAAGAATCGTTTCTGGCCACTCCCAAGTGAATGGCGATCAGAGAACTTTCCTCACTTGCGTGAACTTCTACACATGACTCCATCCTTTTTTTCAAACTCTATAAATCGCTCATAATTCCCGTCCTGCTATATGGTGCAGAGACTTGGACGATGACAACAACCGATGAGGCGTCGTTACGAGTTTTCGAGAGAAAGGTTCTGCGAAAGATTTTTGGTCCTTTGCGCGTTGGCCACGGCGAATATCGCATTCGATGGACAGCCGCTACGCTGGCCAGGCCATGTTGTCCGGATGAACGAAAACACTCCAGCTCTGAAAATATTCGACGCAGTATCCGCCGGGGGAAGCAGAGGAAGAGGAAGGCCTCCACTCCGTTGGAAGGACCAAGTGGAGAAGGACCTGGCTTCGCTTGGAATATCCAATTGGTGCCACGCAGCGAAGAGAAGAAACGACTGGCGCGCTGTTGTTAACTCGGCTATAATCGCGTAAGCGGTGTCTACGCCAGTAAAGAAGAAGAAGATTTTAAAATTTTATTTAATGATGTACCATATGTACGTTATATGTATGTACTTATACTATATATCGGCATAGACAAATTGTATGCCGTGTGTATTCGTGTATATTATTTGCCGTACGGATAGCGCGGGAATAAAAAAATCCGTGAAGTGCAGGTATGCACTTTTTGTTAATATCTAAAATTTAAAAAATGCTGTTTATGCATACATGTGGGTGTATCTCGCATTAATTTTGTTTCTCCCTTTGATTCAGTATGTAATAGGTATGTATATATGTAAGTGGTGACTATTGTACATATATGTATGTTTGGTTCTGTTGTTATTCTTTTCTCTTTTAATTTTCGCAATGGCCCTAGCTTACTTTTTGCGCAATTCTGCTTACTGTTGAATGTAAGGGGTATTGCCGGAAAATGTTGTCAAGTGAATCGTTGAATTTTTTTTTGATTTTTAATGTTGTGTGTTTAGATACACAAATGTAAGCATAAATAGGCCTTTTATCAGGTATGCGTGTGCCAGTATATACATATATAATTATATATTATACTATATACTGTTCATACATATATTTGGAATTACATATGTAATGTACCAAACTGTTTTCGGTTTCGCGGAAATCAACGTGAATTCGAACAGTTTGGTAGCAACCGTTCTATTAAAATTTACAGGATCGTATACAGTTTTTAGAGAGGTCAACTGTAACTTTCAACATACATATATGTAAATAAGTACAAATTCTTTAAACTAATAGATGAAGTTGATACACTCACTTTGCGCCGCTTCAAGGGACTTTGAGGGCTTTATATACGGTTTTGAATGAGGGAGTGAGGGTAGTTTAACCCACTACGTCCAATTTGGTTCCTCTCTGTTTCCTTTCCTTTTCGTTGTTTGTTTCGCAAGTTTAAATTCCCCTTCGTTGGTTGGCTTTCCTCCGTTGGTTGGCTTTCCTTCGTTGGTTGGCTTTTATATTTTTTTATTATACCCTGAACAGGGTATATTAAGTTTGTCACGATGTTTGTAACACCCAGAAGAAATCGTCGGAGACCCTATAAAGTATATATATAAATGATCAGTATGTTGAGCTTAGTCGATTTAGCCATGTCCGTCTGTCTGTATATATACGAACTAGTCCCTCAGTTTTTAAGATATCCTTTTGAAATTTTGCAAACGTCATTTTCTCTTCAAGAAGCTGCTCATTTGTCGGAACGGCCGATATCGGACCACTATAACATATAGCTGCCATATAAACTGAACGATCGGATTCAAGTTCTTGTATGGAAAACTTTCACATTTGACAAGATATATTCACGAAATTTGGTATATATTATTTTCTAGGGCAAAAATGTAATATCCGAGAAAATTGTTCAGATCGGTTAACTATAACTACCATACAAACTGAGCGATCGGAATCAAGTTCTTGTATAGACAACTTTCACATTTGACAAGATATATTCACAAAATTTGGTATATATTATTTTCTAAGGCAACAATGTAATCTCCGAAGAAATTGTTCAGATCGGTTAACTATAGCATATAGCTGCCATACAAACTGAACGATCGGAATCAAGTTCTTGTATGGAAAACTTTGACATTTGACAAGATATATTCACGAAATTTGGTATATATTATTTTCTAAGGCAACAATGTAATCTCCGAAGAAATTGTTCAGATCGGTTACCTATAGCATATAGCTGCCATACAAACTAAACGATCGGAATCAAGTTCTTGTATGGACAACTTTCACTTTTGACCAGATATATTCACGAAATTTGGTATATATTATTTTCTAAGGCAACAATGTAATCTACGAAGAAATTGTTCAGATCGGTTAACTATAACATATAGCTGCCATACAAACTGAACGATCGGAATCAAGTTCTTGTATGGACAACTTTCACATTTGACAAGATATATTCACGAAATTTGGTATAGATTTTTTTTAAGGCAACAATGTAATCTCTAAAAAAACTTGTTCAGAACGGGTTACTATAGCATATAGCTTCCATACAAACTGGACACATAGTTACTAACAGAAATGCACCTGTGAAGGGTATTTAGCTTCGGTGCAACCGAAGTTAACGTTTTTTCTTGTTAGTTCTGTACTTGCGTGTTATCGCTTATATCAGAACGTTCCTTTATTCTATGACTGAACTCTATGGTTGCTGTATAACAAAAGTCATGTTTATAACTTATTGAACTAGTATTTATATGTTTGCTTAACATATACATTTGCAACTGATTAGCATGTGGCATAATGTTTGGACTTTGTACTCAGGCCATGCGCTGGTGACGTGATAATTGTGGATGATGACATGCTTATCAGAATGAGTATTAACTCTCCCCTCCTTTAAAGAGAAGTCGTCCCTGACTGCTTGGTCAGATGTTCCATTTCATGTTGTGGAAGTACTGCTTCATATTGAATGCGGTTTCTTTCCTGAATCTGATTGGACTGGATTTTAGTATATAAAGAGCATAACTTAAATGTACAGTATATTATTAATATTAGAATGCATCCTGATTCAATGCCTATTAGTGTATTTCTTACAGGATGTTCTTAAAAAGGAATTATAAATTTATGTAATATCTGAATATTGGTAAATTCGCTTTCAGTATCTGATTGCAATAGATCAAGTATTTTAATTTTCTCATTGCCTTGTGCTTCGATATATTTTTTAATTTGTTCCTTTTTGTTTTTTTTTAAGTTTTTCCATCAATAATTATGGGATGTGTAAATTGTATTAAATTGTTTCCTGATATAGAACACCCCAAGGTGATCTAGCCACCGATGCCCAGAGCATACTTAAATTATGGAGGGAACTCACAACACCAGGAGAAAATGAACCCGATGCCCCAATCGATGACGATGGAGCAGGTGTTCCATTGCCCGACCATGAAGGAGTTCGAATAACAATTGCCCGCATGAAAAACAAGAAAGGGGCAGGGGCCGATGGATTGCCGGCCGAGTTATTCAAACACGGCGGAGAAGAGCTGATAAGGTGCATGCATCAGCTTCTTTGTAAAATATGGTCGGACGAAAGCATGCCCAAAGATTGGAATTTAAGTGTGCTATGCCCAATCCATAAAAAAAGAGACCCCACAATCTGCGCCAACTATCGTGGGATTAGCCTCCTCAACATCGCATATAAGGTTCTGTCGAGCGTATTGTGTGAAAGATTAAAGCCCACCGTCAACAAACTGATTGGACCAGATATTCACGATGCGCCAAATCTTGGAAAAGACCCGTGAAAGGAGAATCGACACACACCACCTATTCGTCGATTTCAAAACTGCTTTCGACAGCACGAAAGGAGCTGCCTTTATTCCGCGATATCTGAATTTGGTATCCCCGCAAAACTAATACGGCTGTGTAAGCTGACGTTGAGCAACACGAAAAGCTCCGTCAGAATCGGGAAGGACCTCTCCGAGCCGTTCGATACCAAACGAGGTTGCAGACAAGGGATTCCCTATCGTGCGACTTTTTTAACCTGCTCCTGGAGAAAATAGTTCGAGCTGCAGAACTCAACAGAGAAGGTACCATCTTCTATAAGAGTGTGCAACTGCTGGCGTATGCCGATGATATTGATATCATCGGCCTCAACACCCGCGCCGTTAGTTCTGCTTTCTCCAGACTGGACAAGGAAGCAAAAGAAATGGGTCTGGCAGTGAACGAGGGCAAGACGAAATATCTCCTGTCATCAAACAAACAGTCGTCGCACTCGTGACTTGGCACTCACGTCACTGTTGACAGTCATAACTTTAAAGTTGTAGATAATTTCGTTTATTTAGGAACCAGCGTAAACACCACCAAAATGTCAGCCTAGAAATCCAACGCAGGATAACTCTTGCCAACAGGTGCTACTTCGGACTAAGTAGGCAATTGAGAAGCAAAGTCCTCTCTCGACGAACAAAAACCAAACTCTATAAGTCACTCATAATTCCCGTCCTGCTATATGGTGCCGAGGCTTGGACGATGTCAACAACGGATGAGTCGACGTTGCGAGTTTTCGAGAGAAAGGTTCTGCGAAAGATTTATGGTCCTTTGCGCGTTGGCCACGGCGAATATCGCATTCGATGGAACGATGAGCTGTACGAGATATACGACGACATTGACATAGTTCAGCGCATTAAAACACAGCGGCTACGCTGGCTAGGTCATGTTGTCCGGATGGATGAAAACACTCCAGCTCTGAAAGTATTCGACGCAGTACCCGCCGGGGGAAGCAGAGGAACAGGAAGACCTCCACTCCGTTGGAAGGACCAAGTGGAGAAGGACCTGGCCTCACTTGAAATATCCAATTGGCGCCACGTAGCGAAGAGAAGAAACGACTGGCGCGCTGTTGTTGACTCGGCTATAATCGCGTAAGCGGTGTCTACGCCAGTAAAGAAGAAGAAGAAGTGGGAGCTTAGGAATCTTTATTAATTATTAAATTGTTTTGTGCAACGTTTCTGTTTATATGTTTTTTATTTCAGTTTTTATGTAAATTTTTGATTATTCTTTTTTTATTATACACCTAAAACAAGTCAGTAACGGAAAACGCAAAACTTAATCATCAAAAATAAATTATCAAAAATATTTTTAATGTTAAAAAAATTCGGTTAATTTCGTTGGAATAGAGAGTGCGTGAGAAATACATTTGTATGCCAATAAGTTAAATAATCTGAAAATAATTGTACATATTTATATATTTTTGTGCAATTTCCCATATAAAAAAATAAATATTGTACCCCTTCTATCTGTTTTATCGTAAATAGTATACGGATGAGAATTAGAACGATGTATTAAAAATCCAGCTTCAAATGCCTAAATGGGATTGGATTTCTAAATTAAAATTATTGGTAATAATATTTCAACAACTTACGAATACAAACCTTTTTATGTTTTCTGTCGTCAATTGTAAACAAAACTCACCACCGAGAAATCTAAAAACAGGGCTGCATTTTATTAATAAGAACTCACTACATAAAGAATATCTGACTATCAGTAAATGATATTTTTATGGGCGAAATATTGCACGCTATAGCGTTTAAATCAAATAATCTATATAAATAAAAATGAATCGCCAAAATGTATGTACGCTCATAACTTTCATACGACTGAACCAAATTTGATGATTGTTTTTTTAATGTGTTCGTTGTGGATCGGGGAAGATTTAGAAATAAAAATGCTTTATACTTTTAATTAGGAAAAGTCGGAAAATTGGACAATACCAAAAAATAATTTCTTTTCATATAATTTTTTTCAATTTTTGTTTTTCAATATTTTGATTTGTAAATTATTTGAATCGTTCAATTTCGGTCGCTTGCTTTTTTAATCCAGCTATTCAAAAAAAAAATTTTTGAAAATTATACAGCGAAAACTAAAAAGATCAATTACAGATTGAAATTTTTTACGAAGCCACGAAGAGGTCGCGTTAATATCAGCGGCGTTCTGTTTGGCTTCAATTTATGGCAGCCTAAGGCAAGGCAATGCAGGAAGTACTCCCAGGATGCGATGACATATAGTACGTGCTGAATTATGGACCGCGATAGCCACTCAACGATCGTCACGATGTCACAACACGACTTTTCAATCAACAGTTACGATGTTTGATGGACTTTATCTTAAATCAACGTGCTGTTAGATGCTGGATGTACTCTGTTGAGGGGCAAAAAAGAGGTTTGCCGCTTTTTCTTTTTTGGATGGTGGATGGTAGTTACATTAGATTAAATTGATGCAATCATTTTGCGGAAATTCCTGATCCAGAGATAGCTCCAGAATTATACGAAGTGGTAAAAACTAATATGGTTCATGAATATTGCGAACAACATAATCCTTCTTCGGTTTGTATGTCTGACAATAAATGCACAAAACACTATCCACGTGCATTTCTTTAGGAAACGCAAACTGGAAATGATGGATATCCGCTGTATCGGCGTCGCTCACCAGACGACAATGGCAGAACATTTAGCATTCAATTTAGAGGAGTGAATATCGAAATTGACAACACATGGATCGTACTATATTCGCCACTGTTGTCTAATTCACATTCAAAACTTGAGTATTACAGTTTGGTGAAATTACTGAAATACGTTTGCAAATACATCACCAAAGAAAGCAACATTGCGATTATTGGCCTTGAATAAGATGAGATCAGTAAGTATCAAATGGGTCGATACGTGAACTGCAATAAAGCGCTTTGTAGGATATTTACTTTTGCATTTCATGAAAGTTTTCCGACTATGGTGCGCCTCGCGGTTTAACTTCATTTAAGTCATTGCGTACTGTGAATGGTGTAGAGTGTTTTCAAGCCAGCAAGTACAATTACAGGAACATGATAATAACTGGAATCAAATGATGGATGATGCGATAGCTACTCCGCATGCCACTGAAGTTCGCATACTTTTCGCGAAGATCATTTCGACAAATTCGCGTCAAGGGATACGAAAAAAATGATATTGTCGATGACATTTTACATTGTATTCGCTAATGAGTGGAAATGGGCAAACTCCGATTGATACTTCCATTGGTTTGATATAAACTTTTCCTGCCTATTGTCAATTCACTTCAACGAAAGAAGAACTCATCATGTTTATCCCAACAATGGCAAATTGTCATAACTGCGATTGCTTGAGAGCCCGCGCAATTTTAGTTGCCAAAAATACCGATGTTAATGACTTAAACTGGAAGATTCAAAGTCAAATTCAGAAGAGTTTGCGCTCATACAAATCGATCGATCGTCTTAACAATGAAGACAAAGCCGCGAATTATCCAGCGGAATTTCTAAATTCGTTGGAAAAGAAAGTTAGATCTGTCATTAGTATGTTTCACAATCTTCATTTATTCACCGAAACGGTGTAAAGAACCCCAATAATTATGACGCAGTTACCAAATATAAGGGGACAGTAATTTCATTTCAAACATATTCCGTTTCCAGAGAAAATTGCATTTGTGATGGCAATCAACAGGACAAAAGGATAGATGGATAGAAGTGTGGCATAAATCTAGAAAAGCCATGTTCTTCACACGACCAGATATACGTGGCGTATTCACGAGTTGGAAACCCATCTTCTCTGTATATTTATGGACCAGAACAGAAAACAAAAAAATTTGTTTATCAAGCTGCGTTACATTAAAAAAAAAATAGAAAAATCGCAAATAAACGATTTTCAACACAATATAAATTTAACTTTCTTTTTATTTCAAAACACATAAATTCACGCAGGGCAACGGCTGCGGGGTCAGCTAGTAGTAAATATATATCATTAATAAATAATTTCCTTTTATATTAAGCAACAATATTCATAGTTTTTGTTATTCAATAGAAAAATTTTGCTAAGTATTTACTACCCCAATATATACAGCACTGCGTTGCTACCTTTAAAAATCCAAGAAGGCCGCTATTCAGACCTGAGAAAACTACCTCTAAACGGTTATCTACTGTATATACTGTGGTCGAATGATTGTTTGCTGTTAGTGTGTGTTTTATATCTAGCTTGTTTAGTATGGCTTTCGTGCCTACACCCGAAAATATCAATTCTTTGTCCGTCATTAGTTCGGTACAATACGGGTATACTTGCGATAGTACTTCGTTCATGATGTCATAGAATTGAAATTTGGACTCTAGTTTTCGTAAGTATGCGTACTTTGAGTATCTGTCTATACTAGATAGATAACGTGTACTATTTTCTTTTATGTTTTGTAGGATGTCGGTTTGTGTGTACGGTGTTTTCTATTAGGTATATGTCATTATTTGTTAATTGTCATTGTATTAGTTCGTGTCTTCTTTTGTTCGGTCTTTCTATTTTACGGCATTCATGTCCGATATGAAATTTAGATTATTTTTTCTTTCTATGTTGCCATACTATTCATACTTTAAGTTCATGTTTTTCTTTTGTATGTATGCCAATTCTGTGAAAATATTTGTTAGAGTTATTTACTTTCTGTTTATTGGCTTTTTCCGTATGTTGCGCACGATATTGTAACAATGTTCCTATGAGTTTTTACAGTTTTTTCAAACCACTATCCAACATTTGCTTTTTCGGGATATGGGTTAGTACTATGATCAGTGTTATCGTTTTAATCAATGGTTTGCGTATAATTCTATTAGTTCTTTTCAACCAATCTAGTCTACATGCTTTTTGCTTAGTCGAATAAGATTTCCGTATGAGCTTATTATTGTTTTCGAATGTTTCAAGTCTTTCTCTTGAGTCTATTCATTGTTGATATTTTAGTCAAATTTAATGAGCGATTCTATGTCTCTTTACAGCTTTCATTTGTTTGACATCTTCTGTATTATTGTTATTTGTTTTGCAAGTTTAAATTTCCTTTCTAGCGAATAAGTATGTTGTATTTTATATCGATCAAAACTTCTATTTTCTTTGGATCTACAGTTATTCTTCCTTTTTAATTCATGATCTGGTGAAATCCTGATTATAAATCGAGTGTCGTGAAGTATGTAGCTTTCCCTAAATTCTGTAAAGTCATTGTTATGTCGGGAATTGGATATCTATCTGCTATCGTTTGTTTATTAAGTTTTTGGAAATCTATAACCATTCTTCTTTTAGGCTTTCCTTCTTCATCATTGCCTTTCTTTGAAACTGTCCATATTGGGGAATTATATGGGCTTCTGCTTGGCTGAATTATATTATTCTGCAATAATTTCTCAATTTCTTTTTTAACAAAATCGTGATCCGAATAAGGATATGGATATTTTTTTACCCAGACAGGTTTTTTGGTCTCTGTGCTAATTTCTGTTTCTATAGTAGTTGTATATGGTAAAATTTCTCCACAATAATTATTTTTCATTAAATTATCAATTTCTTTTTTGTATGTTTCGTCCCTATGGTGTAATTGAGTACATTCTTTATGAAATTATTTTCTTTCTTTGAAAAACTAGTTGAATAATTCATCATATTAACTTTGGCTCTCATTTTCTTTAAATTGTCATCTCCTAATATCATATCGAAATCTTTTAATTTATCAATATCTAGAAGTTCGATTTCATGGCCTAACAAATTTATTTTCCTTTTAGGTGTAATTATTGAACTTTCATGTAAAGTTTTAGTTTTTAGTGGTTTATCTAACAATATTTTCTTTGCGTATGCATATTCACTTTTTACATAACTGCGTGTAGCACCTGTATCTATTAGTATATACACGGACTTACCATTTGGTGCAGTTCTTCTTAAAGTAGGAAGGCCGTGGTATTTTATAAAAAATGGATCTGTTCAGCTTTTTCTTCATCGGTGGCTGGTTCGTTGTAGAGAGACTGTGCATCTTGTACGTCCTTGTCGCCGTTGAGCTGGACATCAACAGGACTCTTTCTTTTTCTTCATGTACTTCTGAATTTGTATCTCTGCTTCTCTTAAAGAATTGGTTTAGGTGTTGGCCGCTAAATATTCCATGACGCTGTTGAATATTTCTTTGTTGATACTACTGTTGCTGGGCGTCGCCTGAAAATTGCTGATGACGGGTCTACTTCCATGTGTTCGACACGTGGTTGAGTTTGTCGTGGCTGCAGAGAACGTATATTTATAGAGAAGGTTCACGCTGTCAAAACTTTAGGGATATTTCAATTTTGGGATATTTACTGTTTTGGATGAGTGCATTTCACCACAGAAAATTATTAGCGCATTTCACCACTTAACATCAGCGGACACGAAAATAGCAGAATTGAGCATTTTCAGTGTTGATTGAGAAAAATAATGATAATTCCAATGTTAAGGAATGTACGCTTACAGATTCCCTTTTTTACTATGCGCAAACGATTCTGCATATAATTTATGGATCGATATACATATACATACATATGTATGTATTTGTTATGAAAGCACATAAGTATGAGCTATTTTAAGATGAATTCCATAAAATCTTTGCAAATACATATACATATGTATATAGTAATTCGATAAAATTTGTGTTACTACCTATATGCATTTTATATAGGTTTGGTACGACATACATATGTATATTTATATAATATATTTAAATAAATATTTGCTTTGGTCAATAAACTTTTCGATATCAGGTTAAAAGACCAAGCGGTCGCACATTTGCCCATATATAATTATTTTTGTATGTAAACAAATATAAAAAGACCATACGCATAATGTTTGTAAATTTGTCTAGACATACATATGTATGTAAATATGTACACTCAATGCTTCATGCGAAATCTCCGTTGACACGGACAACCAATGGCGAAGCGCGTTTTTTGCTTTCATGTCAACGAGTCAATCTGTCACCAATTGTGTTGTTGGTAGAAAATCCGAGCTGTGCCGAAAAAATAGGCAAACGATCGCCTATTGTCACCGTTTCCCTTGCCGCTCTAACAGCTTTGCCAACAAACCTGCGTAAATATGTATGAATATATACGTATGAGTCTGCATACATATCGACGAAGATTTTTGCAAGCCATGGAAAAATATTTTAGAATTGACAAATATTATAAATCGACAACAGTATGTTGCCACTTTTGTCACTTCTTTCTGTGTTTTGCGAGTTTGCGGGGTTGACACTTTTTCCTTCTAGCAAAATATCAGAAATTGTTCAATTTATGATTTTTAGCTTTTGCCATCGTCGAGAAAAGACGCTTGTAGGCAAAGACATGCTCGGGGAGATGTAATGGTGTTTGTTTTTATGAATGAAGCAAGTTTGCCTGTTGAAAGTGCGCTTGCGTTCATGAATGAAAATATTGTTGTTAGGCGTTTTTCTACAAATTTGGGCATCGACTGTTTGTCTGCCATATTGACTTATAACGCTGCTGATGCCATTTGAAACCATTGTTATTTTTGTAGAACAACATTCGTAATTTTTGCGACTGACATATCTACATGTGAACGCATGTAAGTGAGTATGTATGTTGTGTATGCGTTATTTGTGTGGGAATGTCATTCGCACATATTTACATGTGTACACATATTTGAATGTTGGTTTGCGTATACATTATTTGTTCGGCAATGTCGTATACATATGCATGTACATACATACATAAAGAACAGTGCGCGTACATTTTTTACTGATAAATGATAACATCACGATTTGAATTTGAATTGTACTTATGTACATACATATGTATGTAATTATGTGCTAATATGTAGATGCTTATGAAAATTTAAATGACTAAATGTAATTTACATACAATATATGTATGTAATTGTAATATATAAGTTTTTAGGATCTCGTATACATATATACATATATATATATATATATAATATCGCATATATACAAACATATTCATATATGAAATTATATTACATTACCAAATATAAGAAATATTTAAAAATTAACTGTTATTCACACATTAACTACGAATATATGTATGTATATTTCGAAAATAGCATAAATTAATTAGAATGTTATCAGTTTTGCATGTAGTCATAAAAATTCGCAAAATGATAATCATATCAATTAATATGCCAATAGCATATAAAAATATAAGCAAAAGGCCAACATACATATGTACATACGTCTGCAATAGCAATGTATGTTTCTGAGCATAATTTTCAATTAATGCTCAGCTCTGTTCACGCACCACTGTTAAAAATTTCTCCTTCTTAGCTAGATGTGGTGAAATGCACCCATCGCATTTTGTTAGCTTTTGACAGTTTACACGCTTGTCCGTTGTTGGACCTTCTCTATAAATATACGTTCTCTGGTGGCTGATGAAATGGATTGTTGTATCTGGGTACAGTCAAGTTCATGCGTGAAATATACTCTAACTGTTGGTATTGCGAGTCATGCTGCATCGTGCGTGCGATTCCATATGCCTCATTAATACTTTGGCATCGTCTGGAGTAGAGTGGATTTTTTTGTTGTCAGGCTATTTAATCCTGTTATAAACGTTCGGACAGTTTTAGACTGCACTTCCTTGCTTAAGGCTTCAGCTTCATATTCGTTTTTGTGCGTCATTTCTATTTTTTGATAACACGATGTTCAGAGATTGATTTAATCTCTCGTGTAGAGGTTGATTTTTCTGTCGAATCTTCATCATCTCCTCTTCCAGAACTTAGAGTGGTCTCTGGTCTGCGTATGAATCATCTAATCTTTCAATTATTAAGTCGAAGTTTTGTTTAGTGTTGTTAATAATTAATATCTGGGCTGCTTTCCCCGTGATTTTACTCCTAACATTGATGAGTGCTTCAGCATATATATTAAATTCTTGAAATTTGGATATATTGGACATTAATGTTGTAGTCATCTTCCTCCAATTTCGGTAATCGTGGTAGTCTCCACAAAACATTAGTAACGTTTACTTCTCCAGGATTGTTGTATGAAGATAATTGATCCTGGTATTCGTGTATGACTCCAGTTCCTTGGCTTGTTTCCATTAGCACTAGTCTCCTCTGGAGGTCCTTTACGACTTCATTTAGAGCTGTTATTTCATTTTGTGTCATTTTTTAATCAATTGTTTTTTCACTTTATTTGTTTGAAATATGGAATTTATATCCCTTTATGTTTTCGTATGAGATTTATATCCCTTTGACTACACTGTAAAAATTTTATATCTGAATCCTTTTATTGCGTAACCCCACGTTGGGCGCCAATTAATATTCTTCGGTACTAGAAATACAAAAAAATATATATATTTTAGTTCTGTACTTGCGTGTTATCGCTTATATCAGAACGTTCCTTTATTCTATGACTGAACTCTATGGTTGCTGTATAACAAAGGGCATGTGTATAAGCACTAAGTTGAAGTATGGTAAAGATAAATGATGTACAGTTTTGGCGTAAATTATTGTAAGGTGGTAAAAGCCACAGCTGCATTCGGCGCCGGCAATATTCCAGCGAGCCCTACACACCGTTCTGGGATCACAACTACAGCCGAAGGTCTTTGCCTATCTGGACGACATCATTGTATTGGGAAACACTTTTGAAGAGCACTTAGATAAATTGCAA
>CM050326.1:50660497-50697213 GCA_027475135.1 Bactrocera correcta
GGGGGCCGGGATGTTCATGCGACATCCGGTCGTGCGATATTTCATCCTCGCAACACTCATCCCACAACGCAACTTTCATCCTCGCAACACTCATCCCACAACGCAACATTCATCCCGCAACACAACATTCATCCCACAACGCAGCATTCATCCCGCAACACGACATTCATCATACACAACATACAGCATCACACCACGCAACCCCACGCACCGAACACCACCTTCTCACAACCCAACCGAGTAAAAAAGGATTGGCCAGATCGGGGCGGCCCCCAGTCGATTTTTACGCCCGAAGACTTAGCACGCGTCTCGCCAGCTCTTGTTTCCTTTTTCGTCGAAACTGTGCCCAAACTCTAAAGAAACTCAGTTCGGTCGTGTGTGGTTGTGCACTGGCAGCAATAGCAGTGAAGAATAACGAATACAAATAAAACATATATCTATTGTTGAAGATAGAAAATTACACTAAAACATATGCATATATTGTACATACGTAGTTAATAAGAAAATAAAACATTGTGAATACTAAAGTGCCAACCTGGTGAAGTTTCCCCCGAAACGAAAAATATACGTGAATTGAATTGTTACACTTTTACCTTTAAATTATAAATTTTTGCAATTAAGCGCGAACAAAAAGGGATATATAATCCAAGGCACACGTAAGTATATCCAATAAAACTAAGTGCAGCGAACAGACACAACAAACACACGCAAAAATTTATTTGCAATGGCTGTAAAATATGTCAGACCAAAACCCGTGTTTATTTTCGTGCCGTCATATATCAGTAGATTCGCAATGGGCACTTTCTTGGCCTTGCATATTTCGGTATAGGATTTTTGCATTTTGTGTCATCTTGAAAGAGCAAGAGAATCCCCGTATTTATAGTTGTCAGTGAAAACTCTTCGAAAACACACATTGACGTGCGAACGACTTACATTCCACAACATACAAATGTGTTTTCAAAATGTTTTCAATGTCGGTCCGAACATAGTAAACAGTCTACCCTGCAAGACGGGTAGCTGTTAGCAAACATGTAAGCGACTTGTTATTGTTTACTTTTGCATTCGTTAAAATATTTGTTACTTTTGTTCAGAGAGAGGGAAAAAAGTATCACATAGCTATGTTATGTTCAATGGTTATCTCGCTCTAACCAATGGCAAATATCGCATGCTGCCTTGTTCTAACAGAACACATACATTTGTTAGCAAATCTCTTCACAGTATGTTACGGGAAACAAATTCTTTTAGTAGCGCATAGCTTACCTAATTGTTATGGATAACAAAAAGTATTTGTTACCCGAATATCTGCTAGTGCTATTATTTTGGTTATCAGTTTGTTACCTATAACATATGAACCTATTAGCAGGAACGAGCAGTAACAAGATTATCTGTTACCCATTTGTTACTTCTAGCAAACTCACTTCTTTTAAATAAAATTCAGTTTTTTTATTATATCGATTTATTCAATAATAAAATCAAAATAATCAAATATTTACTTAAACTAATAATTTGCCTATTATTATTACATTCGGCAGAAAAATTATACAAATTAAGTTTATTCCAGTATAAAAATTGGAATTCTAAGTATTCATATTTGTAAAAGTATAATTAGAAACTTCAACTTAAAACTGATATTTACAACTTAGAACTAATATATACATCTAAAAAATAATATGTGCAACTTAAAACTAATTTATACAACTGAAAACCAATATATACAAGTAATAATAAGAAAACTTTTATTAATTTTGCCTTAAGTTTGTGCTTTGTTTGCTTAAAATGATTGTGGCTTAAGGCCACAACTCTCCGGAGCTCCCCACAGATAGTGTTTTTATCCTTGTCAGGTAATACATCTAAAATAAAACGTTATAAGTTAAGGCATTCAAATATATATCAGTAAAAAAAACCTAGCAAAAGCTAACTCTACGCACTTTAGCTGTAGTAGGGATTCCTTCTCCGTGCGCCCCTCTAAATTGTAGTGGTATATTTGATCGCCAGAAAGCTTACAATGCCTTTTTGCGCCCTTTGACTTCAATGTTAGCGGCATCTTTAAAAAAAAAAAAGCACCGTAAATTATATTACAATCGCATAATATATAAAAACGAAATATTTATCATAACATTCGTGCTTTCCTTTTGTGAAAGTCTGTCTTCCACGAAGTGCACGTGCTCTTCCGATGACATGGGCAGTTTCGAAGCGAGCTTCACGTAATGCTCGTCCTAAAAGTCACTGGTGATGCGGCTAATTGAATGGTACATCTTTGCCGCTATGACGCGGTATTCGAGCAATAATTTACTTTATGCCTACACCTCGGCTCTTTCTGGCATCTAGAAAATTAAAATATAAAATTTAGCTTCTGTTTTAATTTGGTAATGTAATACTGCGCTACTTAGATTGTCTGTTAGGAACCTTTCAATGGCAGTGAGGCGGGTTTCAATGACGGTACCACAGTTTGTGATGGTTCTACCGGAGAAGCGCAAACGAGATTGTAAGATATTTTTTTAAACACTTTATCTATAAAAAAAAATATTATTAAAAAATGAAAAATATTTATGTTCAATACAAACTCTATTGAGGTTCAATGGTTGTGATCATTCCACTTTGGAATCCATTTCTTCCACGAGGTCATCGAAATTCATTTTATGAAAAATCATAAAAAAAGTGATGAATGAGTGGAACTAAACGAATTTTATCATCTATAGGTGTAGAAAAATACTTATATTTAATATCTAACCGACTTGAAACTACCACATTTTCTGAAACTTTAAAGTAAAATCATGCTTCGGAGCAGAAATGCGTATATGTATATTCGAACTATGATCACTTTTATTAATTATGAAACACTAATATTGTTTTTATTTAAAAAAAAATTTTAGATACTCTGCATACGAACAGAACAAATGAATATTTTTAATTATAGAGGATGTTTTCCAGTTCAAAATATACACTAGCGGGAATATTCGAGATATTTGCGTTTAAAGCTGAAAGTTACCACTATTTGAAGAACGTATTTTTCGATTTAAAATTAATCATTTCAAATTTTTATGTTCACTAGCACTTCAATAATTCGTGTGATGTTTTTTAATATTAAACTTATTGTTCAGTTATATTTATTTAACATCAACTAAAGGATTGCAATAATTGATCTGAAGAACCTCCTCTATCGGACCACACCTATTTTATTCTCGAAATCCGGGCACGGTATTCTTAAGTCGACAATTATAATTACATTACATTTTGAATTTTTTACATTTACATGTAGATATAACGCACAAATTACACATTTCACAAAAATGCACAATCTGTAACAACTATTTGAATTAAATATGCACTATTTAACTTTAATAATTTAAAACTTACTCTTGTAAAATGTCATATTATCAAGTAACGAACTTACCTCTTTAAAATCCAAAATAAACTGCGCTTTTCGTTTTCGTCTTCTTGAAAAATTGGGTAATCGCCTCTCCTATTCTAGCAAATTAACATTATAATATTTTTAGAATGTCGACAGTTTTTCTCTATCTTACTTACGTATTCTCCCATTCAGTGTAAATTCCAGAAAATGTAACAGTGTTAGTGAACAGCTGAAAATGTTTTAATGTGTTTGTGGAATCTGTTACCTCCGTCTTGCAGGGTAACCGTTTCAGCGATGTGTGTGCTAAGTGATTTTTAAATTAATAAATTTAGGTAAAATATAGAAAAATAATATTGAAATATGAACTTATTTCAATGTTTAGAGGGTATATTTAAATATACAGAGTTAAAAACGTTCAAAATTCAATGAAACATAGAGAAATACCATGCATTATTATTGCACATTTTTGAACTTTTAATCGTAAATATTTAAAAAAATATAAGTTATTTTTATATTACTTTTGGATATTCCTCCTCTGGAGTAGCTCTCTTATCCGCACATACCCCAGAACCAAATAAGAGCAATACTATGTTCAGACCGAAAATTTAAAGGGATTAGATTACATTTTATTACATTCACTAATCAGCACGTTCTCACTGCCGTTAGAGAGATCAAAACACAGCTGTTGTTGTCATTCAAGAATTCATATCGCTTAATATTTATCAAAAGAAAAGATTGTAATATAGTGTTTTGAAATAAAATCCGTCTTTTTTTTAATATTTTCCATATAATAGAAATAATGGATGCATTTTTTCATTTGTTAAGTCGATTTTCAGGTGAGATTTTTTTCCCTTGTAGTGTTTAAATCTGCTGTAATAATGTAACAGATTTTCAATGCTGACAAGTAGATGGCACAAAATCAGAGTCGTACAGAGGGATTTAGCGTGGATCATTTCAATGAAGTGATTTGGAACGGTCATTTTTGTATGGCGAAATCTTGATAAATTTATAAGATTAGTGGGATAAGCCACTCAACAGTCGAAATCGTGTGATTAAATGTCGGTCTGAACATGGTATTAGAAAACAAGTAAAAACAAATAAATTTTTTAGAATAAAGCTTATTATCCAGCTCTCAAGAAATGTAAAAACTTCATATAAAAAACGCTTAAGAAACGGACAAGAAACTTTTCTGCGATAAATTTACTTGTGCTGGTATGCAGCTCTAAAGAAATCTAGTACTAATTTTTAATACATTTTTTCAATCAAATGCTAATATGGCAAACCTGGTTTTGCGGAGAAACATCAAATCAACAATTATTTTTGAAGGAAATTCAATGTAATCGCTAAATTCATTCTAAATTAGTTAAAATCATTATTATGAAGTATATTTCATTTTGAAATTTTGTATAAAACTTACCAATTATTAACAACTTTCCTTAAATCGTAATGAATATATTTATGTTACTATACACATACATACATACGTATCGCGCACAAAGTTTTTCTTTGTTTTTTCCCTCTTGCTCTTCTAATGTGGATCATTCACAATGCGTCAAAATTATTTTTTTATTTCTTGAGCAAATATTTGAGAGCTGGAAACGGACCTTAAGTAATAAAATACATAGCAATGTGTAAAAGTTATTATTAATTTCAATCCAATGGTGTACAAACACAGTGTTGAAAAATCGAAAATAAATAATAATGCTTCACTAGAATAGTGACTCCAAAACTGTAACGGTAAAATGTTTAATTCCTCTCGACTAAAATTGTTTTGAAATTGTAGATAAGTGTCTTTACTACAAGAGTAGCCAGCACCTCTCAAACCGTACAAGATCAATTAAAATATACAATAGAAACTTTCTTTCTCAAGTTTGTCAAACTTGAAACAAAATTCTCTCAAAATGGAAGCATCCACCATACCATTTTTTCAATTAACTTTAAACTGTATTAAGGAATTGCAGAATTTGACGGACATGATCCGAACCAATTAACGGATTTTATTAGGCAAATTGAAGTCATATTACCCACAATATTAACTTTTGATGCAAATAATCCAACAAAATTATTCAATTATATGAAAGGAAGATGCGTAGGAAAAACTATGGAAATAATTCACATAGGGGGACAAGTTAGTGATTGTGAAACATTGAAAAAATACTTTTGAGCAATTGCGGGGAAAATAAAAGTTCAGCGGAACATATGAATGAGTTGAAAACCAGTCTCGACTCAACAATAGAAAATTATTATTTTAAAATAAATAAATGTAGGAATAAACTATATAATAGAATATTAGCGCATAATTTCTCAACGAATGAAGTTAATAACTAAAACTATGATTAAAGCAAGCAATCTGGATAGTCTAGATAAGGTATAAAAAATAATATTAGAAGCTAGACATGAAGGCTTCGCAGAGCTGGGACAACAAAGGAAGGATCCCAACCAAATTATAAATAATATTCTCGCTTATAACAGTAGTTATAATAGATATAATAATAATATGCCACGCTACAGATATAATGGTGGCTATGTCCCAAGAAAGAAAAATAACAATAATAATATGGCTATGTCGCAAGAAATGTAGGTAAAAACTATAGCAGTGGTACTGGATCAAGCCAAACTAGAATGTCAAACCAAACAAGAAACACAAATTATAACCAACAGGAAAATTTTAACTGACATAGAAACTTTAGTCAACAAAGAGACGGGAATCAAACGCGAAATTATAACCAATCAGGAAATTATAATGGGTCTACAAAATATAATCGAAATAAACTAGAACCTGTGGATATTGACAATGCAAATACAAATTTTCAGTGGGATTCTCAAAATAATTACCCTATATTATAATAGATGCACCCATAAGAAAGTTATATTTCATCATTCAGTCTGATCAACGTATTTATATGTTAATTTTTTGAATGTAATTTCAACAAGAACTTTGACAGACTTATTGGTAATAATATCTTAAAGATGATAAATGCGATAATAGACTACCCAAACAGTATTATAAAAACAAATAAAACAATACTACATAACTTTTTATCTATGTAACAAAACAAGAAGAAATATATAAAAAAGTAAGCTATCATTGTCTTTATAGTAGAAAATCTTCAATAATGATATAAAAGATAAATATGTCGCAGAATTCATTGACACCAATCACCTTAACTTTATAGACAGAAATAGACTTTTTAACATTTACAAGTTCAGCAAAACATAGAATAACAACCAAAAATGATATTCCGATTTACTCTAAAATTTACCGATACCCAGAAATACACAAACCGGAAATAGAAAAGCAAATAGACCAAATGTTAACCAAAGGTATAATTCCAGCATCACTCTAGTCCTTACAGCATACTTGGCTGGTACCAAAAAAGCAGGACGCAACCAATGAACAAAAATGGTGTTTTGTGATCGAATACAGGAAGTTGAACAGCGTAACTAAGGACGACAGATGTCCAATTCCAAATATAGACAATATATTTGACAAATTAAGAAGATGCTAATAGCAGAGAACGTATATTTATAGAGAAGGTTCACGATATCAAAAATTTAGGGATATTTCAATTTTGAGATATTTACTGTTTTGGATGAAATGGCAAATGTATGTATATAGTAATTCAATAAAATTTGTGTTACTACCTACTTATGTATATGCATTTTATATATATTTGCTTTGGTCAATAAACTTTTCGATATCTTGTTAAAAGACCAAGCGGTCGCATATTTGCCCATATATAATTATGTTTGCATGTAAACAAATATAAAAGAACCATAATGTTTGTAAATTTGTCTACATGCAACAAATGTATGTAAATATGTAAATTCAATGTTTTATGCGAAATTTCCGTTGACGCGGACAACCAATGGCGAAGCTCATATTTTTTGCTTTCATGTCAAAGAATCAATGTGTCGAAAGACTGACGCGTCACAACATTGTGCTGTTGGTAGAAAATCCGAGCTGTGCCGAAAACACAAACGAGCGATCGCTAATTGCCACTGCTTCCCTTGCCGCTGTACCAGCTTCGCCAACAAACCATCGTAGATATGTATGTTTGTGTATGAGCTTGCATACATATCGACGCAGATTTTTGCAAGGCGCGTAACAATATTTTTTACATTCCTTGACAAATACAGTCAATCCCGGTTATGTGCCACAATCAAAGATACAGATTTTTGTGGTTTGTCAAAAATATAAATATAATATGGCACATAAGCCAGTGCGGATACTTAATCGAGTTGTACTTAAAACGATAGTTTGAATGTATTTCAAGAAACAAACCGTGGGATGCAGCAAGATATAGAGGGATGATTTTCATTTAAGCGGAATACTACTTAATCGGGATTCACTGTACACATAAATCAGAGGAATATTGAATATTTTCTTTCACACATTTCTTGACTCGAAAATCGACAAATTAACTATGTTGTCAATTTTATTCTATACTTATATTTGCGGGGTTGTCGCTTTTTCCTTCTCATACAAATATCAGAAATTGTTCAATTTATGGTTTTTAGCTTTTGCCATCGTCGCGAAAAGACGCTTGTAGGCAAAGGCATGCTCGGGGAGATGTAATGGTGTTTGTTTTTATGAATGAAGCAGGTTTGCCTGTTGAAAGTGAGCTTGCGTTCATGAATGAAAATATTGTTGTTAGGTGTTTTTCTACAAATTTGGGCATCGATTGTTTGGCTGCCATATTGTCTTGTGACGCTGCTGACGCTATTTGAAACCATTGTTGTTTTTGTAGAACAATATTCGTAATTTTTGCGGGTGACATATCTACATGTGAACGCATATAAGTATGTATGTTGTGTATGCATTATTCGTGTGGGAATGTCAAACGCACATATTTACATGTGTACGCATATTTGAATGTTGGTTTGTGTATCGGCAATGTCGTACACATATGCATGAACATACATACATATAGATCAGTGCGCGCACACTTTTTACTGATAATTGATAATATCACGATTTGAGTTTGAATTGTACTTATGTACATATGTATGTATGTAATTATGTGCTAATATGTAGATGCGTATGTAAATTTAAACGAAGAAATGTAATTTACATACAGTATTATTGTAATATATTAAGGTTTTAGGATCTCGTATACATACATACATATCGCATATATGTATACAAACATATTCATACATTATATGAAATTATATTATACTATCAAATATAGGAAATATTTAAGAATTAACTGTTATTCACAAATTCACTACGAATATATATTTTGAAAATAGCATAAATTAATTAGAATGTTATCAGTTTTGCATGTATTCATAAAAACTCGCAAAGTGATAATCATATCAATTAATATGATGCCATGTAAGCATATGAGCATAATTTTCAATTAATGCTCAGCTCCGTTCACGCGCCAAGTCACAAGAAAATTTAAATTTCAGGATTAATATGGCGAAAATTACAATACTCGAAATGATAATAACGGCAATCAACGGACTTTATTGCCACGCTTGTGGTAAACCTGTGACTTTAAAATTCCCTTTCTCTTTTTCCGGCATCCCACTCCTCTCCACTGATATATGTACCATCGCTCTAGCTTGTTTAGTTCGCCTGCTGCGTCAAGTTGAGTAGACGAGTGTTTGTAGTGCTCGTCACAAAAATGGAAAAAATAAAATCAAGAGCAACGTTTCGCTATAAAATTTTGCGCCAGATTGGGCGAAAAAGCTTCGGAAATGTACGCTAAAATTGTAAGAGTGTGGCTGACTTCATAAACGCAGTTTGCAATGCAACACTGCAAAGAAATTCATTTATAATGCAAAGCAATATTGCGTGGCAACACTGCTTTGCCAAATAAATTGTTGGCATTTTACTGCATTTATGAACGCCCGAAAGATTGGTACCTTGCATCACTAACATTAACATATTCGAAAACAAAGTTTTCTTAAATGAATGTGCAGGAATATTGCTGTATTCTTTTGAAAACAGCATCAGAATTGGCTGATAATAGAGAATCAAACAGCAGTGTTATCAAAAATATAATAAACAAAAGAAAACGCCGTCGTTTTGCATTATAAGCTCGCGAAATTCACGGAGAAGAATTCCAAAAACCAAAAATTTTTGTAAGGTTATCGAAAGCATGGAAGACGATGTATTTTATTCTTATTTTCGAATGAAGAAAAGTACATTTCAGGTATTTATTATAAAATACGTAGAGTATTGAGTAAGTTGATAAAACTAATACCCTAAAAGTAAAGAAGTTGCAGATTGCGATTAAGCTCTGGTGGAATTCAAGTGAAACTGGACGTATAGCAGTAACGTTGAAAAAAGCTTTACAAATAACAATTTGGAAGCTAGGCAATAATTGCTCTTTCAGAGATGTCAGCGATCGGTTTGGTGTGGCAGCTGGCCTCGCATATAAGGTGTTTCTGAAAATAATTAAAATGATTGCCGCTTGAAGGGAGATGTAATCAAATTTCCCAAAACTGCAGCGGAACAAAAACAAGTAAATGAAGAATTTACAAACCTGCGGTATAATCCTTTTCCTTTTGTAATTGGATGCATCGACGGAACTCATATTCCAATTTCGAAGCCATCAAGGATGAAATCAGCTATCGCAACCGAAAGGGAACGTATTCAATCATTATACAGGTAAAAAATTAACTTTTTTGCATGATAATAATTATTAACTGGAAATATTTTTTTCAGGCTATTGTAGATAGTCGAATGAGGTTTATAGATGCATTTATCGGCTGTCTAGGTGCATGCCACGACCCATCAGTTTGGCAAAGGAGCTCTGTCAGGAAAGCTATAATTAGCAAGGAGATTAAAATCTGTTCTAATTACCATTTGTTGGGCGATGAAGGGTATCCATTAGAATTGTTCCTTATGGTGCCCTATCGTGATAACGGGTTCTTAACACCAATGCAGTCAAAATACCATGCGATTCTGTCTTCAACTCGCGTTGTCGTAGAACAGGCATTTGGTGTTTTAAAAAAAAATTTAGAATTCTCAAATACATCGAAGCTCAACGTCCATATATGCCAAAATTAATTACAATGGCATGCATGATTGTTCATAACATAATAATCGAAAATGAAGGCTACTTAGTCGATGAAATAGATGAAGAAAACTCACATACTGAGCCCCAAATAGCCGAAGATACGATTATATCGGGACAAAGGGAGGCAAAAGCAAAAAGGGATGCACTGGCCACGCTATAGTCTGCCTAATTGAAAACAGTTTGGACTTTAAAGTTATAGTTGTTTTTTAAACTTTATTAAACCCAATAAAGAAAAAATAAAAATAAAACAACAATCAGTTCATTTTGCACTTATAGGGAAAAAATGATCAAAAAACAATTCATTTTGCACTTAAAATTTAATATGAAAAATAAATAAAAAATAATAAAGGTTAAACGTAAAACAAACTTGAATTCTAAGATTTGTCGAGTATTTTCTGGAACAGTGTACGAATTTCTTTCAATTCGACCAATTTTTCTTTTTCCACTGCTAGCTTCTCTGCCTCCGTGTCCAGCAATTTCTTCATAACTTTGGCATCTTCCTCCGATTCCTTGTTTAAAAACTCGAACACATTGTTTTTTCTTGTTAGTTTATTCCTTGGAGTGCTAGTACTAGGTAATGTTGCATTTAAGTCCAGCACCGTAGGGCTATCCGGTGGATCATTACTTAAATCTTGCATTCAGGAATCAAGGGAAGATTCCAGCATGGCATCAGGAACAAGGACACTCCTGCGGCTGCCGAAAACTTCATCCAATGTTTGGAAAAATTCCCAATATATTGCGCCTTCCCCTGATGTGTTGTTGCGTTTTTTTATTCGTTTGTAGGTGCCCATTATATTAAAAAAAACATCTGGTACTTTCGTCTTTGGAGAATGGGAATGTGTTATCTGTTTCCTTCACATCCCGCATTATTTCCTCCCAAAGTGTGTTCCTCTTTTTTTTTTTTGCACCGAAATCTGGCCCATACTTCAACCTTATTTCTTTAAGTAATTTCTTCCTGTCATGGTTCCACTTTTTTTCACTATGCATATACAGAAAATATTAAACAATCATAAGTAAAACTACAATCTTTAAAGTAAACCATTTTTACTTACCATAAATCCGCCATTTTCACCACAAATTTATATTTTGTTTACTTTTTGCCGCCATGAAATGCCACTAAAGCATCACAAATGAAAACAATGCACAAGTTTGGCATATGTTGCGCATAAAAAAGCATTGCCATGCAATAATCAACACGCGGCATTGCCAAGGTTGTGTCTGATGCGATTATGAACACTAGGCATTGCAGTGTTGCATTGCAAACTGCGTTTATGAAGTCAGTCTGTATGGTGATGGTGCGCTTAGTCGTGCCAAAGCTCCGCCCGAAAAAAGCTCGCATGAGCAAGTCGAAGGTGAAAACGATGATTATTGCCTTTTTTGATAGCCCTGGAATCGTCCACAAAGAATTCGTTTCACCGGGGAACACTGTGAATCATGTCTATTCGGTGGCGGATTAAGAGTATCCGAGGCCCTAAGCACAGAGACTGTGGAGGCTCTCTATTGTTTAAAAGAAAGGAATGGAAGGTAGAAAGTATAAAATGAAAGTTCATCAAAATAGAAAGTGTAGTAGGTAAAATTTAAAACTTAAAACATTTTTTCCTTGCCTTAATCCGAGCAAACTCCGAAATTACATCGTCAAAATTTATCTGACGAAGTATGTCTGCCTCAATACACATTAATGCTACAGAATTAAGCTTGTCTGGACGGATTTTTGTTCTTTGCGGGTTTTTAATCTTTTTAGTTGTGAGAATCATCGTTCAGCAGAGCAGTTAGTAATTAAGCTATGAAAGATTTTAAAAACCACTTCTATATTTGGGAAAACGCACTTTATCTTTAATAATCATTTCATGTAAATTGGAATGGGTGAACTTTGTTTCTGAAAAATCATATTTTATTCGAACATATTTGCGAAAATGACTAAATTCGTCGAGGAAGTTTTCATTGAAGTCTTCTGGGTAAGATTCTAAGAGCAATTGGATATCTTTTTCATATTCTGATCATGACTTTTGTGAAACTTCGTGGCATACATCACCTCATCTTTGCATTCGAGCATTAAGTGTGTCAATTATTACATTGAGGGTCTCAATGCGGAATTCGTCTATAATTAATTCCTCTGCATTTCCATAATTTACTTGTTTCTTCCTAATTCGTCTTCGAGTTTCCTTAGAAACTTTTTCTTGCCTCGCCTTCAAATTTTTCAAATTTATTCCTCATTTCAACGAGATGACTCGATAAAGAATGATACAAATTGGAACACGTTTTAAGGTCTAATCCTTCTTCTTGGAGTCCTTTACTGGTGCGATGAAAAACTTGTAGAATATTATCCCACAAAGTGAGCATAAATATAAACTCAAAATCTTGCATTTTGTTTGAAATATTTTGTGGTTCTAACCTGTATCACCTTTTTGGTTTGTGTCCTCAGCAATTTCATCTAAAGCATTCAAAATTTTCGGATAGAATTATAATATTGCACTCGTACCTACAGCGTGAGCTTCCCAACGAGTGTCCGACAACGACTTCAGACCCCTATCGTTGCCTATTAATTCTTTTAAAACTGCCCAACGATGAGTAGAAGCCGAAAAAAATTGTATAACAACTGCACAATGAAAAAAAATCACTGCGATCGTACAACAATCAACAGCCCTACGACCAATTAAGTTTAGAGTATGTGCAGCGCATGGTATAAATACAGCATATTTATTACGCTCTAAAATTTTTCGCTGCATCCCTTTGTATCGTCCTGACATATTAGCAGCATTGTAATATGATTTTCCTCTGCACTTTGCAATATCTATTTTGCAACCCTTTAGATAACTGAGTACTATATTTGCCATCTGATCTCCGGTATGACTTTTTAAATTTAAAAACGTCAGAAATCGTTCCACGGGCATACCATCAGACGGCGATACGTATCTCAAAATAATACTTATAGCATAAACAGTGGAGAATGTAGAATCGTGGCCCGTGTCAGCTGACACCACCTATCTTAAAGGCGCGCAATGTAAGTGAACAGTGAAAACCGCCACTTCCTTCTCTCTTTGACGTAGGATGCCTTGAGAATTCACGGCATTTGGATTTTTGCCGCAGAAACGTGTCACCTGATTGCTCTCTCACAACGCAGGGTTGCCAATATCGATATACTGCAGTAATTATCAACTTTTATAATTTTCTTAAAATAACTCAAAATCAGAGTCGAAAGCTATTATTTATAAATATATAAACTATTTTTAATAGCTTTTTTTCAGTTTTGATATTTTATATTGTAAACAATTTTAATTGAAAATATAGATGTGCTCAAAACTAAATATGCGTATTCCTGCGTTTTTACCACGGGCTCAACTGTTCGCACATTTTGCTCGATAGGGAAGGTAAAGGAAGGAAGGGAGTAGCGTTTTTGACCGGTTCTGCTATTAGTTGATACATATGTGATAGGTCAGGTGTCGAGTCCACTGAGAGGCTGAACTACCCAGCTGATTTTCTGTATTTCTTCGACAATAACTTTGTGAACTTTATCACTTATTAAATCGATAAGTTCGTCGCATACTGCTTTCGATAGATATGATGGATTGCCTTTCCCTTTATTTCCATATATTGCGATATGGCTTGCCAAAAATAGATCAAATTGAGCCACAAGTTCAAGTAAACCCAAAAAATTCCCATTATGTATAGATCCAAAAGACTCATCATGTCCCTAAAGGACAAACCACGTTCTGCAAGCGTTTGTATAACTGCAACTCGTTGCAATACATTTTGCCAATATTTTCTTCTTTCACTTGTGCCTCTAGATTTTTGGTGATCCCTAGACCTTGTCTTCGACTTAAATAAGTTAGAATAAAGTCCTTATGAGCTGAACTATTTTCATGGTGCTCAATTGTAATTATGTTGCGCCAATCACTAAATCCGTCAGCTGCAAATTAGCTCGGCGCTGTGGCAATGGATTTGTTACCAAACAACTTGCAAACAAAGCAATACAAAGAATCTTTTGTTTTTGAATACAGTAACCATTCCCGTTTATATGTTTTACCGTTGGTTTTTTACCGAAAAATAGTCGTGGTGTGCAAAAACGTACACTTTTACCACTAACATATATACAGCGCGATTCATAAAATGAGCCCTGATGGTGCTGGCAGTTTTCTGGACCATAGTCAATCCTATAGCAAATATCTTCCTCAGAAAATTCCGTCCACAGCCCAGCATCTGTCTTTTTATTGGAATTTACGAGTTCAATTTTTGAAACTTGAGGAATCGTAACAATAACAGGTTCAGATTTATAGGGAAGCAGGTGTTCTAATTTCGCTATTTACTTTATCGTCATCAAAATGATCATCTTAGGTGCCTGTAGTACTGTTTTTATCAATTTGTGTTCTAACACAGGGATGGGCATATTAGCCCTCAGTGGCATTTTGCCCGTTCGGGCACGAGTGCACATTTTGAGGGCTAGGTTAGGGGATCAACGCGGGCAAACATGAAAGGGGAAGTGAGAGCAACGTATTTTACCACTCCATATTTACAAAAGAGGAACGTATTTTACCACACCATGTTTACAAATGAGAGCGCGAATTTTGGATCTTCCTCGCGTTCGAGCGTTTTTAAAAAAGTCAGTACCGAGTTTACCCTAGAGGAATTAAACCAGTTGGTTTGGATATTTGAATCAGACTGCTTTTCATTTTAATAATTATAATCGTTCAAGTTACTATTGCAATGAATTATTGCTTACAAATCAAAAAAACTTATTATACTTATTACATATGTTTACTTAAATGTTGACTAAAGTAATAACCTCATAACTTAACAGATTCTCGGAAATATTGTTAATAAAATGATTTTGTTTTGTATCTTTTAATTTAATTTTTGCGACAGCAAAGGAAATGGTATCATATTACAGTTTTACTGATTTCCGGTTGTGTTACTTATTTCATTAAGAAATTCAGCAAATTTATCAGTTTTACTGTATGTTTCTGACATGTAACTACTCCCCCTTTTAGAGTTGAATTCTCCTGAATTCTTTTATTTAATATTATTTTTATATATTTGTGTTTTTTGATAAGGACAGTAGCTACTAACAAAATTATAATTATGCTTAATATGTTGCAAATATGTGATACATTCGCATGTATTTTCAATTTAAAAATGTTTTCTATATTTGATTTATGTTCTTCTACAATTTCATCTAAAGTAATTTTTTTCGTGAAATTCTGATTGTCTTTATATTTTACGGTTACAATATTCTCCTTTATCTCTTCAACAAAATTTGAAAAATAATAGTCACTAATTTTAATTGAACAATTATTAAATCTTATTACATAGTTTCCACTTATTAATGGTAGTTCTTGATTACATGTATTATTAATTTTTAAAGTATTTGCATTTTTAATGAGAATTGTTTTTATATTTCAATGTATTATTTCGTGTTCTAAATTCAACAAGATTACAATTATTTTTTAAAATACAATGTTTGCTTGTTTTCATTTGTTCCAATAATTTATTATCTTCAAATAACAACGTTTTATTTTTGTAAGTAAATATTTCCTCTATTTTTGCATCTATTTCATTATTTTCTCTGTTAGGTATTGGTATAATTTTTCTTATTTGTACATCTTAAAAATTTTTTGGTATTTTTATTCCAAATACTAGAAATGTATTATTTACAATTACTGTTCCTAGTTTTAAATATTTTAGCTTATTATAATCGATATTATATTTTACAATTTCTTCATTAATTAAAATATTCGGGTGTATTATCCCATATTTAGCGGATACAACATTTTCTTGTAAATGTTCTATTTTACTTTTTAATAATTGAATCTTTGTGTACTGATCTAAATATAAAGTTTGGTTGTATTCATCATACATAAACTTACTTATCGAATTAAGTTCTTTTTAAATTTTTAATCGGTCACTTTTTACAATTTCTTTTAAGTGTTGAATAGCTGATGAGAAATAATAGTTTATTTTAATTTGTTCGTCAATTGAGCCATTCGCTTGTAAAAGGTATGTTTGTATAAATTATGAAGTCTCTTCACTTATAATTTTTTAAACTTTTATTTCTCCTGCTATGCAGGAGCAGCCAAATCCTTTCGTTTACAGAGTCGGTCTTAGACTAATTATTTCCCTAAACAAAAGCCAATTCCTAACTTAATGCTACCCTAAGCGTCGCTGCCGCTGCCACTGTGGTTCGCCGTTGTTGTCGTTATTTCTGTCCCACGCTACTCCGCAGACAAAGCGTCAGCACTTTCCGTGCCTATGGGAATGTTATTGTCGCTGATTTCGCATACTGTTGTTATTGCTGTTGTTGTCATGCGCGGAAGGTAAGTTGCATCGTAAGCACTTCGATGCACTACAGGTGAAATGAATAAGCAGATGGTGGTTTGGCTATGTATCTTAACTACTCCCCCTTTTGAAAGCGACCGTCCTCGGGTGCCTCTTACACGTCGGGTGGAGTTGCAGTGTCGGCGTTTCTAATCACTTCAATGATGGCTAGCTTTCGCTGCTTCCTGAACCAAAAGTAGGCTATTATCATAAAAATGATGATCGTAGCCACTAGCCCCAATGAACCAATCGAGATCAAATGTTTGGTTACCATTTCTTGTTGTAGTGATGCAATATGCTTTAAGTTCTTTACATGTACCTCTTCCAGATACGGCAATGATAGAGTTTTTATATGTTCCGTAAACTTTACTATCGTTGAAGGAGGGGCTTCGGGGTGGGATTTAACAACTTTTTTCCAGTTGACATGATTAGTTCCGTTTATGGTGACATTACCTTCAAACATAACGAGAAAGGTGCCCTTTCTGAGATCTCAACGCACTGGTCATTTACCACTATTAGTCCGTCGGCAATTTCTTCAACAGAAGCGATGTGTTCTGCTGAAGTTGTTTTGCATTGCGCTGAATTATGATTCAATAGCTGTTCCACGCATGAGGCTGAAGCAAGTGGCTGGCAAAATGTAAGGGTTGCAGCATTTTTGCAGTTTGTGAGAGGTTGGTAGTCGGGAGCGCAGTGTGCTGCTATATCTGTTTCTAAGTTAATTATCTTCTTACTATGAATTACAGGTAAAAGCCTAATTTTTTCACAAATTCTGCGGATTTTAGGATATTTAACTACAAAATAAATATTATCACTATCCTGCAATATCGCTTATAGTAATATTGGCAAAGTGTTCGGCAAATAGCAAAATTTTAGTATCTAAAATGACGGGATCAATCATGTTATGCTTTCCTAGTGTTACTGAATGAACTATGTTTGTGAGGTCTGCTAGTACTGCCCTGTTTCTTGCTGTAGCCAACCCAAATAAATGCCCTGTGTCCACAATTTTTTCTTTTGTAATTTTAAGTAGGTCATTCATTGCTCGTGTTAGATTATTTATTCTTGTCTGTAGCTGAGTGTTAATTGTAATCTGTCGTTCATTAGCCTCAATCAGTTCACGTTCTTTGGTTGCGACCTCGTTAAAATCGTCGAAGTCGGGTGTCCCTGCGATGTATTTCAGTGCAGTACCTATAATGTTGATACCACGTGAATGTCCGTGATGGGTCTTCAGAGTCTCCAATAAAACGAGGATCTGACCAGCATCCGCTTGGAGCAATTTCCTTGCAGGAGAATGTGGAAACTGTTCAAGCAGCCCTTCCGTATCTGTCGCTATAGTTTTATAATTCGTCAAGTTAGTTTTATGTAGCAAAATACCATATTGGTCGTGAATAGCAACTTCCCAGTTGAAATCATCATGTAGTGTGAATTGGTGTAATTAAATAATTTCGTCTGCGTCCAGGAAATAACCGTCAAAAACGAGTATCTGGGAAAAAAGAAAAAACTTGCTTTACTTCAAGTTTGCCTTGTGAACCCGTTTACCATTTATCATGACCGTAGTCCCCAAGTCCTGCTCAATAATATTTTCCACATACAATTTTGTTAATTTATTGCCAATTCTTTTATTGGTTTTAACAAATACTTTGTCTCCGGGTTGATATGTTTTCAACTTCTTATGTTTATTCAATCGACCTAACTCAAGTGCTTGTGCCCTGACAATTTTGTTCACGATGTCTTCTCGTAATTGCTGAGGAATAGAATGAACTACATCTACGAGGGCTGCCTGATAAATAACCGACCTCAACGTGAAGCTAGCGGCACATCTGAAAAAAAGTTTCTACTTCAAATTTTTCATATTATAATAGCTACTCGCCAAAATTTCAGAAATTTATCTTGCGGAATTATCTGTTGACAGTCATTTTTGTGAGTCTATTTCGGTGATTTCCCAAAATTGAAAAAATTGAATATCGAGCTGTAATTAAATTTTTATTTTTGAAAGGCAATACGCCTTCACAAATCAGAGATGAGTTGGACTCTGTGTATGGTGACTCTGCACCATCATTTACCACCGTAAAATTTTGGGCAGCTGAATTTAAACGTGGTCGCAGGAGCTTGGAAGAGGATGAACGTCCTGGGCGTCCAAAAACTGTAACCACTAACGATAACATCGCTAAAGTTCATCAATTCGTAGTAGACGACCGCCGGATTAAAGTTAGGGAAATAGTTGAGATTATGAAGATGTCAAAAGAACGTGTTTGTCACATATTAAACCAAGATCCGCGCGCGTTGGGTGCCGCGTTTGTTTACGCTAGACCACAAACGTGCGCGCATGAACATTTCCAGCGCTCTGTTTGCTCAGTTTAGAGGCAATAAGACCGAGTTTTGGCGCCGATTGATAACTGTAGACGAAACTTGGATTCATCATTATACGCCCGAAACAAAAATCCAATCTAAACAGTGGATTGAAAAGGGGGAACCGGGCCCAAAAAAACCTAAAGCTGTGTATTCGGCTGGGAAAGTGATGGCGAGTGTTTTTTGGGACAGCCATGGAATTATTTTTATCGACTATCTTGAAAAAGGAAAAACTATAACAGGAGCATACTACGCATCATTATTGGACAAGCTAAAGGAAGAAACTTCAAAAATCGGCCTCATTTGCAAAAAAAGAAAGTCTTGTTCCACCAAGATAACGCACCATCTCACACCTCAACAGTCGCCATGGCGAAAATCCACGAATTGCGGTTCGAACTGCTTGACCATTCACCTTATTCACCGGATCTAGCATCAATCGACTTTTTTTTGTTTCCCCAACTTAAAACTGCGCTCGGCGGCCAGAGATTTTCGTCAAATGAGGAGGCAATCTCTTTCGTGAACCCGTATTTTGCAGACAAAGACGCCAAGTACTATTTGGAAGGGTTGCAGAGATGGGAGCATCGCTGGGAGTAGTGTGTGGAGTTACAAGGAGACTATGTAGAAAAATAAAAAAAAAAACTTTTGAAAAAGTCGCGTGCATCATGGTTAGGTCGGTTATTTATCAGACAGCCCTCGTATATGCCTTTGTCCCGTAACGGAATGAACCGACCTATTATATTTCGATGTAGCAAGCAATATCAAATCCACTGCCTCGTTCAGTCCTTGTGTAAGTTTAGTGCACCTTGCAATCTCTGTTAATGTGCTATGGAACCATTCGACCTGCCCATTAGTGGTACTATGATGCGGGGGGTTGTAAACATGGTCACCGAAAAATTATCTCTCAACAGTGACTTTATTGTTTGCGAATTGAAAGACTTTTCATTATCGCAAACTATGGTTTTTGTATTTAAAAAAAAATTAGAATCTGTATAATAGGTTGTTTTACGTCAACTATTGACCTGGAAGCAATGGGTGAAACTATCGCGAATTTCGAGAACTTGTCGACACACGTCAGGAAATGTTTCTTATCCGTTGAATAGATGTCGAGGTGGAGAATTTCTCCAGGATACTGTGGTATAGGGATTTGGCCTCCCGGCAGATTTTACAGTTAATTACTAATTCCCTCAATTTCTGTCGCATTCTTGGGAAATAATACTCCTTTAGAATCTGTTGCAGGTTTTCTTTTAAAGAACGATGGGCCCGATTATGTTCGGTTTCCAATATCTCCTTCTGATCGTCTTCATTGGTTATGTCTATCACTTGCCTCGTTGCATGTCGGAATTTTACACCTGGGAATTTCGTTAATACTTCGTCTTGAATTCTTGCAAGTGTTGGTAGGTCACATAATAGTCCGTTTACAACATTAGGATTAACACAGTCCCCTATGATTTTCGGTAGTTCACTTCTGTCATTAAAGATGACATGGTGCCTCATCTGCGTTTTAAAAATTATTTTTGAAGTCTTCGATGGGGAGCTACCTTCTTCAAGAATTATTTGACTCCTAAAGCAATTAATTGTATTCTCTATTGTGGGAATAGTTTTAGTGAGTGATACCTCACTGTGTGCTGTAGCATCCGTAGAGGAGCCTGAATTTTCCAAACTATTAATATGCTGTCGTGACAACGCATCCGCTACGACATTATCTTTCCCTGGTTTGTGGAAAACTTTAGGGGAAAATTCCTCCACAAATGCTCTCCATCGCTTAAGTTTCGCGTTTGGGTTTTTATCCGATATGGCGAACGTAAGGGGTTGATGGTCTGAGTAGATGTTAAGCTGTTTAACAACATAAAGATAATTTCTCAATTTCTGGAGGGACCAGACTATTGCTAAGAGCTCGCGCTCATTTGTAGCGTAATTTTCTTCAATGGATGACAAGGTCCGGGAAATCATGGTGACAGGTCGACCGCCCTGTGACAGAACCGCGCCCAATGCATGTGAGGATGCATCGGTCGTTAGGTCGAAAGGTTTTTCAAAATCAGGATATAGTAAGAAGACGTAGAGGACGTCGAAGCTAAAATTTCCTTGATTTTACCAAATGCTCGTATCGCCTCTTCGTCCAGTCGAATATGAACGTTTTTAGAACGATTGGCGCTAATATGTCCATTTTCGCCGTGAAGGTATTTCGTTAATGGCTTAACAATTGACGCATAGTCCTTCACGAACCGTCTATAGTACCCTGAGAGTCCGAGGATGGACCGCAAGGCACGAAGTGTTCTTGGAGCTTCATATTTGACAATGTCTTGCACCTTGTCTGGGCAGGTTTTTATTCCATCCCTAGAGACAATGAATCCGAGGAATTCTACTTCGCTTCTTATAAACTTGGTTTTTACAAGTGACTTTCTCATGTTTGCTTCGTAAAGCTTTTCGAGAATACGTTTAACATCCTTGACGTGCTGATCTTCCCGTTATTAACGGAGAATGCTGTCTTTTCCCTGTCCCGTTCTGCTAGTCTTACCTGGTGAAACCCAGATTTAAGATCAAGAGTGGTAAAAAACGATGATTTCCCCAGATTAGCCAAGATAACTGAAGTCTCGGGAATGGGATATCTATCGCTTATCGTTTTCTCATTAAGCTTCCTGAAATCAATAACCAGGCGCATGTTTTTTTCTCCAGATTCAGTAAGTCCCTTTTTTCCTACAACCCATATTGGATTATTATACGGTGACCGTGAAGGTCTTATTATGCCGTTACGGAGCATATCGGAAATTTCTCGATTTACGAAGTCGGCTGAAGCCATTGGATATGGGTAGCTTTTGGAATAGACTGGATTGTCATCAACGGTTCTTATTGTTCCTACAATATTTGTATTATAAGGCAATGACTCATTTGGTACGGCAAATACTCCTGAATGCTCCTTTATTAACTTTGATATTCGATTTTCGCGATTATTAGCAAACAGGATAGCGTTCACGTCTCGACAAGGGAAATGCCTAAGAGTTTCTCTTTTCCCATTATAGTGAATAATCCCGTTCTTCATGTCTAGGTCTGCACCTATTTCTCTAAGGAAGTCAAATCCTATGATACCGTCAAATGTCTGGAGGGAGGTCAGAATATAGAATTGAGCATTTTGGTCGAAGAAATGTATAGTGTATTTATGTTTGATGCTATCAGTCCCGTGGATTGAGTTGACAAGGAAGGGCTTCTCAACCTCCTTAATGCCCTTAAGGAAATCGAAGTCCTTAACATAATTTTTCGCGGCACCAGTGCCTATTAAAAATTTTAATTCCCTCCCTGTGAATGATCTGCTTACATATGGCAGGAGGGACTTTGATCTAAAAAATTAATTTCATCAATAGGTTCGTTCAAGTATTGGTCGTCGTACTGTATGTCCTCGCCGTTATTAATATTCTGGTTACCACTATAGTCTTCATCACACCCTTGCTTCTCGTCCCCATATCCCTGCGTTCCTAGGTGGTTTATGCGCTGCACCTTTGGTGCTGTCTGTCTGTCGCTTTCCACTCGCCTCTTTTGAGCTACTTCTTGCTTTCCTTGGGACCGGTAAGTATTGAACGGATTCCTCTGAGAAAGAGGATTCACAGTGAATCCTGGTTGGGTTCCCTGGCTTTGGTTAATCGATTGACGCATTTGCTGTCTATTCTGTCGATGGTATGAAAGGGATGGATCGACCTCCATCGGTGTCACATCCTGTCGGGTGGCTTCCATTCTTCGATATTGAGGGAGATTCTGGGGGATGAATGGGGTTGCGCTCTGAATGGCTCCAAGCGGTCGCTCCTTCCTATTGAGGAACGAATAGGCGAATGCAGATCTGGCTTGGTTAGCTTCTAGCCCTTGTGCAAGGACTAGTGCTGTGGGCATATCGGCAGGCCTCGAGGAGAACAAAACATCGCATAGAGGCCTAATAAGACCTGAAATAAACACTCGTAGCGCATCTTGCCGATATTTTTGATTAAGAGTGCCGATTAGCTCAGCGTTTTCACTATACGACATCGCTGTTTCGTTTACGAGCAAGGTAAGTTTTCGTTCTACTTCGTCATAGAACTGCAGGATGTTCTTGTTGCTCTGACGCAACGTCGACATCTCTTGCTCAATCATATGAAGGGGTCTCTTATCAGAGTAAGTGAAATCTAGTCTGGCGATAATCGCCTTGAAATTTAGAACCGTGTTGAAAGAAGAAAGCACGGTGTCAGCTGTTCCTGTAATCATGTTCCTTATGATCGCTACCGCTTGGTAGTGACGGGAACTACCGTCATATTGTTCATACACCTTATACGCTGCCTGAGCGGCATTTCTCCACGAAACATACCGTAATTCGGAACACAATCACGTCCAGAGATTCGTCACATTGAACATTGCCTGTGATTGTAACAGGCGCATATTCTATTACCCTTGTAGGGGTCTCTAAAGTCGCCAGTCTGTCAGTCAATGAGTCAATGGTTCCTTGGAAATCTCGTTTTGTTATTTCAGTGGCAGTCCTTATGGCTGCTGTTATTAAGCCCTTCATCGTTTGTGCGTCCATGGTTTACACAAAAAACGATCACACAAACGAGAATAAAAAACCAGAAAAATTGTAATAACACTAACTATGTCGTGCTCCTGAGCAGTAATAGCGTCGCTTATTCAGATAACTATAATTGATCCACGCACACAAGTTAAGGAAAAAATTTATTTATTCGAAAGCCGAGCACTTTACTTACATGTGAAAAATTATCATATTTTATTATTTTATATTTAATGGGGATGTCCACAGCTTAGTCCGATTCTCTCCTCAGTCCCTCGCTGGCTACGTCTAGGCGCGACGTGCAAATCCTTAAGCTTGTTGATTTAAGCGTTGTTTTTATTTTTAATTAAAATTTTGATTGTTAGTCGCGGGTATCGAGCTCGCGGCCACCTTGCGAATTGTTAGACTATTATCCTTTTATAAGGATTTTACCGTATCTTTTTCCGCGCGTGGCCCCACGTTGGACGCCAATTACGTAGTCTCTTCACTTATAATTTTTTAAACTTTTATTTCTCCTGCTATGCAGGAGCAGCCAAATCCTTTCGATTACAGAGTCGGTCTTAGACTAATTATTTCCCTAAACAAAAGCCAATTCCTAACTTAACGCTACCCTAAGCGTCGCTGCCGCTGTCACTGCGGTTCGCCGTTGTTGTCGTTATTGCTGTCACACGCTACTCCGCAGACAAACCGTCAGCACTTTCCGTACCTTCTTTTTCTTCTTCTTTACTGGCGTAGACACCGCTTACGCGATTATAGCCGAGTCAACAGCAGCGCGCCAGTCGTTTCTTCTCTTCGCTACTTGGCGCCAAATGGATATTCCAACGGAGTGGAGGTCTTCCTCTTCCTCTGCTTCCCGCGGCGGGTACTGCGTCGAATACTTTCAGAGCTGGAGTGTAATCATCCATCCGGACAACATAACCTAGCCAGCGTAGCCGCTGACTTTTAATTCGCTGAACTATGTCAATGGCGTCGAATATCTCGTACAGCCCTCCGTTCCATCGAATGCGATATTCGCCGTGGCCAACGCGCAAAGAACCATATATCTTTCGCAGAACCTTTCTCTCGAAAACTCGCAACGTCAACTCATCCGTTGTTGTCATCGTCCAAGCCTCTGCACCGTATAGCAGGACGGGAATTATGAGTGACTTGGTTTTTGTTTGTCGAGAGAGGACTTTGCTTCTCAATTGCCTACTTAGTCCGAAGTAGCACCTGTTGGCAAGAGTTATCCTGCGTTGGATTTCTAGGTGGTGTTTACGCTGGTTCCAAGATAGACGAAATTATCTACAACTTCAAAGTTATGACTGTCAACAGTGACGTAAGTGCCAAGTCGCGAGTGCGACGGCTGTTTGTTTGATGACAGGAGATATTTCGTCTTGCCCTCGTTCACTGCCAGACCCATTTCTTTTGCTTCCTTGTCCAGCCTGGAGAAAGCAGAACTAACGGCGCGGGTGTTGATCTCTGTTGAGTTCTGTAGCTCGAACTATTTTCTCCAGAAGCAGGTTGAAAAAGTCGCACGATAGGGAATTGCCTTGTCTAAAACCTCGTTTGGTATCGAACGGCTCGGAGAGGTCCTTCCCGATTCTGACGGAGTTTTTGGGCTACTTAATGCCAGTTTACACAGACGTATTAGTTTTGCGGGGATACCAAATTCAGACGTCGCGGCATAAAGGCAGCTCCTTTTCGTGCTGTCGAAAGCAACTGTGAAATCGACGAATAGGTGGTGTGTGTCGATTCTCCTTTCACGGGTCTTTTCCAAGATTTGGCGCATCGTGAATATCTGGTCGGTTGTTGATTTACCAGGTCTAAAGCCACACTGATAAGGTCCAATCAGTTTGTTGACGGTTGGCTTTAATCTTTCACACAATACGCTCGACAGAACCTTATATGCGATGTTGAGGAGGCTAATCCCACGGTATTTGGCGCAGATTGTGGGGTCTCCGTGGGGCATACTTTCGTCCGACCATATTTTGCAAGGAAGCTGATGCATGCACCTTATCAGCTCTTCGCCGCCGTGTTTGAATAGCTCGGCCGGCAATCCATCGGCCCCAGCCGCTTTGTTGTTTTTCAGGCGGGCAATTGCTATTCGAACTTCTTCATGGTCGGGCCATGGAACGTCTGCTCCATCGTCATCGATTGAGGTATCGGGTTTGTTTTCTCCTGGTGTTGTGAGTTCACTGCCATTCAGTAGACTGGAGAAGTGTTTCCTCCATAATTTAAGTATGCTCTGGGCATCGGTAACTAGAGCACCTTTGGGGGTTCTACAGGAGTATACTCCGGTCTTGAAACCTTCTGTAAGCCGCCGCATCTTTTCGTAGAATTTTCGAGCATCAAGCTTATCAAGCTCTTCGTACTCACGCATTTCGGCGTCTTTCTTTTTCTGTCTATAAATGCGTCTCGCTTCCCTCTTAAACTCTCGGTATCTATCCCATCCCGCACGTTTTGTGGTCGATCGTAATGTTGCGAGGTAGGCAGCCTGCGACACTGCACTCCTCGTCGTACCAGCTATTCTTTTGCACTTTCCGAAAATCAATGGTTTCGGTTGCAGCTGTACGTAAGGAGTTTGAAATGCCGTCCCACAGTTCCCTTATACCGAGTTGTTGACGAGTGCTCTCAGAGAGCAGGAGTGCAAGCCGAGTAAAAAACGTTCGGCTGTCTGTTGTGATTGCAGCTTCTCGACGTCGAACCATCCTTGTGTTTGTTGGCGTGCGTTTTTTGCTGCACAGAGGCGGGTGCGAATTTTGGCTGCAACAATATAGTGGTCCGAGTCGATGTTAGGACCTCGGAGGGCACGAACATCTAAAACACTGGAGACGTGTCTTCCGTCTATCACAACATGATCGATCTGGTTGGTGGTTTTTCGATCCGGAGACAGCCAGGTAGCTTGATGTATCGTCTTATGCTGGAATCTAGAACTACAGATAACCATATTTCGGGCCCCGGTGAAGTCGATCCCATTTGGGGATGTTTCCTCGTGGAGGCTGAATTTACCGACCGTAGTGCCAAAGACACCTTCTTTGCCCACCCTGGCATTGAAGTCGCCAAGCACGATTTTGACATCGTGGCGGGGGCATCTCTCATAAGTGCACTCCAAGCACTCATAAAAGGCATCTTTGGTCACATCGTCCTTCTCTTCCGTCGGGGCGTGGGCGCAAATCAGCGATATGTTGAAGAACCTCGCTTTAATGCGGATTGTGGCTAGACGTACATTCTCCGGAGTACTTATGGGAATGTTATTGTCGCTGATTTCGCATACTGTTGTTATTGCTGTTGTTGTCATGCGCGGAAGGTAAGTTGCATCGTAGGCACTTCGATGCACTACAGGTGAAATGAATAAGCAGATGGTGGTTTGGCTATGTGTGTTATCTTATATTTTGTCTGTCGTCTTCGTCCATTGTACCAAAAAGCCATTTTTACATACTGCCAATTGTATTAATCAGTCCTCTTTTATTTCTAGCTCTAACTGTCATAATTTTCTATAGTTTATTTCTAATATCTAACAACTCTCTTTGTAGTATTTCTCTATTCTCTAATTTCTTTAAAATTATATTATCAGTCATAGCATTAATAATATTTTCTAATTGTTGAGTGTCAATCATATGTAGTACTATATCGCTATCTTTTGGTATTGCTTGATCTCTAATCTGTAAATCTATGAATCCGTTTTGTTCCTTTATTTCTGTCAAAACCATTGTCCCGTCACAATGCTGTGTCATTAAAAGTATTACTGTCCATATTATCCAAATCTGTAAATTTTAAAGGTCTGATTTAATTTATTTATAATATTATTCTTTGCTGCTATTAAATTGTTTTTTATTATTTCCAAATCTGTTATAGGTTTTGCTGTACCTTATATGGTGTACATTTTATTGTTGAATGACATCTTTCATTATAATTTCTAATCGCTTTTTGTATTAGTTGTTTTATTGATAACCCTTTATTTAATTTATATAAGATTCTAAATTTTTCTGCTATAGTATTATGGAATCTTTTTACATCTGCATTACCAGTATGACTATTGGGTTTTGTTAGGTGGATTTCAACATTTTCATTATCTAAGAATTCTTTTATTCTTACTGCTTTAAGTTCATTATCTGCAATAATTTTTCTGGGTTTCCCTATCTTCTAACTGCTCAATAATAGTTATGTGGTTTCTGTCATTTAACAAGTATGCTGCACCGAACTTAGATAATTTATCTACAACTGTCAAAAAATGATGCCCTTTCATTACATAAACAATATCGTTAATTTTTGAAGGCGTCTCCCAAAGTTTCAATTTTGATTTAATAGGATTTCTATCGTACTTAACTTCCTGACATATTTCACATTGGTTAATTACTATTTGAATTAATTGCAATAACTTTGGATAATATATTTTATTCTTTATTTGGTTGTATGTTTCCTGAATGACTGAATGAAAGCTTTCCCTAACGTGATATAAAGAAATCTGTTTGACTGCTTCTACTTCTGTCTCAATATCTTGTGCTCTCATTGTACATTTTATAAATTCTAATTGACTATCATCAGAAAACATTTGGATTAATTTTTCTTGTACTATGTTATATTGACGTTCTTAAAGTTCTGAAAATATTCCTATTTTACCTTTTGTGATATATTTCCTAAATATCTCACTCAAATTATTGAAATCATATTCCGAAATGAAAATAATTCTTTTACCGTGTATAACTTTTAACTATTAAGTTTTGTTGTTTGTTAAAATAATTTTCGTTTTATATTTGTTAACAAATTTTCCTTGATATAAAAATGGTCGTCTAATTCTTCTTCTACTGAATGCACTGTTTCTAAAGTTTCTTCATCTTCCTCTTCCATATTGTTTATAGAATAATTTGAACTATTGGAAATTGTTTCATCCATATTTTCTGAAATAATATCCTCATTTTCTTTTATCCTACTCAAAAAGTCTGCTACTTTATTTTCTTTGCCTTTTAAATATTCAATGTCAAATTGGTATTCTCCAAGTTTTAATAACCATTTTTGATGTCGAGCTGATATATCTTTCCCTTTGTATTTGGAATGTAAAAATTTTATCGGTTGGTGGTCAGTAAAAATTTTGAATTTATTTCCATAGAGATATGACCTAAAGTAATTTATACTCCACATTATCGCAAGAAATTCTTTATCTGTTGCGGAATAGTTTCTTTCGTGGTTATTCAAAGTTCTTGAGGCGTTACACACTGGGTGTCCCTCTTGTGATAATACTGCACCAATCGCATAATTGGATGCATCAGTTGTTAAAATAAATTGTTTTTCGAAATCTGGATAACGTAATATTGGATGAGTACTTATTAGTAGTTTTCATTTTTCAAAAGCTTCAATATATGTTGGGTCTTTAATATTAATTTTAACTCCTTTTTTCAAATACTTGGTTATAGGTTGAGCTATTCTAACGTAGTCTTTACGAATTTACGGTAGTAACCAGTGATTCCTAGAAAACTTTTACTTTGTCTTTCTCGTTTTGGGATTTGTAAATTTTTTATAACTTTAATTTTGTTAGGATTTGGCTTGATGCCTTCCTCCGTTAAAATCTGTCCTAAGAACTCTGTTTCTTTCTTAAAAAATTGCATTTATCAATTTTAATTTTAAGATTTTTACTTTCAAGAATTTTAAAAATTTCGCCTATCGCTAATGATGTGCTAAATATTAGAATTTCGTCTAAATACAAATGACAAGACCGGTTGTTTATAAGTTTATAATGTTCATTATTTCCCTTGCTTCGGAGCAAGGGCAGCCGTAAAGGCTGAGCGAGTAAATACAACTGAACTTTTTAAAACTATTGCAGCGGCGACTACGCCTAAATACCTGTCTGAATAAACTGCACACGCTCTGCCGCGTGACTTGCCAGCGTAGTAGTAGAGATAGATGTTTGTTGTTGTCACGCGCAACTCGTTGGGCGCGTCGCCAGCAATATCGTTGGCAGTGGAGAACCTGGCTTCTGTAGTTTGAAAAATAATTTTCGCACGCTCACCTCCAGACGCATCGTCAGTGATTTCGGTGGAATTGAAATGTTGTCCGGAAGCGTGTTGTTGCTCTTGTTCTTTTGTTGTTGGCTACTATGGTGTGTTAACTACTCCCCCGTTAGAAGAGGGGACGTCCACGGATCCCTTAAGAACGCTGCTCAGTATTGCAATATTAGCACTGCGCTTCCGTACTTTGTAGATTATGTAGGCTAATATACAAACAATAAAAAATACTACTGTTAAGGTGTAGGCTATAAGCCACTGAGACGACTGTGCTTCGACAAGCCCCCTCAACGATGCAATGTGTCGCAGATTTTTTTGGTTAATGTTGTGCAGGTAAGGAAGTGACAAGAGTGTGGTATGATTTGTCAGGTTCACAAATTGTGCGGGTGCGGCCTCGGGATGCGCGCGCACAATCTTCCTCCAGTTGGTGTACGTAGTGCCATTGATGGTAGCATTCTCTGTGAACTTTATCATGAATGTCCCATTCAAAATTACTGGCGGGGAGTTTCCCTCGCGCACTTCAACCAATTTATCATTTATAATAATTAAACCGTCGACAATTTCTTCCACCGCTTCGATATGATCAGCTGTAATAGTCTGGCAGGACGCTAGGCGCTGACTTAACAAATTCAACACGCAAGAGCTATTCATGTTTGACATTTGACAAAATATTGTTGATAAAGAATTTTTACACTTCGCTAGTTGTTGATATGTATTGTTGCATTTAAATACTACACTGGTCTCTATCATAATTGACTTAAAATTTTTTACAACTGGTTTAATCCTAATTTTCTTACAATTTTGTTCTACCATTGGGTATTTAATTACGAAATATATGTTTTTATAATTTTGAAAAATTTTTATTTTGAGACTGTTAGTAAATCGCTTAATGTAATACCTGTAGAGTGCTCGTTAGTTAGTAAATTTTTAACCTCATCACTATTTAATAATATTGGGTTAATTAATTGTATCTTACCCAAAGTGACGGAATAAAGAGCTGATTCTATTTCGTCTATTAACGCTCTGTTTCTTGCTGATATCAAGTCAAAAAGATGTCCAGTGTCAATCTCATGCTGTTTGGTCGATCTAATCAATTTGTTTACGGTGTCGGTTAACTGGTTAATTTTAACTTGGAGCTGGCTATTAATGTAAATGTGTTGTTCGTTTGCTTCAATCAGGGATTCTGCCCGGGTTTGAAGTTGGTTAAAGTCATCGAAATCGGGAGTTCCAGCTACGTATTTGAGAGCGGTGCCAAGAAAGTTTATGCTACGGGATTGTCGGTGATGCATTCTTAATGAATCTATTAATCGTAATATGCGATCTATGTCCAGTTGAACGGTTTTCCTAATGTGAGACTGCGGGAAATTCTCAAGAAGATTATGCGTTTCTTCGGCTATGTTTTCGTAAATGGTCAAATTCAGGTGGTGAATGATGTGTTTGTACTGGCGGTAAATTGCAATCTCCCTATACTCCTCTACCTGAACCGGTCTTTCGATTACTGTACTTATATAGATTCCTTCATATTGTAGTAATAGTAATAGTTTAGTCCCTCGATGGCTACGCCTCGGCTTGGCGTGCGTCCGAGCACCGCGGCCACGAAATTATCCTTTACAAGGATTTTGTTGTGGCCCCACGTTGGGCGCCAATGACAAGACCGGTTGTTTATAAGTTTATAATGTTCTTTATTTCCCTTGCTTCGGAGCAAGGGCAGCCGTAAGGGCTGAGCGAGTAAATACTACTGAACTTTTTAAAACTACTGCAGCACACGCTCTGCCGCGTGACTTGCCAGCGCAGTAGCAGCGATAGGTGTTTGCTGCGCGTCGTCAGCAATATCGTTGGCAGTGGAGTACCTGGCTTCTGTAGTTTGAAAAATAATTTTCGCACGCTCAGCTCCAGACGCATCGTCAGTGATTTCGGTGGAATTGAAATGTTGTCCGGAAGCGTGTTGTTGCTCTTGTTCTTTCGTTGTTGGCTACTATGGTGTGTTAACTTACACTACACATGTTTTATTTATATAGTCTCTAAGTATTTCGTTCATTAGCCGCTGAAATGTGGCTGGTGCATTTTTCAGTCCAAAACGCATTCTTACGAATTCATAAAGTCCATGTGGTGTTACAAAAACTGTTTTTTCACGATCTTCCTCTTTTAATAGAATTTGATGGTATCCTTTCGCTAAATGTAAAGTAGTAAAATATTAAGCTCTTCCTAATTTGCCTAAAATTGAATCAATATTTGGAGGGGGGTACTTGTCATCTATTGTAACTTCATTCAATTTTCTATTGTCTATTACAATTCTGTATTTCTTTTCACCTGAATTGTCTATTTTTTTCGGCACTACTATTAATGGGCTCGAATATCTTGAGTGACTTTTTTGGATTATTCCCTGTTCTTCCATTTCCTTAATTTGTTTTCTAACTTCCATTTCGTGCTGAGGTGGATACCTATATAATTTTGAATTAATCTGCTGCTGCGTTATAGTTTTAATTTCATGTTGGATTTCCGTTGTGTTAGTCAATTTGTCACCGTCTTTAAATAATAATTTATTATATCTTTTGAGTAATTTAATTATTTCTCTATTTTCTTCTTCATTTAAATGATCTAGGTTTAATCTCTCCAATTTTAATTCTGCAGTTTCAAGATTACAAATTTGATTTAAGTCATTTAGTTTATTTAAAATCGAATTTTCTTTTCGGTTTAGAGTTATTTTTCATTTTTCTATATCAATATACGTATTGAGAAAAGTAAGCATGTCCATGCCTATTATAAAGTCATATTTTCGTCCTCTTAATGGTGTAACTTTCCATCTTGTTCTCGCGTTGCTAGGTAAGTTAAATTCTTCTGGTGCTAATGTATGTACCTCATAATTTATTTTATCCTCGTTTGTAATTGTACTAAATGTTAAAGGATTTTTCAATTTAATTTTTGGAAAATCATCGATCTCGCTATTAATTAGGCTTAAACTGGCTCCTGTATGAATTAGTGCGATATAATTATTTTTATTAATTTTAATTTTTATTTTAGGTAATGATTCCGAAGCTGGTTCATAAAAAAATACTATTATTAACTTCTTCTTCTCTTGCTATATCAGTTCGTGAAGTGCCTACCTGGCTTTGCCTACTCGAGTATAAGTGATCTTGGCTATACTGGGAATTAGGGTGTCCTGCCAATTGAGGGCTCATTGAACTATATTGGATATTATCTATCTCCATCGATTCGCCTTGGTTTTGTTTAAATTGATTATTTCGACCATAATTCTGCCTATATTGGTTGGATTAATTTTGACCAACGTTTATGTTATATTGATTTGGTTGATTTTGATTAAAACTTGGTCAAGGGTTCCCTACCGCTTGTGGCCTTTGAAAATTACCCGAATTTTGATTATAATTATTATTAAATCTTCCATTATTATATTGCTTAAATTGGCCAGACGTGTTATGTCTAACATTATTTTCGTATATTTGATTATATGAACCTTGATTTTCCCTACTTCTGTAATTTGTATTATGTCTTTGTCCTCGCTCAGTATACCTATTACTATATTTTTCCGCTGAGCTATCTCCTTTATAGATTTTATCTAATAAGACTCCTTGAGTCATCTCCTTTACTGTATTTACTAACAAACTGTCCATGTTACTTAAGTCAGTTCGTCCGACTTATATTTAATATTTTGAATTTCTGTCATAAGTTCATTAACAGAATTTACCTTAAGATTCCCAATCTTTTTATACAGATGATGTGGGTCCACTTCGGGTCGATACCTCAATTTTAATGTTTCCTTTATCAGCTGCCAGTTTTCTGGTTGAGGTATATTGATGATTGTGTTTTTCGCCTCTCACTGGATGGTCCTATAATATATTGTTCGCGTCACTTTCTTTTGTAGTTCTGTGTCGTTCGCTGTTGACAGTAAGTATTCAATGTTGCTGAAGAATGAATTTATGGAAATCTCGCCTGTCCCCGTAAATATTGGCAGGTCATTTACTGTTTTTATGAGTGCGTGTCTGCTACTGTTGTTTCCTTCCGTACGGTTTCTTATCTCAAGGTAAGCTTGCCGATTTGCTCTAGTTGTTGTTCTCTGCGAGCAAGCTCCTCTGCCAGGTTGACTGCCGCCATCTGAGTCTGATCGTTCTCCATGTTTCTACTTCAATCGTAGGCTCAGTGCCTTGACGATTTAGTTTTATTTGGTTTCGGTTACTTTACTTAATAAACTTTATTTTTGTTTTTTTTTTGGTAAATTCACGCTCTTCTTGCTTTGAGTCCTGTTCACTGCAAAAAACTTTCACAGAAGCTTTTGTTTCTTTTTCTTTTTTTTTTTTTAATTTTTAAGGTCGTTTTCACTTCTGAACTTTTAGTGTAAGATTTTTCCTTTTATAATTAACTTTCACTGCACCTCGGTGGTGTCGATTATTGCGTCTTTCCGGATTATTGTATATAGTTAATTATATTCTGGAGGGTCTGGTCAACTCCTGAGTTGGCTACAGAATCGCAGAATTAGTTTGGGGATTTATAAAAAAACTCGTTGGTAAAACGATTTCCGGAGGGAAAAAAATTTACTGTTTCTCGAATGCGGTTCGTATAACTGAATCCTTATATTTTATAAGGATCCTACCAACTGCGCCAATTTTGTATCTTCGTCGCGTTCGAGCGTTTTTAAAAAAGTCAGTACCGAGTTTACCCTAGAGGAATTAAACCAGTTGGTTTGGATATTTGAATCAGACTGCTTTTCATTTTATTAATTATAATCGTACAAATTAAAAATACTTATTATACTTATTACATATGTTTACTTAAATGCTGACTAAAGTAATAACCTCTTAACTTAACAGATTCTCGGAAATATTGTTAATAAAATGATTTTGTTTTGTATCTTTTAATTTAATTTTTGCGACAGCAAAGGAAATGGTATCATATTACAGTTTTACTGATTTCCGGTTGTGTTACTTATTTCATTAAGAAATTCAGCAAATTTATCAGTTTTACTGTTTGTTGCTGACTTATTTAGTTATATATGTAACTTGCGCGCATATATGGGAAGTAGTGGGTAATAACTGTAAAATTGCCTAACAATTCTACGTTTCTTTGTAGCTGTTATAAATTTTTAAAATGTAAGACAAATAAGAAAAAGTATAATGAATATTTTATTTTAGTAATAATTTTTTAATATGTCTTTATAGCAGCATTTATAGCGGGATTATGTAACCAGTCTCTAGTCTCTATTTGAGACATTTTGAGACAAAGTATCAATTTGATACTAGTTACTATTCACTAAACAGTCTCTAGCGTTAGTCTCAAAATATTGAGACCTGGTAGTTAGCTGGTCACAAAACTAAAAAGAACTCTTGCTGCCATTTTCAATGTACTGAATAGAGATCGTCATAGATATTAATCGATTGTCGTTTTTTTAACATTTTGTAAGCAATTCAAACACGAAAAGGTTAAAAATAAATAAATTTTACATAAATTTCGTAAATATTATGAAACAAAGTCAACATATATTTTTATTTTTATTGATAATTATGTTTTTTGACTATGTTATAGAAAAGTTAATATTTGTTATCGACATATTTATTATCATTCAAGTGTAAAAACATCTCTGAATAATGAAATGTAATAGATTTTGAGACTGTCACTTACAGAATAGCAAAATCGTCTCAAGTCTCAAAAATTGTCTCTAACTCAAAATCTCAAATTTAGAGACTTGATACTGTCTCACGTTACAGAATCGCAGGATTAATTTAGTTTATTTGACATAAATTCTATGTTTGGTTTAATCCCAATTGCTGTAGCTACACGCATTATTGTACCAATTTATTTAAGTCAGATAACCTACTTCTTATTATATGTTTGTTTAATTTCATTATTGAAAAAAATTGTTCACAAGTGTAGGTGCTTCCAAACATATGTACGTAGATATAATTTTCGTAACAAAAAGTTTCAAACAAGGATATTTCTTTACACAATGATCTTTATAAAAAGTAATTCCGTCTGAAATTTGCGCAAACTTATTTTTTAAAAGAATAGAGCACTGCAGATCTATTATATATACATAGCAGAGCTTTCCTGACTTAAGTACTTTTCTTCACATTCCACATTAAATTGATTAATTTTTCTTTTTAAATTTTGGACACTGCTTTCTCTCGTTGATAACATTTCGGCACATTTAAATTATAATAATTGCAGTTTCTGACCCACTGTTTCTTCAAGCGCATATACACGCCCGCTTACCGTAGAATTTCCAACGACTTGGGGTTTTCCCCGTAGAATCGACTCAGCTGATTGCTCTCTCATAACGCAGGGTTGCCAGTCTCGATATACTTTAGTAATTATAAAAATTGTCTTCAATGTATTTCAAATTTTCTTAAACTAACTCAAAATCAGAATCGAATGCTATTATTTATAAATATATAAACTATTTTTAATAGTTTGTTTTGAGTTTTAAAATTTTATATTATGAAAAATTATAATTGAAAGCTTAGATGTGTACAAAACTATATATGCGTATTGAGTAATGGCAACATTGTTGGAATGAAAACGAGGACAAAACGCTTGCCGCTCGTAGCGAAGGGAGAAGATGTTTCTGCCATTAGCGTTTGTATTCTATTTGTGTGCTTAGCCACTCTCGGTCAATAATGCCATACCGCGCAAATATATTTTTATTTAATGATTTCTAATATTTTTGAAATTATGTGTTCCCTTTTTTCGCATATTATTATTTTAATACATTTCCAGAAGCAACTTAGATATTTAAAATTTAACTAAACAATTATAGAAAAAAAAACTCAATTCTTTGAAAAATTTTATAAAAACACCAAACTGAAAATATCACAAATCATATATTTATATAAACATTTTCATTAAATGGAACTGCAATATGTTTAAACAAACTATATATTAGGGTTGTAAGTATATTTTCTTTTTTATGCAGATATTTAAAACTGCCTTGCATATGTATGTACGTATAAAAGCCCACAACTTGAGAAGTTTTCCTAATTGTAGCTAAAATGAATTTTTACAACTTGCATCACCACCAATAACTGTTCTATCACATGTACAGTGGTGTGAACAAAATAGGAACAACCATAAGGTGTTGTGAAATTTTAAAATGTACTGTTTTCTTACTAAATAAAATTTTTTTTGAATACTAATATAACTTATATAATTTTTTCCTAACAGTAATT
>CM050326.1:50697713-50722713 GCA_027475135.1 Bactrocera correcta
TGTAGCAAACGCTTAGTTTACGAGATATTCGACTTTAAAGTTCAAAAATTCCCAAAATTCGAACATTTCAACAAGCTATATCACTACATTTAACACATTTTATGCATATTTAACTTCAAATTCATCAATTAAACTGTAAATATTTAAACAAATTCAGAATTTACACTTTTTGCAGGTTTAATAAGTAAGAAATTTACAACTAAAAAAATTTTCTACTTGTAGTGAATATCATTTATGTGCTAACAGTTATAAGGAAATGAAGCGCTGATAATAAGCAAATATGAGCAATTCACTGATATTTCTCTTTTTCGCTACAATTCTCTTTCTTTTTTTAGCAATCATAGTTCCAGGCACATTTTCTTATTTAAATTTAATATACAATGTTAAATAATAATATTATTCTTATTCTTCACTGGAGCAGAAACCGTTTACGCGGTCATAGCTCGCCAGTCATTTCTTCTTTTGTCAAGGTGGTGGAAATTGGAGATTCCAAGTGAAGCCAGGTCCTTCCAACGGAGTGGAGATCTTCCTCTTCTTCTGGTTCCCCTGCGGGTACAGCGTCGAATACTTTCAGAGCTGGAGTGTTTTCGTCCGTTTGGACGACATGAGCTAGCCAGCGTAGCCGCTATCTTTTAATTCGCTGTGCTGTGTCAATGTCGACGTATATCTCATACAGCTCATCATTCCATCGAATGCAATTTTCGCCGTGGACAACGCGCAAAAGACCATAAATCTTTCGCAGATTTTTCTCTCGGAAACTCGCTACGTCGACTCATCAGATGTTGCCATCTTGCAAACTTCTGCACCATACAGTAGGATGGGAATAATGAGTGACTTATAAAGTTTTTTTGGTGGTCGAGAGAGGACTTTAGTTTTCAATTGCCTACTTAGTCCGAAGAGCACCTGTTGGCAAGTATCTCCTGCGTTGGATTTCCAGCTGACATTGTTGTAGATATTGAATTAGTTTCTCCAGAAGTAGGTTGATGAAGTCACAAGAAAGAGGGTTGCCTTGTCTGAAACCTCGTTTGATCTCGAACGGTTCGGAGAGGTACTTCCTGCTTCTGACGGAGCTTTTGCGGGGGTAACAAATTCAGACATCGCGTCATAAAGGCAGCTCCTTTTTGTGCTGTCAAAGACAGCTTTGAAATCGTTGAAGAGTGGTGAGTGTGGTGGGCTTTAATATCTCACAGAATACGCTCAACAGAACCTTATACGCGATGTTGAGGATGTTTATCCCACGGCATATTGTGGGGTTCCTTTGATTGTGAATTGAGCAGAGTAGACTTAAATTCCAACCGTTGGGCATGCTTTCGTCCGACCATATTTTACAAAGAAGTGAATGAATGCTACTTATTAGTTCTTCGCCGCCGCGTTTGAATAGCTCGGGCTGCGGGCAATGGAACGTCTGCTCCATCGTCAACGAATGGGGAATCGGGTTTGCCTTTTCCTGGCTGAAGAAGTGTTTTGTATGCTCTCGGGCATCGGTTACTAGATCACCTTTGGGGTTTCTACAAGAATATGCTGCGGTATTGAAACCTTCTGTAAATCTCCGCATTTTTTCAAAGAATTATCGAGAATTTCCCCTGGGCCAGCCTGCCAAGCTTTTCATAATCACGCATTTCGGTCTCTTTCTTTTTCTGTCTGCAAATGCGTCTCGCTTCCCTCTTCAACTCTCGGTATCTGTCCCATCCCGCCCGTTTTGTTGCCGATCGTAACGTTGGGAGGTAGGCAGCCTGTCTTCTCTCCTCTGCGACACGGCACTCTTAGTCGTACCAGCTGTTTTCTTGCAATTTCCGAAAACCCATGGTTTAGGTTGCAGCTGTACGTAAGGAGTTTGAAATGCCGTCCCACAGTTTCCTTATACCGAGTTGTTGCCTAGTGCTCTCAGAGAGCAGGATTGCAGCTTCTTGACGTCGAACCTTCCGTGTGTTTGTTGACGTGCGCTTTTTAGTGTACAGAGGCGGGTGCGAATCTTCGCTGCAAAAAGGTAGTGGTCCGAGTCGATGTTAGGACCTCGGAGCGTACGCACGTCTAGAACACTGGAGACGCGTCTTCCGTCTATCACAACATGATCGATCTGTTTGGTGGCTTTTCGATCCGTAGATAGCCAGGTAGCTTGATGTATTTTCTAGTGCTGGAATCTAGTACCACAGATAACTATATTTCGGGCACCGGCGAAGTCGAACAGTCTCACCCCGTTTGGGGATGTTTCGAGGCTGAATTTACCGACCGCAGTGCCAAAGATACCTTCTTTGCCCACCCTGGCGATAAAGTCGCCAAGCACGAGTTTGACATCGTGGCGGGGGCAGCTCTCATAGTCGCGCTCCAAGCGTTCGTAGAAGGCATCTTTGGTCACATCGTTTTTCTCTTCCATCGGGGCCGGGCGCAAATCAGCGATATGTTGAAGAACCTCGTTTTGATGCTGATTTTGGCTAGACGTTCATTTACCGGAGTGAATGATAGTACTCGGCAACGGAGTCTCTCTCTCACCACGAATCCCACACCAAACTAGCGCTCCTTTATATGGCTACTGTAGTAAATGCCACAAGGACCTACTTGTCTCCGTCCTTGTCCCGTTCATCGCATTTCATCGGAGTGAATGATTGTACTCGGCAACGGAGTCTCTCTCCCTTCCCCCACGAATCCCACACCAAACTAGCGCTCCTTTATATGGCCACTGTAGTGAATGCCGCAAGGACCTACTTGTCTCCGTCCTTGTCCCGTTCATCGCATTTCGTGGACGGCGCTGATGTCAGCCTTTATTTTCGTGAGGACAACAACCACCTGGGCGGCGGCACTTTCCCAATTCAGGGACTAAACATTTCAGCTGCATGCCCTCAATTCGCAGCGACTTTTTTCTAGATATTGTTGTAGCTTGTAAATGCGCACGAAGCATGAGATTCTAATGCATGGTGATTTAATTGTTTTCTAACCAACACTGGTGTTACATCATGTGTAGGGATGCAAACGATGCTGGTCATCGATGTTGGGATTCTAAAAACATTGATACAACGATGTTGCTTGGATCGATGTTTTATATCGATGTTTTTTCAACAAACATCATCATCATCTGGTCAATTGTCTTCGAGGCAGGACATACATTTGCGCGCGACATAAATGGTGCAAGCCGAAAATGCAGCGTTCGTTATAGCAGAGGTGCGCTATTAAACTCTGTTTGGAATTCGGTAAATCTGCGACAGAGATATTGTCAAGCTGGCTTACGCAGATGTTGCTTTAGCAAGAAGTGGTGTGCCTCGGTGGCACCAGTGCTGGGAGACCTGCGACATCGACAAACACCGGCAATGTGACTCGTGTGCTTAAAGAACTCAGAAATGACATTTATCAAAATCTGTGGTTCATGACATTGTGACGGAGCACTTGAACATGCGCATAGTGTGCACAAAGATGGTCCCAAAAGTGCTCACTGACGAAAAAATTTTAAAATGTGCGGAAGTGGCCCCCAATTTTTTAATAACGTAATCACAGGTGATAAGTCATCGGTCTTTGATTATGATCCCGAGACAAAGAGGTGGTATATATATATAACGAAAGTTGAAATTGAAGGCGCAGTCAGCTAAAGAAGTGAAAGAATTCAAATTGAAAAATCTAATATAAAAAATTTCCATGTTGCAATGTTAATTATCGTTACCGGTTTTTAATTTTATATGCGCTTTCAGTAGATCTGAGAATCGGCTACTATCTGTTTTCCACCCTTAAATTTTTTTTTTAATGCTTGGACGACATTTTTTGTTTTTGTCTTTTTATAATGTGGCATGACAAAATACATACCACCTCAAAGTTTTACTTTTTTAACACCAACCCCATTTATTTATAGCCGTTTTAGTAATATAATCATTTTTCGTCCCGCTCGATAACTGATCAATTATAGTGTCTCTAGCTGTACTTCGATTAAAAATCTAAATTTTATATTTAAGAAAATGAACATTTATTTTTATTATTAAAGTCTCATCCCGATATATGCTTTTCGCGAGTGAAATGCCACATTATACCATAAACTGAAACCGGTCTCCGGTTTCACTCACACAATAAGACTTCTCCCTTCATAGTTTTCCATCACTATTGTTTATATATCAAGTGCAGTATTAACGTTTAAAATTATCATATTGCTATTTAAGTGTAACTCTCATATTAACTTTTAATTATTACTATTTTATTCATAATAATAAAATTACAAAGGCAGTCAGAGCATTCACCATTCAATTTAGAGGAGTGAATATCGAAGTTGATAACACATGGATCGTACTATATTCACTACTATTGTCTAATTCACATTCAAAACTTATATCAATCTTGACTATTGCAATTTGGTGAAATCAATAAGATACGTTTGTAAGTACGTTACCAACAGAAGTAGCATGGCGGTTATTGCTCTTGAACGAAACGGTCAATGCGAGAACTGCAATAAAGCGCTTTGGAGGATATTTACTTTTGCAATTTATGAAAATTTTTCGACTGTTGTGCATCTCACAGTTCATTTGGTGATGGCCAAAGAATGTATTTCAAACCAGATAATGCAGTGTAGCCAGTGGAAACATCGCCAGCAACAAAATTAACATTGACTAGTTTTTTTTTTCAACTTTCGTCAGTGATCCATTTGCGAGAACATTGCTTTATACCGAAATGCTTTGATATTATACATGGAATGCATAATAGAAGAAATGGTTACGCAAAAAGCAAGGTCAACCAGTAAATGGATATCCAGTTGTTTTCTCAACTAATGCATTAGGACAAACTTACACAATTCACCCAAAAAACGACGATTGCTTCTACATTCGGTTGCTATTGATTAATGTACGCGGTTTAACTTCATTTGAGTCATAGCGTACTGTGAATGGTACGGTGTGTGCAATTTTTTGAGAAGCATGCCAGCAAATACAATTGCTGGAACATTATAATCACTGGAATCAAATGATTGACGCCGTCATAGCTGCTTCGCATGCCCCTGAAATTCGCACCCTTTTCGCCATGATCAATTTTAGGATACGAACAAAAATGACATTGCCGAAGACATTTTACATCGTATCCGTTAAGTGTTGGAAATAGGCAAATTCCGGTTGATACTTCCAGTGGCTTGATATCAATTGACCTGCCTTTTATCAATTCACATCAACGAAAGATGAACTCGTCACGAATGTTTATCCGAACGTTGGCCAAATTAGTTTACTATGCGGTCGCATCATTTGCGTCTCAAAGTTGGGTCTGTCATTATTATGTTTCGCAATTTTCATGTGCCGTAACTGCGTAATGGAACCCCAATGATTGTGACGTAGCTATTGAATACTAGGTGGCAGAGTGCTCGATTCTAAGAAATTCCTTTGAGTTCCAACGATTTGACATTTCAGTTCAAACGTATTCCGTTACCAGTGAAAATTGAATTTGAAATGACAATCAACAAGACACAAGGATAGATAGTCGCATAGTGTGTGGCACAAATTTGGAAATGCTATGTTTTTCACACGGACTATTCACGGCTATACGTGGCGTGTTCATAAGTTCGAAGCCCATCTTCTCTATACATTTAGGAACCGGAAAAGAAGCCAAAAAGGTTGTTTATCACGCTGCGCTACATTGAGAAAAAAACTAGAAAAACCGCAAATAAATGATTTAAACACAAAATATAGTACATTTAACTTTTTTTCATTTCAAAACACATAATTTAATGCAAGACAACACCTGTGGGGTCAGCTAGTAAATTTATAAAATAAAAAATCTGACTACATTAAAAGTGAAATAAAGACAAGTATTCAGAGCAGTAAAGTGTACGAGATATGTAAATACAAAACCCAAAACTATTTGAAAAACTAATGAAAAAAAGAAGAAAGCAATTCTAACTTTATTAATATTTAATTATAATTAACGTAATAAATATAAATTAACTTATACTAAAAACACACAAACAAAGAATATGTACATCCGTACATATATAGTATAACAAACATAAAACAACCAAATACCAAATAAAAAAGCATAGTGTGCTAAATTAAAGCACAAAAGTGGAGCGGCAACCAAAAAATATACATACACATATATGTACGTACATAAAACATAATAAAATTATTTCCAAAAATCAAAAAAGAGGCGACAATTAGTTAGTATTATAAAAACACAAACAACAAGGAGGAAATTACCTTAGGTGAAATTGGAAATATACTCACATGTATTTAGAATAAATTTTCGATATCTATCTAAAAAAGTAAACGCAAAATTTTAAAATAAATAAACGGTTATATTAAACTGACTTTTTTGTATACGCTTTAATAAATGTATTTTGTAATAATTCGAGATATTTTACATAACCGTTTATTTATTTTAAAATTTTGCGAGGTTTGACAATTAAGTAATGAGACTGACTTTATTGCCGCGTTTGTGGTGAACCTGTGACCTTGAAATTCCCTTTCTCTTTTTCCGACATCCCTCCCCTCCCCACTGAATTATGTATTATCGCTCTAGCTTGTTTAGTTCACCTGCTACGTCAAGTTGAGTAGACGTGTGTTTGTAGTGCTCGTCACGAAAATGGAAAAACGAAATCAAGATTGGGCAAAACAGCTTCGGAAACGTACACTAAAATTGTGAGAGTGTATGGTGATAATGCTTTTAGTCGTGGAAACCAAACGCCAAAGCTCACAATGGTTGTCTCCGTGCGCCCCTCGCCCGGAAAAAGCTCGCATGTGCAAGTCGAAGGTGAAAACGATGATCATTGCCTTTTTTGATGGAATCGTCCACAAAGAATTCGTTCCACCGGGGAAAACTGTGAATCAAGTCTACTATTGCCAAGTACTCGAAAGATTGCGAAAACGAGTCAACAGGGTGCGCCCAGACATCGCTCGTAACTGGATCCTTCATCACGACAAAGCGCCGTGCCACACCGCCCTTAGCGTGTTACAACAGCCGCCTTTTTCGCCCGACATGTCACCCTGTGACTTTGTTTTTGTTTCCTATAACAAAATCGGTTTTCAGAGGAACCCATTTTGAGTCGATTATGAACATCCAGGCGGCCGTGACGAGGGTACTCGCGCACATCCCAGTCGAAGCGTTCCAGAAATGTTACGAAGCATGGCAAACGCGCTGGAATCGCTGTATAGCTGCCCAAGGGGACTACTTTGAAGGGGATGGCAGACTTGTAGAATAATTTTCAAATATACGGTTTTTATGGAATCAGTCTCATTACTTAATTGTCATACGACGTATTAGCACAAACATTTCGTGGATACTTGCGTACAAATAACGGATTAATATCTTTAACGAGCTCTCAATTGCTTAAGAACAAAAACATAATCATAAAATCATAGAAGCAATTTGTGCATACTTATGTAAAAAGTGTATTGATCTCTTCAGCCAGCTCTCAATTGCACAAAACATAAGTACCTCCATGCGCACACACATACATAATGCAAGTCCAAGTGTTAGTGGTAACCTATATAACAACATAAGAACCTAAAATATATACACAAAGAAAAACTGCGTATTTAATAATTAAATTAACAAATTAAATAACAACAACATATAATATAATAAAATTGTAAGTAACGAAAAAAAAAATCAAAATACAACTGTAGGAGCTACACGCTCAAAATAGATTGTTAAATTTATTTCACAAAGTGACAGTTTATTAAGATCCTGCTCTAGATTTGCCTCTTTATGAAAACTCTGAATCGGCATTAGAAATCAAATAGGGAAATCTCGACAATTTTCGGACTCGTCTCTAAGTGGTTCATGACGCCATAGTAGAGTCTGACGATTCAGATCTGCCATATAATTTTAAATCATCGACTTACGATATTTATGAAAACTGCTTAGGCCAATATAAAGAAACAAAAGCTATGATCTCCGATAATTAAAGCTAATAAAATCAATTGCACCTACTACACACATCTGAGAGTAGAACTGCCACAAAAATAAAGTCAAAAACCAAGTTCAGGCATCCCCCTCGAAGCGCCCGCATGTGACACAGAAATATTTTTTGAAGGTTATGAAGAATGGCCGGTCTTCCGGGACATGTTTACAGCCGTATATATCAACCATACCAAACTATCAAAAGCATAAAAATTGTATCAACTCCCATATAAAACTAAAAGGCAAGCAGGGTTAATAGTAAAACAGTTCGCTTTTAGTGACTATAATTTCAATTTGGCAAAAACGCACATCTGAACAGAGAAAGCAGACTTTGTGCGAACTATGTAAGTGAGGGCATAAATTTAAATCTTGCTAGAAGTTTAAAAACTTTAATATTAATGAACGAAATAGTTTTGTCAGGTCAAAAAGACTTTGCAAAATTTGTTTGTTAAGTGCGCATACATACAAAAATTGCAAAAGCAAATTTAAATTCTTATATTGTCATAAAACACACCACTTCATTATAGCAGACATCCCAACTCACTCCAAATAAGCGCTTACACAAAAAGAATCACGGGTTCAGTTGCAAAAGCAAATCACGAAATCCACAATTCTATAAAATGCCAAGAGACGCAAAGCGTTCTAGTTACAGAACCAGTTACCACCATTCCAACTCAAGTTGAGGCCAAATCCCTTAACTTCCAACCATAACAAACAAAACTAAAGAAGATCAGTATTATGAGGACTTCTCTAAGCTACAGCTACTCGATTAAATAACGCCCGCCAAAAACGATACAAAATCCGGATACAAAAAACTTGAGTTGTATGAGGTTCTACTATTTGCCAAAAACATCCCACTGAAAAAAAAGTATTTGGAAATTACCAAGTTATAATCCCAAAAGAAGCCGTTCGCAATTCACGGCCACTCTGCCGTAGCGTCGCTATATTTTATAATAATAAAGAAAATGCAAACAGTGCAAAACAGGGGGCCCAGTATGTTTAAATGAGTTAAGCCGCCCCCCACTCTACCTGGGAAAAACTGGCACACCCTAACGAACTGGCACACACTAACGAAGACACCACTTATACGGACAGCAGCAACTAACAAAAGGACTGGATCATCGCACCCCCAGCATTTTCGCATATTTACATCGGCCGATAACAATCCTGCGTGCTACGCTCAACTTTTAATCACCCGAATACTGTCTCGTCCGCTCACCGTGGATTTCACATTTTCTTGACCCCGTGTAAACAGATACAATTTTCCAATACGAATTTTCCAGGCATCATAGCACTTGGAAAAACCCTCAAAGCCTTCTTCGATTCATCTTTTATATCCTCAATTGAGTCAAAAAGGTGTCCTTGGAGCGGTCAAGTAAATTTGCCGAATAGCCAGAAGTTATACGAAGGTAAATCAGGCGATCGACCATGGAATAGATACCGAGAGTTGAAGAGGGAAGCGAGACGCATTTGCAGACAGAAAAAGAAAGAGGCCGAAATGCGTGAGTACGTAAAGCTTGATAAGCTGGCCGACAGGGGTAATGCTCGAAAATTCTACGAAAAGATGCACGGCTTACATAAGGTTCCAAGACCGGAGCATACACTTGTAGAACCCCCAAGGTGATCTAGTTACCGATGCCCAGAGCATACTTAAAATATGGAGGGAACACTTCTCCAGCCCACTGAATGGCAGCGAACTCACAACACCAGGAGAAAACGAACCCGTTACCCCAATCGATGACGATGGAGCAGACGTTCCATTGCCCGACCATGAAGAAGTTCGAATAGCAATTGCCCGCCTGAAAAACAACAAAGCGGCAGGGGCCGATGGATTGCCGGCCGAGCTATTCAAACACGGCGGCGAAGAGCTGATAAGGTGCATGCATCAGCTTCTTTGCAAAATATGGTCGGACGAAAGTATACCCAACGATTGGAATTTAAGTGTGTTATGCCCAATCCATAAAAAAGGAGATCCCACAATCTGCGCCAACTACCGTGGTATTAGCCTCTTCAACATCGCATATAAGGTTCTGTCGAGCGTATTGTGTGAAAGATTAAAGCCCACCGTCAACAAAATGATTGGACCTTATCAGTGTGGCTTTAGACCTGTTAAATCAACAACCGACCAGACATTCACCATGCGCCAAATCTTCGAAAAGACCCCTGAAAGGAGAATCGACACACACCACCTATTCGTCGATTTCAAAGCTGCTTTCGACAGCACGAAAAGGAGTTGCCTCTCTGCCGCGATGTCTGAATTTGGTATCCCCGCAAAACTAATACGGCTGTGCAAACTGACGTTGAGCAACACTCAAAGCTCCGTCAGGATTGGGAAGGACGAGCCGTTCGATACCAAACGAGGTTACAGACAAGGCGACTCCCTATCGTGCGAGTTTTTCAATCTGCTGCTGGAGAAAATTATTCGAGCTGCAGAACTGAATCGAGCAGGTACAATCTTTTATAAGAGTGTACAGCTGCTAGCGTATGCCGATGATATTGATATCATCGGCCTCAACACCCGCGCCGTTAGTTCTGCCTTCTCCAGGGTTAACAAGGAAGCAACGCAAATGGGTCTGGCAGTGAACGAGGGCAAGTCGAAATATCTCCTGTCATCAAACAAATAGTCGTCGCACTCGCGACTTGGCTCCTTCATCACTGTTGACAGTCATAACTTTGAAGTTGTAGATAATTTCGTCTATCTTGGAACCAGAGTAAACACCACCAACAACGTCAGCCTGGAAATCCAATGCAGGATTACTCTTGCCAACAGGTGCTACTTCGGACTGAGTAGGCAATTGGAAAGTAAAGTCCTCTCTCGACGAACAAAAGCCAAACTCTATAAGTCGCTCATAATTCCCGTCCTGCTATATGGTGCAGAGGCTTGGACGATGACCACAAACGATGAGGCGACGTTACGAATTTTCGAGAGAAAGGTTCTGCGAAAGATTTATGGTCCTTTGCGCGTTGGCCACGGTGAATATCGCATTCGATGGAACGATGAGCTGTACGAAATATACGACGACATCGACATAGTGCAGCGAATTAAAAGACAGCGGCTACGCTGGCTAGGTCATGTTGTCCGGATGGATGAAAACACTCCAGCTCTGAAAGTATTCGACGCAGTACCCGCCGGGGGAAGCAGAGGAAGAGGAAAACCTCCACTCCGTTGGAAGGACTAAGTGGAGAAGGACCTGGCTTCCCTTGGAATATCCAATTGGCGCCACGTAGCGAAGAGAAGAAACGACTGGCGCGCTGCTGTTAACTCGGCTGTAATCGCGTAAGCGGTGTCTACCCCAGTAAAGAAGAAGAAAAAGAAGAAATCAGGCGAATGCAGTGGTGCGTCACGTTATTAGTTGAAAATGTGGCGAAATGATCACGAATAGCTAATGCAGTATGAGATGGTGAACTATCGCACTTCTTTGTTCATTAATCCAGACAAAAAAAAACTCGTGCAATTCACTTTTCGAGCCTCACAAAACGACGCGCATCCCAAATACTATAGAATATTTCGACGTGAAATTTCGCATGATGTCATTAAGAGTACTACCAACTCACATAACAAAAAATGTACCGATTCGAAAAACACAGGAAGTATAAATTAAAAATTCACCTTTCAAATACGTCATGAGTAGTATTATGTGATGTAATTATATGCCTGCGGTATGTCGGAAAGGATATTTTGAATTTGTGAGAATTCTCTAGTCCTTTTAGTAACCATACGAGGTTTGACATCTAAGTAATGAGACTGATTTTATTGCCGCCCTTGTGGTAAACCTGTGACCTTGAAATTCCCCTTCTCTTTTTCCGGCATCCCTCCTCTCTCCATTGATATATGTACCATTGCTCTAGCTTGTTTAGTTCGCCTGCTGCGTCAAGTTGAGTAGACGTGTGGTTGTAGTGCTGGTCACTAAGAGGGAAAAACGAACTCAAGAGCAACGTTTCCTAAATTCTCAGATTGGGCGAAATAGCTTCGGGAACGTACGTTAAAATTGTTAGAGTGTACGGTGATAGTGCTCTTAGTCGTGCCCAGGTGTTTCGATGGCATAAAGGGAGCCGCGGAGTGGGAGACCAGTCGAGGTGCGGACTGACACGAATGCGCAGCGTATTCGCGCATTAATCCGTGAAGATCGGCTTTTAACAGTTCAAATGTTGCCAAGTACTCGAAAGATTGCGAAAACGAGTCAACAGGGTGCGCCCAGACATCGCTCGTAACTGCATCCTTCATCACGACAACGCGCCATGCCACACCGCTCTCAGCCTGTCCCAGTATTTGGCCTCTAAAGGACTTTTTTTGTTTCCTTTAACAAAATCGGTGGTCAAAGGAACCCATTTTGAGTCGATTATGGACATCCAGGCGGCCGTGACGAGGGTACTCGTGCACATCCTAGTCGAAGCGTTCCAGAAATGTTACGAAGCATGGTAAACGCGCTGGTGTCGCTATATAGCTGCCCAAGGGGACTACTTTGAAGGCGATGGCAGAGTTGTAGAATAATTTTCAAATATACGGTTTTTATGGAATCAGTCTCATAACTTAATTGTCATACTTCGTATTTGGGTTTTAAATACGTTGATAAGCTCTCTGTTGCTGGTATCAGATTGTGTCCTGAACTTTCATCGGAGTCTGTTACTATTACTAATGAATTGAGTTTGGGGGATCGGGACAAGCAGCCAATTACTGTGTTCGTTCTGCCTGATTTGTATCTGGTCGTATTCTGCTAGGATGACTATCTATCTTTTAGGTGAAAAAAATTACTTTTGCCTAGTTGTGCCAAAACTTCATTTATGTCAATGGTTGAGCAACGATCGTCTATTGTGATAGAGTTAAGCTTTCTGAAATCTATTACTAACCTGTGTTTTTTTCGTGAATGCATCCTGTTTTTTTTTTGAACGATGCAAATGGGTGAATTATATGGGGAACGGGAAGGCTTTATGATTCCATTGTCCAGCAATTCTTGTATTTGCTTTTCTTCTTCTTCTTTTAGAGACTGGAGTATGGATAATACTTTGCACAAAACTGGTGTAACGAAGTTAGTTCTAATATTCACGATGACTTTTGTGGTACACGAAAGTTTTTCATTAAAGTCTTAGAAAAGGTCGAAATGTTTTAAAACGTTTCATGTGGTTATCTCGGATAATGACTTGATTTAAATCTTGTGACGATAGTTGTTTTAGTTTTATTCGATATGATTTGTTTATGCCCATGAAATTATCTTTAGTATGAATGATTGCGGATAGTATCATACTGTAAGAGTATCAATGATAAGTATTGCATGAAAAGATGTGAGGGAAAGGAGAAGATAAAACTTTATATTTGTATTTGGTAGGCTAAAGAAGCTGTCGTACGTACGATGAGTGATTTCATTTCATTTTGGATTTTCTTTTTTGCCATTTGTTGATGTATACAGTTTTTGCTAGAGCCTGTGTCCACCGAAATTTTAATCACATCAACTCTCCGTTCTATAGTATAAGTATGGCAAGGAAGAGTTTTTCAGCCTAAAAACGAATGTCTGAAAAGTTGTTGTTATCGTGGTTGTACTGATCGTGTTTGTTAGTTTGGTATTCAAGATGTTCAGAAGAGTAATATTCATTGTGGTTGACGATCATAAGAAAAGGAGCTTCGGGGCGCTCTGCGCTCCTAGTTTCTTAAAAATTTCTTTGAGGTTTAGTTGATGGACTTGTTAGATGAGATTTTTCCTTTTCCTTATTGAAAATTCGGCCACTTTGCCTAGTTTACTGCATTCGTTCTTATGCTAGGATCGATATTCATTGGCTCCGGTTTCGGTTGCGGTTTTTTTGGTGGTCGTGGAGGTTGATTATAATATGGGTTATGTGTTTGTATGCTTGTGGGCTAAATGAGAGTATTGGAGGATGGAGTCATGAGTAGAAGTTCACGCAATTGAGGAAAGTTCTCTCAGTTTCCATTGGAGTGCCCAGAAAGGAGTCCTTTACATATGGTTCAAGCAGCTCACGACTTCCGCGCTGTGATCAAGTATCCTCTGAGTAACCAAAGAACATCCGTTTGAAAGCGAGCTAAAGTGAGAAGGCGAAACATTCCCTCCCCAGGGTTGTGTCCAGGGAACGTTGCATCGATGTTTTTAAAAAATCGATGTTTTTGTCAAAAAGCATCGATGTTTGCCATCAATGTTGTGATTCTAAAACCATCGACGTTGCGTGGATCGATGTTTTTTCAAATTTTACTCCACATCTTTGCGGTTTTTTTTCTCGGTATTAATGTGAAAACATCTGCTTCTAAACGCTTTAGCAAACTGTGATGTGTTTTGTTGTAAAATACGGAGAACTCGTTGGTTGAATGTGCACTTGAATAATACTGAGAATTCGCGTATGAATTAATGCGAAATAAGTTTTACAAAAAATCGAAAATACATTTTGTGTGACGGTCTAATTCGTGTTATGAGTGTTAGAAGCTCTTTTTGAGCGTTTAATATAAGTATTGTTTCGAATTCATCTGTTGTCAATCACAACTTTATTACAGGTGTAGTGAATATAAAATATATGTAGATAATTACGTTAGTCGTTTAAATATGTACATAATATTTCAGTTTTCAAAATGCTGCCATCAAAATTAAAAAGCAAGTTCTGGAGCTTCTTTATAAGAAATTCAGATTCTTCCGCCACATGCAAACTCTGCAACAAGAAATTAAAAACATCAGGTAACACGTCGAATCTTCGCTGTCACTTTGAGAATGTACATAAAAAGGTATTACGCGATCAATTTGATAATGCAGAATGCTTCTCCAAAACTACGCTGCACTCGGAACCAAAGCAGCAAAAAGTTTCTGAAATAATTAACATACCACCAACCGCTGGGACGACAGCGTCAAGTGAGTTATTCGACAATAGTAATGAAAATACTGCATGTATTGAATCGTCTCCTAGTACATGTACTCCGTCAGTTTTGCAAAATAAATCGGATCAGTTACCAGCGCTGATCCAACCTAATGTGAAAGACTTTTTTGAGCAGGTCAAAAATATTTCTTACCAAGATGGCCCTAAATCAGGGAAAATTACCGAAGCAATTGTGAAATATATTATAATGGAGAACAAGCCATTTTCCATTGTGGAAGGAAATGGTTTTCTGCAGATGATAAAAGAACTGGTTCCGCTTTTTAAAGTTCCAAGTAGAGAAACAAGAAAATTACGAGTGGATGAAAAATATGAAGTGCTGTCTTCAATTTTCGAAGAGTATATTCGTAAGTGTGACAGTTATTGCCTATTATATAAAATTAATTTCTTTTAATTTTAATGACATATGGACGGATACAATGAAAATTCAGTCGTTCTTTGGGGTAACAATTCATTTTATGGACAATTTACGTTTGTTGAGTCGGACGTTAGAAGTAATCGAACTGCACGAAAGTCATGCAGCAGCTTATTTAGAAGAATCTTTTCAACGAGTGGAACGTTTCCATAAATAAAGTTTCTGCATGTGTAACTGATAACGATTCAACCATGATGAAATTAAATAGAAGCTTCTTTGGCGAAAAAAATAATACCCTGCTTCGCACACACGCTTAATTTGGTTGTAACGCAATCAATAGATAACTAAGGTGCGCGACATTGTTAAGTTTATTAAAAGAAGTGTTAATGCCAGTGATAAATTGCGGAAGAAACAAATAGACAGATAGATAAAATAGAAAATGATTCTTGATGTAAGAACGCAATGGAATTCATGTTATTATATGTTAGAGAGATTCCTCCAGTTAGCCCCTATTTTAAGTGAAGTACTGCTCACTCCCCCAGAAGCACCCTCTATGGTTAATGCCTCCGAGCTGAACAAAATTAAGGAGGTGATTGAATTATTAAAGTGTTTTGAAATTGTGACCAGGGAGATTTCGCCTGATACCTACGTTACCATTAGCAAGGTTATGCCTTTAGTAAGCTGTTTAACTGAAGCTCTGGCAAAAATTTCAGCTCAAGACGATATTGTGGGGGAGCCAAAAAGTGAACTGCAAAAGAACATAATAACGAGATTTGACAAACTTGAATTTAATTCAGTTCTAGCGTTGGCTACTGTATTGGATCCGAGATTCAAATTTTTGCATTTTAAAGATGCACTAGCTAAAAACAAACAGTTTGTATTTAAATAATTTCATAAAGGATGCAAATAATGGCGTTAGTACGTCAGAATCTTCGTATGAGTGTGCAACAGAAAACCTGTTTTATATTTGGAACCATCATAAACAGTTGGCGCAAATGTAAAATTTCCAATTTGTCTGCTATTACAACAACGGAAGTTGAAGTACAAATGTATCTTGGATCAGCTGTTGCTTCTATCAATCAGAATCCAACAGAAATGTAGGGTGATATGAAAAATGTATTTCTGAATTGTAAAAACAAGCTTCCAAATATTTATCTATTGTGGCCACTTCAGTCCCTAGTGAACGACTGTTTACTAAAGCTGAGCAACCATCACACAACAAAAAAATCGCTTGACAGAGAAAAGATTTTCCAAATTGTTATTTTTAAATTCTGTTATAAATAAATAAATTGTTGGTTGTTCAAAAACTATTTATAGCTTTTATTTATTGAGAAAAGGTTTTAATAGGTAGCTAGTTTTAATATACATCAATTAAAGGCGTACTACTGTATTTCACTTATTTATGGTTCTGAAATAAGCTTTTTATGCTCACTAATAAAATACATTAAAAAAGTTCAAAAATCCATCGATGTTTCATTTCACTATGCTTGCATCCCTAATCATGCGCCTTTCCATTTGGGTGATTTGTAACATAAGTAGATCTTAAATTCCGGTATAAAGAAATTGTTTTTATTCGTAATATGAATTTCTGATAAAACATCTATATTATATAAGATTGAAAATCATAGTTTCAACCAGCGTTTGAAAAGCTATTATCGTAGCATTTTGTCGGGTAGCTACAATTGCAAGAGCTGTAGCATATGACAAATTTGATCAGCTCTGCTTTATCTCCGCTCCCAATTTTTTGTTACCGCTACGCCAGAGCACAGCACTTAATTTTTGGCTATTGCTACAGCTATAGTTTTTTATCTAACAAAATTCCGAGCAGAGCAGAGCACATACTTTTATATTGTTCTGCTATGACTCCCGTCAAAACATAGCAATAATTCTAGAAATTTTGCTGCTACGGAGTAGTAAATGAAAACCCAGGTTTCTACGCTTCCATTTGGTTGGTTTAGGGCAATTGCATTTGTGCAGTGTTGCCTTTCACCATATCAGCATATCTCTCTTGTGTAGCATTATTTTTAATAGGACCCGGTTCTGAAACATGAACAGGCATTTCAATATTTTCGCTAGAAGGAATATTTATCACTTGATTACGACGTGCCTGAATTCCCACAGACAATTTCGTTTTTAAGTTTTTATATACCGGGCAAACTTTATAGTTTGCAGTGTGATTTCCCCCACAATTTTTACTTTAATCCTTTTTTATTTAAATCCTCTTTCTTAAGGGTACATTTTTATGTGGGATGTTAATCACCACACATCACGCAGACACTGCGTAGGGTGCAATATGATTTCTTGTGTCCAAGTTAGCAGGTAAGAAATGCACTTTTTGTTTGTGAAATGCAAGAATGATGCATTGCACTTTGTTTACATTGCAACATTCTACTGACGCAGAAGTTCGTTGCCCAGCCACTGCGGCCAGCAGCGGTAACACGACACTTGCTATATCGGCTTGCCGGATATAGTTCAATATTGAGTTCAGTTTAAATTTTTTATTTGATCCATAGTAAATGTACTTGCTCCGCCCTCGCCGTTACAACATTGCCTGCTTATTTGACTTCTGTGACAAAATCGTCACAGAAAACAACTGGGCCATTTCTTTTGTGTGGTTCCTCTACGGTAACTCTGCGATGGAGCAGGTATTTGAGGTTGCAAATGGGATATATTTCATTTTTCTTATTTTGGCTAGAATTTGAAAACAATTCTATTTTGAACATTGGTTGTGGGACTTTGTTCCTGTTAAAAATGTTTACTACTGATTTATTACTAAAACCACCTTCTTCCAATGCTTCTTTAACATCATTAGAGTCTACCGAAGACTCTAAACCTTTAATGACAAAAATCGAAAAGAATTTTTTCGGAAATCGAGTTAAACTCACGCATAGCACGCTTGAGAGGAGCATAATCCGCAAATTTAGTATTTTTTCTTTTTATAATAAAATGGGGAAATAGATCTGAGACAACGGTGAAAAGTATTGAAGTTAATTTTCTCTAATAAAAAGGGACAGTTAATACCTCCATTAATTACATTGAAAAACAAACGAAAGGCAGAAAACGGACCGTCGGTTCTCCAGTAACTAAAGATGCAAAAATAATAGTTGAGATGTATACGATGATATTAGGTCAACAAACTTTAAGGAGCGGAGAGCAAATTTAAGAAAAAAAGAACACACTCGGTCCTATTAATTGACGATGGGCAATATGGTTTCCAAAAGAACACTGCGTACTACAAAACAGACCGAACAAAAGATGTATACAGTAATTTTAACATGAAGGGGTCGATGATTAATGAAAGATAATCTATTGTCAAAGATTACCCCAAGATCTTTGATTTCAGTTACGTATTTTAGGACGTAATTAGAAATATTGAAACTTGATGGTAGTATGCTACGTTCCCCCCCATACGAGATCTAAGAACATTTATTTATATTCATAAAAATCTTTGATTTCCGGCACCAATCATAAAAAGTATCAATATCTTAATGAAGTTTGATTACATCTGAAATCCAGCGGAGAATGCAGACATGCAATAAAACTTCGTAATAGTAGAAAATTTAGAAATAGGCCTGTAATTAGAGACTAAATCTTTTCTACCACCTTTAAGAATAAGGGTAATGCATGTCAATTTCCAGTCTGAAATAAAATTCCTATAGGAGAGATACTTATTAAAGAGAAGCATATCAAGGCAGTACAATTTTTTATAAGTACATTCGGCAGCCCATCCAGATCCAATTTGAAAGAAGTCTTAATATCACAAATAGTTTGGAATGGCCGAAAATGCTCTTCTAGATTTTACAAAGTTCCAAAAGAACTTAGGGTTAGACTATGTACTGTTAATAAACCTTTTATAAAGAAACTTAATCAATTCATTAAAGAGTTTTGTGTAGTACTGATATTGAATAAAGCAAACATGAGATTTAGTTGAAGAGAGTTTTTAAACGTTTGAGGTCCTTAGTATACCATGGCAACTGATATGGTTGTATATGTTTAACCAAGATATTATGACGACAAAATTTCTAAATTGATTTCTTAAAAATAGAGAAATTATTAGCTGTATCTATTCCCAATTGCGTGTTTGATTGAGTGCGGTCAAAATCCAAGACTGCTCCGCACTTGCGATAATTTGCAAATAAACCAATCTGTGGTAATTCGGGGATGTGTGCGCCGCGGGATGCATTCGATTTCCTTAGATTAATGTTAGCAATTGGGAAAGCTCATTCAAATCAAATAACATTTTTAATCGAAGTTTGTTTTTTTTTTTTCAAAAAATAATAAATCATATAAACACTCAAATAATTAATTTTCGCGGGGGAAAAAGTGAACATTAGCTGTTTCTTTCACACGTTATTTCTGCGTACATTAAATCAGCTGTTCTGTTCTAACAATTCCAAATTGCAATCAGCGCGCCATACTGGCCAAATAAAAACAAAAAATAAAAAATAGTTCTTGTTCAAACTGCATTATCGACCAAACGACAGGTTTCTAATACCTAGTACAGAAATCATTAGAAAATAAAAATGGCTGAACCTCTTCTTGAGGTGACGCCGAGAAGCAGTCTCAGCTCATTTTGAGTAAATAAAATAAGATAATTAGAAAAAACTAACTCACTTATAAATGAGAGGCTTGAAACTTTGGAAGCGATGTGCAATCAGTCACATAAAGATACCATAAAATTAAAAAGAGATAAACGAAGACCTAAACTCTAGTAAAAGCAAGCATGTGAGCGTTGAAGCAAAACTTTCTAGTATGAATGTAGATCAAATGTACGAAACCGATTAAGATGAGTTAGCTAAAGAAATTGAGTGGGTATTCAAAAAGAAGCGCCCTTCAAAAAAACACAAAGCTGATACTTATCCAACAATTGTCAGCCCTTCGAAAAATAAAAATAAAGAGCAGGCGGCCAACAATGATAGTAAAACCCACCGCCCACCTCCTATTATAAAAAATGACGCAAATGATTTTAATAAATTACGGCGCCTACAAACTTAATATCTTCGATGCAAACAATTATCGCATAATAAAAAAATACTTATCTAAAGAAAATATACCTTGGTTTAGCTATGAGAGTAAACATAATAGGCCAATAAAGGTAGTGATAAAAAATTTACACCACTCATGCGATACACAATCCATTTTAAATGATCTAAAATCCCAAGCTTTTAAGGTCATAAATGGAAAACTAAAGAACTAGATATGTTTTTAGTAGTATCTGATGCTACCGAAGACATTAAGAAAATTCACCAGCGGCTCAACGCTCTTGAGTACCATCTACAATTTTTTGATGAACAATAACTCTTTGAGAATAATGCTATGGAACGTTAATGGTCTTTTCAAAAGTTAAAATGAATAAGAAGTTATTCTACACGTCAGAAATATTGATATATGTATGTTTATTATCTGAAACGCATTTTATGAACCAATCATTTTTAAAATTTAAAAATTATGAATTATATCACACACCACACCCGGCAAACTCAGCACAAGGAGGGAACGCTATAATTATCAAAAGCAATATTGAACACTGCGAGGAAGATCCGATTAAGATGGAAGAAATTCAAGTTATTTCAGTTAAATTGCACAATCACCCTTGTATCTTATTGCTCTGTAAATTAACTTCCCTTACGTGGGAAATATTAAAAAAAAATGTTTTCGTCCGCTAAGTGCGGCAGAAATGAAACACAACGTGTTGATTTGAGTGAGGGAACGCTTGCTCGCTGATTACACACTATACTCTCACTGATCTTTATTCGTAAAATCACTTATATTTATAGTATAACTTTAGAATTATATGCTTACTACTAAAAATACTTTGGCATCACATTAAGTTATGAAATGCCAGTGCATTGAATTTCCAATTATTCTCATTATCAAAACAAATAATGGAATATTGAATTATCGATTTCTTGTTAATTAAAGTATTCCGCTGACCAGGAAGTAGTACCGTAGGGTGTTACAATTTGTTTACATTATTCATAAAGAGCCTGCGTGGCTGCTGCCGTTAACTCCCCCCTCTCTAAGATGAATCTTCCCCGATTCAGTATCATTTTTTGATATATCGTAAACTCTTTCTAAAATAGCTTTCTATGACAATTCTTGGAATTTTATTTCTTTACTTTTCTTATTAGTTATATATGATTTTTTAAATTTTAAAATCTTATAGATTCTGTATATTATTATTAATAGTACAAGTTTTACAATCATGTATCAGGAAAGTGAACGATTTTTTAATTCTTTAATTCGTTCGCTCAAAATATTTATGTTTTCATAATTAAATTCTTTATTTTTTGTTTCAATATATTCTATAATTTCAAAGTTATTAATGTGATTATTTTTTAAATAATTTCAAATTTTACAATCAATATTTTCGTAAATTATATTATCAATGTTTGTATAATTTTCAAATATTACAAGGTAAACTCTAATTATGGCAGAGTCATCTATAGTATGATTTCCAGAGACTTATATTGCTCCTTCTATAATTATATCCATATCTTTATGTTTTTCTTTAATTTTTTTACATTTTCCTTTTTTATTTGACAAAATATCTGATAGGCAAGTATTTTTATTATTGATTTTACAATAAGTATTTATCACATCTTTTTTGCATTTCGCAATTTCATTATCAATTATTAATTTACCATCTTTTTGGTAATTGCTTTTACTTCGTAATATTTACAATCATATATAATTTTTGGGTATTTAATATATGGGCCATTCCATCAATTGGCGACATGGTTTTGTACCCGTGGTTCTCCGATTTTGACGAAACTTTAGAATATCATAATATAGACTAAAATAAGAATATCTGTAAACTTTTTAGTGGCCAAAGTTGCTCCATTGTTTTTTGGCGCGCACTTCAAATTGAGATCAAACAAAAAAATGACTTTTTCTTTTATTTTTTTTTTTGCTGTTGAATTTTTTTTGCTGTTGATGGGATCAGAGTCCCATATTTTTGAAAACTGATACTTATGTAAAATTTAACGAGGAATCGAATAAAAATGTCAATTTTGAAAAAAAAGTGGGGGAAGAGCACAAAATGCGGGATTTTCGGAAAAAACATAGTTTTTTTGGATTTTGAATTTTTTTTTGGATTTTGAAAAAAAATGAGATTTTTTCATAAAAATGGATAACTTCAAAATTTTTTTCACTCAATTTTGAGGTCGTTAAAAAATAAAAGAAAAAGTAATTTTTTTGTTTGATCTCAATTTGAAGTGCGCGCCAAAAAACAATGGAGCAACTTTGGCTACTAAAAAGTTTACAGATATTCTTATTTTAGTCTATATTATGATATTCTAAAGTTTCGTCAAAATCGGAGAACCACGGGTACCAAACCATGTCGCCAATTGATGGAATGGCCCATATATAACTATTACATCTTTATTCTGTACTATTATAAAATTTGAAATATCTATTAAATCAGTTATTGTCAATCGTCCATGTTCATTTTTAATATTAGTAATTAATGTTAGAATAATTAAGGGTATCCTCCTCTAAAAATATATAATCAAGATTTAATATTATATTTATGTACTATTCTATTTCTGTAGTTAATTCTAACACTATTCCCTAAGTCTTCTTTTACTACCTGTTTCTTGTCCTAGGATTTAGTTTATTTCTCTCTCCTGTAATCTTTTCATATATAATATCTCCGCATAAATATGTTTTATTAATTTTATTTTTATTATGTCTTTCTAGCATCTTATTTTGTGCTGATAAAAGTTTGTCTGGTAAAATATCATGAGAGACTTTATTAGAAAGTTTCTCATTAGTTACCGAATGTATAGTTTTATTATATTGTTGGGCAGCTCTAAATATTGATTCTGAAAAGTTTATTAAATTATATTCTTGCTTAATACATCGCGAAATTTCAATTATTGTTAAATGGAGCCTCTCAATTGGACCATTCGTGGTACTATGATTTGGGTTACAAAAAAATATTTCTATTTGAAGCCTCTGCATTAAGGATTTAAATTGTACCGTAGTGAATCCTGGTTCATTATCAATTGTTAACTTCTTTATATTAGGGAAGCTTTGTAATATTTCTAACGCCTTATCTTCAAAATTATCCTTATCTTCGATTTGCTTAATAACCAAAAATTTGGAATAGCTATCTATACACGTAATGAATTTTAAAGATTGCGTATAGAATATATATATGTGTATCTGTACTCCTTCCTCTGTAAGTATTGGGACCGCTCCAATTGGTATTTTTATAGGATGTCTATCATATTTGTTTTTTCTACATATGTCGCAATTCCTTACATATTCTTCAAATGTTTTCCCTTTTCAGGCCAATAATATTTTTTGTAAATTTGATTCAAAATTTCTTGGTAACTTCTATGTGCTCGTGTATGCGTTTGTTCAATTATAATTCCTTGGTTTTCTTTGTTTGTTATGTCAATTGCAAAATTTTTCGTATATATGAATTTATTAGTAAATGTTTCTCTTATTTTCGCTTGTATTTCGTATAGATCCTCTATTGAGCAATGTATTGCCGTAACTATATTTGGTTTGATGTATTCCTTTAATATTGTGATTAAGTTATCAACAGTATCATATTCAATTAAACGTCTTATTTTTCCAAATTCTTGAATTTGCTCATGTATTGTAAATCTATTTTTACTTAGTAGAATTTGTTGTCTAAATTGGTTTAATGGTTTTTTTATCTCGGGTATCTGAGTATGATCACTACTTTCAGCTGAATGTTGAGTTACTGCGGTTGACGATTCGTCGGATAAATTATTAAGAAATTGTCGTGATAGAGCATCTGCTACCACATTTGTTTTACCTGGTTTATATATAATTTCTTCTCCGCATTCTCCAATTAAAGCATGCCATCTTTTCATTTTGGCATTTGGATTTCTAGGTGAGACCGAAAATGTTAGTGGTTGGTGATCGGTATGAATTTCCAAATCTGAAACCCCGTATAAATAATTTTTTTGATTGTTTAACGCCCATACGATAGCGTATAGTTCTTTTTCATTAGTCGCGTTTCTGTTGAATTTAATGTTTTAGATATGTATAAATGTAATAGGTTTGCCCCCTTGGCTTAAGACTCCACCAGGAGCTTCATTTGATGCGTCTGTGTTTAATAATGTATAAATATTTCGTTAAAATTTGGTTGAATTAATTCAACTTGATCTACTGTGGAGGACGGAGTCATGTGTAGAAGTTCACGCAAGTGAGGAAAGTTCTCTGATCGCCATTCACTTGGGAGTGGCCAGAAACGATTCTTTTACATATGACTCAAGCAGCTCACGACTTCCGGTCTTTGACCAAGTATCCTCTGGGTAGCCTAAGAACATCCGTTTGAAGGCGAGCTAAAGTGAGAAGGCGAAACACCCCCTGCATAGGGTTGTGCGCTGGGTTTGGGACCCGCCACGTAAAAAAAAAACCCCAATGAAAAAAGCGTAAACAGCCTCGGATGAGAGACCCCCCTTTTGATGACGACCATGGCAAACGAAATAAGGACTATGATTTGAGGGCATGCACCTGGAATGTCCGGTCTCTTAATTCGGAAGGTGCCGCTGCCCAGCTGGTAGATGTCTTTGTAAAGATAAAGGCTGACATCACCGCAGTCCAAGAAATGCGATGGACGGGACAAGGACAGAGACGAGTAGGTCCTTGTGACATTTACTGCAGCGGCCATATAAAGGAGCGCATGTTTGGTGTTGGATTCTTGGTGGGAGAGAGACTCCGTCGCCGAGTACTATCATTCACTCCGGAGAATGAACGTCTAGCCACAATCTGCATCAAAGCGAGGTTCTTCAACATATCGCTGATTTGCGCCCACGCCCCGACGGAAGAGAAGGACGATGAGACCAAAGATGCCTTTTATGGGTGCTTGGAGCGCACTTATGAGAGATGCCCCCGCCACGATGTCAAAATCGTGCTTGGCGACTTCAATGCCAGGGTGGGCAA